>VZSZ01004922.1:816193-832536 GCA_013398815.1 Ibidorhyncha struthersii
CTTTCCCTTCCCTTCCCTTCCCTTCCCCTCTCACACTTTTTTATTTATATGTCTCTGAATTTCTTTCTTTTTCGTCACAACACTGGGAGAGGAGAAAAATCAGGAAAAGATTCTGATTAAAGATCTGTCATAAATTAATGAACAAAAGTGCAATCTTAGCACTTCATGCTAGAATGGAACATTTTAAAAAATCATGAAGTGAAACATAAGAACACTAGAAAAGTTTGGATTGGGGTATAAAAATTATTTGGAAGAGTGTGTGCTAATCAACAGCAAATGTAAGAATCAGGTTGATAGGGCAGTGAATGACTTGTATTTTTATATTGGAGTTTTTCAATCAGCATTTTCTGAACATGGTTTCTCATTATGATAATGACGATGGGATTAATTATCACCATGAGAACAAGTGATAACAGTACTTTGAACTGTATTTGTCACCATGTGACACAGACTATTACTTGTTTTTACCTACCCCAGGATGTGGGTGCATTGAGAGGTGCTGACTTTGTCACTGATGGGCTGGCTGGTGAGGAGATGTCGAAAGAGGCCTGACACTGACGGGGCAGAATGGCTGTCCTTTCATGGAGCCGCTACCTGGTTGCTCTAGGGTATCCCAGGAAAATCATTGAAATTAGCCATTGGGATTAACATCTAGCTGCAGCAAATACTTCAAACGTGATGTTTCAGTGCAAATATGTGATTACCTTCTAAGAAATAATATTTTTGCATAAGCCAAATTTCTAATGGCCATTTGCAAAACTATTACCAAATTAAGAACGTTTACATTACCCCATGCTGGAGAGGGTACATACACCAGCATAGTGGGCAAAGTGAGGTAAGCTCACGTGACTGCAGCGAGCAAGTGCACTTCTCACCACTGGGACTAAATCCATGAGTCTCAGGCTGTTTCCCTGCTGCAGAAGCAGTGTGGGGTGGCTGGCTAGAGTAGAAGGTAGGTTAACTACTGCCAATGTTGTGGTTTCCATCTGTCCTGCATCCAATGAATATTCTAGAGAAGCATTTAAACAGAAAGTGAAAATATATAGAGGCCGCTAAGGGTTATTGGGAATTAGAAATTCCTGATGTGATCCTGCTTGCACATAAGATATCCATCTCTACAACAAAAATGTTGCTAAACCACAACCTTAATTAGCCATATGGCTAATTCTGAACAGAGCTAACTTCCAACTCTCTTGTACATACCTGACAAAAAAAACAATAACAAAAACTTGAGATTTGTTCTGTGTACGGTTTTGTCATATATCTACTATTTATGCGAATTCAGAAATATTTTTTTGTCCAAGGGCCTTACCAGGACAATTTGTTTTTCAAATTACCCATATAGGAGAATGTGCTCCTGAACTTACTTCCTTGCAATTAAATTTATTCAAGGGATGTGTAAGCAGCTTCTAGTGTTATTTAGTATCTCTTACTATACAAACTAATTAACGTATAACTGACAGACACGTACTCAGCTTTCATAATGTTATCCTATTAATAGGCAATATCTACCTCAGTAAATCAAAATTAAATGCCTACTTATGACAGTAAGTTTAGAACCCTCCTGCCTAGAGAGTTTACATTGATTGATCCGTTAAATATTGTATTGTCATATGAAGATCAGTGAAAAAAACCCTTGGGAGCAGCTTTGCCTTTTGCTCTATATGTAAAGTCGTACACCAGTGTTTCACTGAAAAAGTAAAAGCTCTGCAAAATGTCTTGAGTAAGTGGCGGGCATTGCCCACATCAGCCGTCTGCCAGGAGCGTGCCTGACCACCCTCTGTAGGCAGGGGTGGGCTATCCTCCAGATAGGGCTGGAGAGGGAATGAGGGACGTCAGAACAATATATCACTTGCTGAATTTATAAGCCCATTTTGTGGATAATGGATGCCCCTGTTGGAACTATCCAAAATCCTGCTGGTGATTTCATAAAAGGTACCAGAAGCTTGATTAGAGGTGAAGAAATAAAGTATCTCCGAGACGCTGGAAGAAAGGAAAAGCATCTTTCTTTTGCAAAGGCAAATGCCTCTGGAGGAGAAATTCTCAAGAAGATTCCCAGAGTCCTGCTTTTCCCATGGACGTCCCAGTTGGCGATGTCAGAATGATATGACAACCCTCAATTTCAGATCACAGATGAAAGTTCAATACAAGAAGCAGTTTTCAAACTATTCCTTCTAGTGTGAAGCTTTCCATTCCCCCTGCACTAGGCTATTTTGGCTTCCTTCTTGATACTTAATAAAAAATGTACTTGTAATTTTTGTTTAACAAATATACAGTTTTCTAGTGCAATGAAACCACTCTCTAGAGAGATACGTACTCAGTACTATATTATTTCTTAGAACTACATTTCTCCCAAACTTCCAGATGTACAGCCAGCTTCACCACATAAGCGTTACATTTGTTAGCTATTCCAGTATTTCTTATATGCTCCAATTCACATTTTTGCCATTTTATACTCATTAAACTCTAGCAGACATTTCACAGAGTGCTGATTACACGAAGATACCTTGAACAATGAAGGCCAAATTTACAGGGTGATTAGTTCATGGAGTTGTAGGTGGGTAAGTGAAGGAATGTGAGGGATTAGGAAGGCAGATAGTTAGTATAATATCTTATTTCAGAATGTTTTTATGTGGAAAATGAGAAAGAATTAGAATGGTAGAGCTATAGGTACAGCTATCAAATGTAACAAGTTAGAAAATCTGTAAGTATTTTTTATTGCTATGGTTTCTAATGTTTTTTTTTTTTTTGCCTTGGCATTTATTTACAGTCTACTTTCTATACTAAAGATATAGTATTTTTTTGTCTGGTGTTGAAGGTGACTCGTGAAGCAGAATAAAATCAGCAAAATACAATACTTAAGCTGCATTTCAGGTCACAGTGAGCTTCTGCTTATGGTAAACTTTTGTACAATAAAATGTGTTGGCCCTGAGCTTACTTCTACATAAGGAGTTTTTGGCTGTAAAAAAAAGCTATTCTAAGGACAGGAATCTAACACAATGATTATTTTTTTACTTTACTGTGAAAGTCTATTTTTTTTGTCACTGCGTTAACCTGAAAAAGATGAAGATACATCTTCGTTTTCCTTTGAACTTTTTCCAATCATTCCTTTTTAACTCATTCCTATAATAGTCTGTTTTAAGCAACAACTCTGACAGCAAAACCTATGAGGGTTTTCAAATTCAATAACCAAGACTGGAAAGAAGGCATCCCTCATCTCAACTTTAGCTGAGTAACTGCAGATCCTTAACATTACCCTCTACACTGGAGGTCTTCAAAGTCATCAATCTGTTGGAAATATGCTGACAGCTCAGAGTGGTTCTGTAGTGTCTAAAATGTGCTGTGCTGCTCAAAGAGTGTAGCGTTCTTAGATCACTTTGAAAGAGATGACTTATGAGGCAAAAGGTTGAGCTTTCTGTTTCTGCAGCACCTTATGCGTGTGCGTTTGGTAGCGCTGCGTGCACCGTCCCAAAGTGCCGTGCACAGGAGACCTGCGCTCTGATGGAAATGGCACAATTCTGATCCATCTCTCCAAGGTCGCAAAATGGTAGATGGGAGGATGAAACTGCAAATGCACTGGTCACCAGTAGAAAAATGGAAATAATTTTAAAGAATCTGTAGAATATAAACCCAGCTCCAAACCTGTGCATTGTCTTTCTAATCTTCCTACACCGCCAGGAACAGTTTCAGCATTTTCGTTTCCCTCATGCAGAAATATTTTGAGATGTTTTCAGAAATTGCTACGTGGATCGTCTCACATTGGCCAGAACTGAGCTGTGTGTCTTCAGCGTTACCATTTCCCTGCCAGACCTGCCTTTCCCTTCCCTCCTTCTGAGCCGGTTTCTGCTAAACTCCCAGAGCATATGTGCAGCTACAGGAATTTCTTTGGAGTAAAATGTTTCCGTATTTTTCAGTTGGAATGGTCTCTTTTTTGTTGTTTTGCTAAAATAGTTTTTAACAATGCTAATTATTACAATAACTTCCTTGTATAATATCTCTATCTTTGGCTGTGCCAAAGGAAGTTGTGTACAGGTGCTCTCAGTAGAGAGTTTATATGAATATATTGTGATTGTTGATCTTCTTATGCTGGCGAATTAGAAAGGTAGAAAAATATTTATATATCTCTTATTCCTTTGTGTCTCTAGCATATGGTCTTGGTCTTTTCAGGGTAATAGGAAAAGGTGTTTCAGTCAGAGCTTATACATAGCTTTTCATATAGCAAAGTATTTAAGTTCCCTTCCTAGAGGAATCTACTAATGATTCTTATTAGTGCATCCTGCTACAAAAAAATTAGTCATGTATACACACAAGATTTTTTTCTTTGTTGTAAGTTAAACACTGCCTTTTTTCCGTGGTAGGCACTAAGGTGCCAGTTGTTTTCCCATTAACAGTGAAAGACCTCTATGTAATATTTCCCAGTGTGAGATACTTTATTTTTCTTATATATATGGGTGTGTGTATTTAGGTAAAGACAATATTGCCTCTTCTTCAAAGATTATTTGCTATAATAGGGAATAGACTGACAATTTTTTCATCAAATAAAGCCTCTGACACTTTGTGTTCCTCACATAGGAAAGGCCACATATCTAGGAGGAACAGCCTTCGGTGGTCCCCTGGCAGAGATGGAGCTCGTGGCAACAGAGAGAACTATGATTCTATGAACTGACCTGTGTGAAATTCTGTCTGTGATTCCTCCAGGTGAATGCGGTTGTCAGCTTTATAAATCAATCCCATGTCAAAATTGATTGCTTGGTTGAAGTGGAGTTAGGTGAAACAGGGCTTCTATTCTGCAGTAATGTTTTGGCTGAAGGAAAAATGTTTCTGCCTAAAGTTCACCTCTTCTTTGTGTCATGGTAGAGGGCTGCACACTGAGGATTTTGCATGAGAAATGCTGGGAGATATTAGGGGGAAGCTGCTACAGACCTGTTTTCCTAAGCAGAAAGCAGATGAGCTGTGTTAGCTGCTCCTTACCTCTGAATAAAGGTAAAATCCTCATGACCAGGGCAGGAACCAGGAACACAGTTCCAGCTCTGGAGAGGCTAGGGACTGCCAAAAGCATCTGAGAAGCCCAAAGCTACCATCCATTGACATTGCCACCCAACCCTGTAGAAACTGGCACAGTAAGGAGACATTCCCATAGACAGTTGTACAGACATGTTGGGAAAAGGGCCGAAGAGATGCCGATGAAATTACCATGGAGGGAGTTTTGCTTTCATTCGGCGCGATACACTTCTGATGGGTTCCTTCTCTCCTAACAGAGTTTTCTTTGCTGTCTTCGCAGCCTCAGTGTTTTTTGCATGTTGCGTATTAATGTCCTGCAGGTTCCCCAGGGAACGTGCTGATTCTGGATAAGACTTTAAGATCAGCTTCCAGTGGAACCTCTGGCTTTTTGGGCCTGCTTCTTTCTCCCGTCAGCATTGCCCAACGTAGGGGTTGTGCACAAGCTGGCAGTTGATCTTCATTAACTTCACCTTCATTACATCTCTTCAGATTATTTGCATGTGAATTTTTAGGCCTCAAAATGTCACCAGCTAATAGTAATTTTTAAAGGAACGATAAGTTTAATCATAAAAGTGGTGGTAAACAGGACGGTAATGTTCTTTTCATGTGAAAATTCAAATATATATATTAGTATTTGGCACAAAAATACCTTTAAAAGGCAAGACAATGATTCCATATGCAAATTTATGGTTGTCCCCTTCTGGAAATCACACTCATGATGTTGATCTTCACTGTAACATGTGATTTCCTACTCTTTTTCCATGAACATAATATAATGATGTTCATACTTAATTATGTCCATTTTTAGCTTGCAAAACAGTGTTTTCTTCTGTACTTTAGAAAAATCAGAGAGAGGCTGATGTAGCCTAAGCATTATCAATCTCAAAGTACACCATTTACTCCTGGAGCTGATTAATGTTTCCCTTGCAAATATTTGAAGGGCATGCATTCTGCTGTTTCTCACATTAAAGAATAAAGCTTGGCGTCTAAAGCCATGTAAGTCAGTCACATACCCAAGCAGCATCAAAATGCAGTGGGGATTGGGTCCTTAAACCCCTTCAACTGCATTTGTCTTCTGCTTGATAAATTCCGTCACAGACCAATAATTTCTACTAAACAGGGATACTTCTTAGGTTCAATACTTAGACTTTCCTTTTCTTTCCTATTTTTTTTTTTTCACCTTCTTTGTCTTTGATGGCTTTGTCTTTATTTTGTCTTTGGTCATCAAATGTCATTTTATTTCAAGTTGCCTTATACCAGTGCCCTGCTCCAGCAAACCCACATATGCATTTTGGGCCAAATTCTGACTGCCTTAGGTTTAAAGCCAGTTAGATTTCCTATGCATAAGACAAGTGTGATTTTATGTCCTCTGTATAAGGTCATATGGATGATGAGCGGTTCTGATAGGTTAATGCTATTCTCCAGATCAGTGGATCTTCTCCACCAGAAGCTACAATGCGTAAGTGACACACTTGCACTACAGGAATACTGGTTCTGACCCCAAGCCTCCAGTATATTAGTTGCTTTGTGGCAATACCTTTGGGCAAAGCTATTCAACCGTATCACAAACAACTTGCTTTAAGACTGGAGCACATACTGTTTACTGTATAATCCTTTCTAATGCTCTATTTTTTTTTTTTTCTTGAGAAAAGATTAAAGAACAGAATTACATTGGAACTGGTGGAGGCATGATCCATGCCCCCTTGATTATATGGAAACATTAAAATATCATCAGCATGTTAATTTTATCAACTGAACTGTATGAGATTTATTCATATCTCTTATCTATTACATTAGTCTGGAAATACAATTTATTCTGATGGTGGGAATGTCAGACAGAGAGACCAAAAACATCTGGACTTCTTAATATGAAACAAATTTTCTAGGATGTATATTGCCACTTTAAAATTAATTCTGCTAATAAGGAGGCAGAAATTTCATAGCCTATTGATCTTCCAAAATGGGGCCCCAGCCCTTTATTGGGGTAAACCAGGTAAGTCCTAGGAAGGTTCCTTTAGGAATTTGTAGTTCACATATCTTCTGTTACATATTTGAATATCAAATACAATGGATTATTTTAGCATCCTAATATAAAATACACAACAGCAGATAAAACCCAGCTATCGCAGACTACAGGATTAATAAAAATCAATGAAAATTCTCCTAGAAAAACAACATATCTTAAATATTTCCCAGGTCTGAATTGCTGGATTTTCTTTCTAAACATGTAAAATCAATATTAATTAAAACCAACCATAAAAAAAAAAAATCCAGCTCATTGAAAGACAGTTTTCATTTTAAAAATATATTGCATTATGCAGGCTAGATTATCACAGGACCTTTTCAGCCATGGAGGAGTGTGAGTAACATTTCTCCTCTGATTACCTGATATTTGGGGGTACTTGTGCTGGGGGGCACATGGAAGCAAAAGACTTACCTGCAGCTCTGTGCCCGCCCGGCACGCTCCCGTTCCCATTTTACTCGGAGCACTGAGGAAAAAGCAGAGCAGTGATCTCTAATTCAAAATAACCCTTTCAGCCTGCTCTGGGATGGCTGCATTTATACGCGGCTTCCCCTGGAAGTTGCAGCCTAGCCCCTAGCCATAACTTGATAATTGTTCTGGGAAGAGACTCAGCACAGCTATCTTATGCACAAGTAAAGAGGCATCTATAAGATTAAGAATTATATGCCAGGGCTTTGACACAAGCATCAGTTATGCCAGATGCAAATAATTTATTCTTTGTCAGTTCAAATATACAATCTTGTTTGGATGGCTTAAATTTATACTGGCACCAAAATACAGCAAGCGATATTATTTAAGCGTGGTGTTGGAACCGCAGATCTGCATCTCAGATGACCCAAAAAGTGGAAGAAAAATGTTAGTTATATTTTCTGAGGGTAACTCATCACTGTTATGTAATAACAGCTGATGTAATAACTTATCCTTGTTGTGCGATGACATCAGATGTTGGGAGATGTATCCTCCTCGACATACGACATCGCCGGGCATTTTCAGGTGCCACTGCTATCACGGTGGTAACAGAACAGCAAAAGGATTGCTTCTCCTCTGGCCTTGTTTAAAAGACAGGTCAACAGACAGGAACACCTTTCATCTTCTCTTTTGACTTTACTAATTTCGTTTTGGGGTTTCGGTAGCTCTTCCATCAGAGCTTTTGGATATTGGGGATCATAAACCGAAGCGGCATTTAATTTTGAAATGCGAAATATTCAGTTTAGTTTTTCCTGAGAAAACCAAAGCATATAGAGAAGGAGCAGGAGAGAAATTAGGGCAGGTGCTATTGCAGAACTGCAATTTTTGACACGACAAAGCTGGGTGGGATGCTTAGTTTTCTGGGGATGCGAAGAGGTTGCTCAGATACTGCCTTGGCTTTGCAAAATGGGAGAACATATAGATTCAGTTCAGTGAAGATGTGTGGAACCACTTAACTTTATGCACAGTGAGCAGTCCAGTATGCAAAGTTAAACATATCTTCAAGATTAAGGCCTCCAGCTTTAAACAGTACCTTAACCACGTAGTTTATGTTTGGTGAGACTGTCAAATAATTTATTCCCGTGCCATCAGCAGAAAATTCTGCTCGTTTTATAGGAGTTCAGCTTACATGGATTTACTGGACAACAAAATAAGTGAAATTTAAGACACACATCTTAAGCTGAGTTCATAACGGCCCACATTTCCAATAACAAAACTAGCAGTGACAGTGATATATGGCTTTTTTTATGAGACCTGATAACTGATGGATATGTGATCTTATAAATGCTTAGACAAACTAATGCACATAATTATATTTTCCATTTGAAGTCTATTGCTAGGCATTCTAATACAATATCATTAGTCGAAATGGCCACAATGATACAGCTTGGGCAGTTTGTCACAGTAATTACGGGGTGATTATTTTTGACTGGAATAAAGATTTCAGTTTTAGTATGGTAGAAAGCATAATCACAAATTAGAAACAGTCTCAGAATAAAAAAATATCTGGGAGAGAGACTTTAAATATGGATTATAGTGCAATTCTAAAACAATTTCTTTTAAAAAGTATACTCATTTGGCTGAACGTGTGACTTTATACCAAGTTCCTGCCCAAAAGGATGACACTTACCTAATTCACAGTTCCAGTGTGTAAGGTTTTTATAAAAGGGAAAATCTGGGCATCATAAGGAAGGCTTGTCTTATAATTTACATAACTGCTAAAACAGGCTTTCTTTTTTCAATCGACAAAAAAATAGATCATTTGTCTTCACCATTTTCAGGATGGTTGATTAAAGTAGACAGTGTCCTAACATCTGTATTGAAAACTATATTAATCAATTGATTAATCACGAGGCATTAATCAAAATCTTCCTTAAGTGTTTTAGTTTTGGATCAGCTCTTAGTATTTTCTATCAGATTCCTTTTAAGGTGTCCATTATAAAGATTAAATTTGGGTGGTAAATATTGAGGGGTTGAAGCACATGTGGCTTTCCGCTTGAAGGTCACAGCCATTGCTCATTAGTGTTACTTTTAATGGGATAAGAAGCAAAAGTTTTTAATATGTGACTACATCAATTAATCAAATACACATTTGATTTCCTTTCCAGTAAGCAGTCCATATTTTCAGCATGTGCAAAGAAATTTCTAGTGATCTAAACCCTCAAATACTTCAGTCTATGCTGAAGAATATTCCAGGTATTAAAGTAACTTAAATTGTACATGCGGATATAATGAACCGATGCACAGACTATAACTCAGTAAGTTATTCTCGGCTGTTTTAAAATATTCTGCTTTACAAAAATCCATTTAAAGGTATCCTGGTAAGTTTTTACTACAGCTACATTTAAATAATTTCTTTTTTTCCCATACAATGAATGTAAACCTTCAGACTGCTGGCACGAAGTGTTTTACAATGACAGAAGTTATTCTGAGTATTTAGTTGATTCAAGTGAACCATAGAGGACCTATGCAACGAAGCTGATCATCTGAGAATTTCACTCTGTTTGTTTGTGCTCATACCTATTTGTTTTTCCAGCCTGAAACATGAAATACCGCTATTCAAGTAAATTCATTTTGTGAAGCATCGATTACAGTACAAAAGAAAACCACTGATTACACATCTTTTCATGTACATAAAAATGTTTCTTCATCTTGCAACCCCTCTGTAAGTGATTCTTTAAGAAAGATTTACTGAATCCTCATAGTGGCTGCTCTTATGACAGACTAGAAATACCTACATTTCTACTGAATGCTTTCTCCACAGTGAACAAAAGAAAAAAGGAAACACCAATCCCAAGCATACATTATTTGTATTTATTTGGATTTTAACGTATACCAAAAAATGTGCATCTGGCATTCCCATCACCTTTGGCAAAAGTTTAAAGAAACAAGAAATCAAAGCACAGCAAATTAAATCCTGCAGCCCCTTCTCCGTGCCTGAAGAAGCTGCCATAAAAAAAATTCAAACACTCTTCTAGGTCGTCCTATTTTTGTTTCTTGCCCACAGATTACCAACTACTAATTTTATAGCGCCCCTAACCGTTCATTTTTAAGGTGATGCATTCAAGTTGAACAAATTACAGACAGAGCTCTATTAAATCAACAGCTCTTTATTTACGTGAACGAGAGTGGCCCCTGAGACCGGGCAGCCCCAGGAGACCCTTTGTGCTGGTGACTCTGGCGGGAGACCCTGCCTGGCCTTGAATTTCGGTCTGTGGTGATGGTGGCAGGCAGAGGGTCGCCCCGGGAAGCCCATCCCGACCCGGGGACGGGGTCTTAGTAGGAGGAGTGGGACTGGGAACCGGTCTGGGACTGGAGGCAGAGCAGTTAAAGCAGCACTTCTAATCAGATTAAGGAAGCCAATCGCTACTGATTTGCACTACCTACTGATTACGTTATAATTCTTAAAAGCTGCTTTGATGTGTGTTTACCGGTTTCTACACACAGCAGCAGAGTTATTACGTATTTAAAGCCATTAAAATGCACGGGGAATTTTGTACGCCTTTAAAAATGATACTGGACTGCTTGTCATATAATTATGTGAAAAAGAAACATGTGTCTTAAAGTCTTGAAATAATCAGCAATACATATTTGGAAATAAAATAAAGCCTGCGTTGTTCTTCCACAGCTGAGTTCTGTTTTCATTTTGCTATTGATGGTGAAGGTTGGTTGCCTTCAGCAGGAAAGGAAATGCAATCTGCATAATTCCCATTAGTTCTTCATCGTGCAAATATATACTGATAATAATTCTGTAGTGGGTTAGTTTGTGGCTAATCATCTTTATACTTAGCAGCAGGTGCTGTGGCAGCACTGGAAAAAGTATCATGCATTTTAGAAATTACTGCTGTACAATTTATCTATAATGCACCTTTCTATTTAATAAAATTATGTTCAACAGTTCATCAGTTCAGCTCATGGAGAACACTACTGTGATACTGGCGTGTAGGCTTTATCACTATTTTATTACCAAATGCCACTGGTTTGGGTTGTTTTTTTTTTTTTCAAATGGAAACCTGGTCCAGAGAAAGGAGCCCTTGAAAAATGTGAATAGAGACAGTAACACCTACAGGCTGTTCTGCATTTTTAATTATAAAGAAAATTTAAATGAAACAGTTTCGGATCACTCTGGGTGTATGTGTAGGAAGTAAGTCTGTCGTTTAAAGCCAATATACTTTGCTTAGGAAAAAATGAGGAGGTGAATATCGGCTTATAGGGAAGTGAACCTGATCACTCAACCGCTGTTGCTTGGAAGAATTTGGAAAAAGGAAGATTAGAGGAATTGTCTCTTCAGAACAGAATAGAATAGAATAGAATAGAATAGAATAGAATAGAATAGAATAGAATAGAATAGAATAGAATAGAATAGAACAGAACATTTTTTTTTCAGTTGGAAGGGACCAACAATGATCATCTATTCCAAAAGTTAGTGGAGAGGTCTAACAAAGCCACAAAGGTTATATGTGATTTCTTTTTTTCACGTATTTTTATATTGCCTGCAATAACCACTCTGGAAAAAACAATTTTGAATCACTACCATACAACTGAAAGTTCTGGTGTTGCCTGAATTATGACTAATGCCTTTCCTCCTAACATAAATGCTGCCTTCACTTCATTCCTGCTTCCTTCCCCAAGAAGACGGTAAGAGACAAATTGAACTTAACTTGAGCATCATCATATATAGCAAGAGGCAAAAACATGACAGGAAAAAAAAAAAAATTTGAGAATTGAATGCGAAGGTGTGGATAAAACCCTTAAAGACATTAGAAAATGGAAATATACAACAAAATTGAAATAATAAAAGAAAATATCCAATGACTTTGAGTAATGAGTAACAGAGTGTTGGCTAGAGGTGAAGAAGGAAGGAGAATACAAAAAAGGAAAAAACAAAAGAAGGTTAATAAAACATTTCGAAAAAGAGAAGGAAGGCAAGAATGAAAACTATTTACCCCACTTGCACCCATATGCAAGAATATGTGCAAAGTCTGTATAAAGAATGCAGCCTTCAAAACTGATTACTTGGAGTTAAGGAGTTCAATTTTTATTGATGGATGTTGAACAAATGCAGTGGTGTTCAGAAGAATTTGCCAAAAAACCTGAACAGGTTAAAACAAAATCAGTGAAAATTGTTTGATTTTAAGCATTCTGAGTTGAAAATTTCAATTGTAATTAAAATACAGTTTACCTAAATTGAAAAACTTTAATGCAAAAGTAGATAAAAATGATTTTTTTTTTTTTTTATTTTAAAGAGGTTTTTTTTGAATGAGACAATAATTTTACAGGAAAGCAGTACCGTCTGATCAATCTTAATCTTCAGTAAAATACAGTATTGCATAGAAAAAAATTGTAAAGAAATTGTAATAGCTAGTTGTGACTAGTAGCTGGGTATTTTTGAAAATAACTTGATTTCTGAGATACCATTAGTTGATACCAGCTGCAGGTGGTATTCTTAGCATTTCTGAAAATATACCAATTAGATAATTTTGATAAAAAAAAATAGATATAGAAGCCTAAGTTTTGGCCCTGAGTTGGAAAATTTAGATTTTTGTTTGTTATAGTTTAGTTGGGACCAGTTTCATGTGACATCTTTCTCTGAAGGTTGAAAAAATATTTCCGTAGATTTTTAAGTAAAGGGAATTTATCTAAAATTTTACCCTGAGTTGAATTTTTATGTTTTGCCATACATTATATATTTTCCTTTTTTCTAACTATTCTATTCTATTCTATTCTATTCTATTCTATTCTATTCTATTCTATTCTATTCTATTCTATTCTATTCTATTCTATTCTATTCTATTCTAACTTAACACAGCTTAAAAATTTCCTGATGATCACATTGCTTTTAAAATACTTCGGCTATGTATGTTTGCAGGAAACTAATAAATGTGCTCCTCACTTCATTTTATATAATTTTGCATTTAATATGATTAATGAGGGTTTTTTTTTGTTAGTCCTTTGCACACAGCAAGCAATGTCTTTTAGTGTTGACGGAGCATGTCACGCTACTGGTTGCCTGTAGCTTTTAATGTCTATCTCTACATGAGTGTTTCAGATTCTTTTTTTTGCTCTACAGGTAATAAAAATATGTTCTTCAACTGCAGTAATATTTATTTAAGTTTGGGTTTTTTTTAAGGTAACAGAAACAATGTAGGATGCTTATGGTCAACCTGGAAAAAATACAATGTAGACTATAGCTTATGCCATACAGCTGATTTAGATGTCTCCCTGTTTAGGTCTCCTCTCAATGAAGAGATAATAACAGAGGAGGTGGAGATGCTGTTGTATGGTATTGATAGAACTACTGGCATTTTGTGGGATAGTTTATATGACTGGAATATTAAAATCAATTGCTATTACCCATTTCATTAAAAGGAATGGGAGAAGGAAAAAAAAAAAAAGACAGGTACGGATGAAATGTGAAATTTTCCTGTCTATGAGACACCATCTGTTTAAACTGAATATTTCCATATTACCAGGTGACTTCTATTCAAAAGCCTTAAAGGAACCAGGTGAGTTTTCCTGTCTATGAGACACCATCTGTTTAAACTGAATATTTCCATATTACCAGGTGACTTCTATTCAAAAGCCTTAAAGGAACCAGGTGAGTTTTCCTGTCTATGAGACACCATCTGTTTAAACTGAATATTTCCATATTACCAGGTGACTTCTATTCAAAAGCCTTAAAGGAACCAGGTGAGGAACTGTATGAGCTGCTGCGGTTATTTTTTAAGGTATCTTGGACATGGGGCTTCAAACATTTTTCAGTAAAGACAAGAACAATGAGGAAATATGCCTGAGAGCAAAGGCGGCAGGCGGGGTCATGGCCGTGGCTCAGTGACACAGGGACCTTCAGGCCTCCTGGGGACCTCTCCAGACAGCTGGTTCACGTGAGCCCTCACCAGAAGCTTAATGCAATCCTCGAATTACAAAAGGGGACTATCACCCAGAGAGTGAGCTCTGGCAAGAGGGCTTCAGGGCTGCTCTTTTTTTTCCAGTGTCTGCACTTCAAGGAGGAACATGAACTTGCTGACAAGAGTTCACAGGATGACTACAAATAGGAACAGTTTTGTTTGAAAACAAGCCTTACGATGTGAGGTTTAAGGAGGTCAGTCTTCATGTCAGTGACAGTTCAGAGGCGGTCTGAGTGCCTTCTGAGCTGCTTTGGAATGGAAAGATACTGGCTGCTCTTTGGAGGTTTTGTTCATTTTTTAACTTTGCAGACAGTAATATTTGGAAGTCGAAGATAGGCCACCTCATCCTGGAATTAAGGCTTGGCTTTCCTGCAGAAAGAGTGACTGAAGGCTGGATCAGACCACTGGGAGGTGGTGGACTACCCTTTACTTCACGTGCTTAACAAGAGCTTTTTGTTTTGTTTTGTTTTGTTTTGTTTTTTAAAATATATGTTTAGTTCCGTTTCTACAGAACACCCTAAGGCTGGTGTTTGCAAAAAACTAGCTGTCCTTTCATAAGTAGTCACAACTACTTTCATATGGGCTACTCTACCTCAAAAAGCAGAGAAACGCAGATGGAACAGCTTGGAAAAAGGCACAGGACAGTGTGGCGGGAATTGCTGGATGGGAAAAATTTTAATGAGGCAGTTTTCCCCAAAGATGACCATTTTGATGGGATCTCATTGTTGCTGAGATGAGGTTGACCTTCCCACAGCTGCTGGCAGGGGTGGTGGGGATGCCCAGGAGCCCACTTTCGTGCCTCTCATGCACTTCTGAGACTCCCAAGGAAACTCAGCTCTCTGGATCATTTATGTGGGATATCACAGGTTTATCAGTACTACTGTCATTGCTGTGGTACATGGAGCAGGTCCAGATCCAAGGAGGGATTAAGAAAAATGGGATGTAAAAGAAATATTTTGGAAAACCTTTTTTTTCGCAGTGCCACTGCATGTGGTGTCTAGCAGGCCTTGTAAAGAGCTGTCGGATTTATATTCTTTGTAACTCAAAGGGGAGAGATGAATTTTCTTGGAAATTAGTTTCATTTTAGATGATTCTGTGCCATAAATCAACTGCCTGACTCAGACTGATGTTTAATCTGGTGACTCTGAGCAATGGGGCATGGCAAACTCATGCTGATGGAAACTCAACCCACCTCAGTCCTCAGTTTTCGCAGAATCACAGAACCACAGAATCTCCTCGTTTGGAAAAGACCTGTAAGATCATCTAGTCCAATCATTAACCTAACACTGACAAGCCCACCACTAAACCGTGTCCCTGAGCACTATATCTACACGACCCTTAAATACCTCCAGGGATGGGGACTCCACCACTGCCCTGGGTAATGCGTTCCAATGCCTGATGACCCTTTCAGTAAAGAAATTCTTCGTAGTATCCGATCTAAACTTCCCTTCACAGAATCACAGAATCACAGAATCGTCAGGGTTGGAAGGGACCTCTGGAGATCATCTAGTCCAACCCCCCCTGCCAGAGCAGGGTCACCTACAACAGGTTGCACAGGACAGCGTCCAGGCGGGTTTGGAATGTCTCCAGAGTGGGAGACTCCACAACCTCTCTGGGCAGCCTGTTCCAGTGCTCCACCACCCTCAAAGTAAAGAAGTTCCTCCTCATGTTAAGATGGAACTTCCTACGTTCAAGTTTGTGCCCATTACCCCTCGTCCTATCACTGGGCACCACTGAAAAAAGACTGCTCCCATCCCCCTGGCATCCTCCCTTCAGGTATCTGAAAGCAGTAATAAGATCCCCCCTCAATCTTCTTTTCTCTAGACCCTTGGTGCAACTGGAAGCCATTTCCACTTGTTCTGTCACCCATTACTTGACAGAAGAGGTCAACTCCCACCTCTCTGCAACCTCTTTTCAGATAGTTGTAGAAAGCAAATATATTA
>VZSZ01004922.1:838885-886052 GCA_013398815.1 Ibidorhyncha struthersii
GTCATAACGTGTCCCCTCCATGCCCCTTCAGTAGGTACTTGTCAAGGCACAGTGTGCTGTTTCAAACAGAAAGCTAAGTTATAGCAAATTAAGCACTTCCACGCTGAATGTGGAGATGCTAGTCTGACTTTGTTTCACTAGAAATTGCACATTTGATAGAGGCTTTGACTTTGCTGGGTAAGAAACTGCAGCTCTTCAGAACCCAAAATAAGAGATGTTCAGCAAGTATGGTTTCTTTTCTAGTATCACACTGGTTGTGCTACCATAGTAGGTATTATAAACCTCAACTGATGGTTTTCTACCTCCTTCTCCCTAGTGTACTCCTTTGGTATGTCTTTATGATTTGCATACTTTGTAAAAGAATTTCATGATACCTTTGATATTTGTTATTCTTTGCTTTGGAGAAATGATGCTCTGTATAGTTGTGTAGCTTGAGAGTCTGCACTCAGAGAAGCCTTTCTGGATATGCTAATGTGTCAGCAGAAATGCTGTTTGTAAGCGAAATTACAAGGTGGTGTTGTTTCATGGAAATTACTTCGCATGAACTCTGCTTTCTAGAGCTAACTGACCAAGTCCCGTCGATCCTAGGGGGGTTTGGCATCTTTGGAAAATGCGTGCTGTTTCTGTGAGGTTTGTGTTGCCCATCCATGCAGTTGTGGCAGCAAAGAGCTACGTAAAAAACAGACACAAAATTTCTATATTGCCTTTCAGTTTACTACACAGCCAGCCTCTGACCACCTACAATGGCTCAAAAAATAAAGATAGCGATGGCCGAAGAGACAGCTCTGTGCGTGAATGTCAGCTGTGAAGGGCCATGGCTGTAAAAGCACTAATATTGTTATAAGACACTTGTGACACTAAAGTGTTGCTCTTGGTTTGTACAGTTTGTTGAAATTTTATAGAACATATCACAGGATAAAAAAACTCTTTAGTATAAGCCCACGTAAAGCTCTCGTTCTCCTTCTTTTCTCTTGGATTCCTAGCTATGATATAAAATATAGTGCTTTACTGTACCTTTTCATGCCTCTGATATCTGTCTGCCAACTTGTTAGGTTGCAGTTTGTTCCACGTAGAATATATTCTCAGAATAAAAAAAAATAAAAAACACAACAAAACACCCAAACAAAAAAGATGATCCATATTCACATTTATTTATACAAGTACCTAAGTATTTCTAATGCCATCTTGAAGATGGAAGCTGTCTCACTGACTAAACAGGCTTGGGGTATTCAGGGCATACTTTAAATCACGTTGCCTTCTAGTTTACCAACAAAAACATGTTAAAGAAATTGTCCACGTAGTAATGGAGAGCCTGAAAGGAAGTTGGATCCAGTTATCTGTATATTTTCCTATGAAATTCTGGATAGTTATATATGTTTTCCAGTCTCTGCACAGATGCAAGAGGATTGCCCTGGCGTTTTGATGCACCGCTGGGGCTTTTATTGTCTTTTCCTTAACCTGAAGGATGCTGCCTTTTCTGTTTAGGAAATAAGTTTGGGAAAACATTTTTGGCCTGTCCTGATTATCCTGCAAGTCTTCTGATGTTTGGTGTCTCTTAATTTCAGAGCTATCCAACGAATACATATATTCATTATGACTAATGTAAGAGCAAGCTTCCAACCAAAATTTGGAAATGTCACCTGAATGTATTTTAAAGGCTCAGAATGAAGAAAGAGGATCAGATTCATGGATACTGAGCTTTGTCACCCTTGATCCCTGTCTGCTGCCTGTACGTATGTAGATTTTTTTGGGGGAAAGCAAACAACAACCAAAAAAAACCTGAAAGCCGACCTCACTGTGGACCTCCCTGTAACTTCTGGGCTCTGCCCTCCTGCATGCCGATACAGACAGCCCATCTGCCTGCAGGGATCCACGTTCCTTTCAAGGAAACAGAACATACAGGCTCAGATGAATCCTCTGATTCCAAATAGACCTTGATTAAAATAATGGTTTAATTTGAACAGTCTCCATACCTTATGATCTACATGCATAGACTACGATGAAGTGGTCTGGGTGTATCCGTAGTTTGTGCAGAAGTCTAATACCTACCTAATGGAACGGACCTAGTCACTGCGATCAGGCGGTTGTCTGCTTGTGGCAACATTTGTCTCCTTCGGGTCACTTTTATGGACCCAGAGTTCCTAGTTCCCCTTCACAGCTGCAGAAATAATCAGAAAAAAACAATTTCCGCGGTGTCCTTTGCTTTGCTCCTTGTCATACAAGGTCAGGAGCACATCACAAACCCAGATACAACTTCAGAGGGGAAAGGAGGCATCTTGTTCTTTACACAGCAGGTCACATTTGTCCCTTTCCTTCTGATCTGCCACTTAGACCTGTTAAAATGAGAACCTAACAATGTTCTCTAGATGTAATGTATAGTACTATGGGTACCTGCACATATTTATGGAAGATATATATAGCTAAACTGTTGGGTTTTTTGTTTTTTTTTTTTCAATTAAGCATATCTCACCCCACCTTTTTTCTTTTTTTTTGCTTTCTCCCCAACTCGAAGATGTAAACTGGGAACTACCTATGAATTTAGATGGGTATCGGCAGCATAGCCAGTGAAAGACCTGTAACAGTGATGAGAATGTACACAGATCAGAGATGAGACTATGCAGTTATCTGTGTTAACTAGTATTTACACTTCACTTACTACCAATTTTCCTTTATCTATATATGTTTCCAAAAAATGTGTGTCTGTGTTTACACATATACAAATGATACCACTCCAGATCTAAAAGATCTATTTTTTTTTTTAAACGCGGGGAAGGCTGAGCTGTTGTCAGCAGTTCACTAAGACCTGACTCAAGCTGAGTATAGTGCAGAACATGGTGTGGTTTAGTTGATGTAAGGCATTAATTAATTTCCATGCAGATGTACATTTCCTGTATTGAGATATGATGATGTTTTGAGACGTTTGGTACAGCTAAATGTAGGCAGTACCTGAATTTCAGAGACATCTCTTTTCATACACGATTTTCCCGCTAGCTCAACTGACCTGAAGGTGCCTATCTTTAGCAAAACTGCACCAGACATGGTTTTGGGGTATTTGTTCCTTTTAAGACCTATACAACAAAAAGTAACTTTGTTCTACCAAGGCATATCTTCAGCATGATGTGAAACACAGACACTGTTCTCATATGATGGAATTGTGGAATTTTAATTTATTTTTTTTTATGATGTAATCTTTATTTTTACCTTTTTTGAGATTCCTTGTATCATTCCTCCCTCCCTTTCACACTAAATAATAGTATTTATTTTTGTGGTATGCAGCCACAGTTTCTTAAATTCAAGTTGGACAATCATCCAAACTTTAGCGTCTTATTCAATAACACACCTAATCTACTAGAGAGGGTGGATTGGACATGGCATAAAAGACTCGTGTAAGTTTTTTCATGGTAGTTCTTAATAACACTTACCCTGAAAATGTCAGGAGAACCGACCTTCTGTTGAAATATTTTTAATTTGTTATTCTGTTATTATTCCCAGTTTCATTGTTTCATTAAATGTAGCTCAGTCACAAATCCTTTAAATATAAATAAGGGAAGGACATACAACTTAAATACTTTCTAATCAAGCATTTTTTTTTGATGTTCAATAGATTCTGGAATGCTTTGGTAGCTCTTTTAGCTGATATAGAAGAATTTGTACCTTTGTGCAAGTGAAAAGAGCTGCTGCCAGCAATGAATTACAGCTGAACTAATGTTAGGGGAAAAAAACATCCCTATGGCTTTGGTTTATTCCTGTCTACTGCCAGAGGGGGTTATGCCTCTCTGTACCTTGTCTGATTTCCAGGGTGAATGAAGCACTCTGCAATATGTGAGCTTTCAGTTGGGGTTGGAAATGCATCCTTTTCTTTTTAATGAAGAACAGTACCCCACTACACTGCAGAAATTACAAATGTTAACATGACACACCAAGTTATGTGCTGTGGCAATTTTGTCAAATGAACTAAACGCCAGTGTGTTCGGTATCTGTTTAATGAGCATTAATCCTGTTGGTACTTGAGGCTGCATCTACATCTTTGGCATTTTCAGAGTCATTTGGGTTTCCCTGGATCTTCAGCTGAGAGCCATGGCTGCTGCTGTTCAAGCGATGTGCTTCAACCACCTCTAAAGCCTGGGCTGCAAAGATCTGGGTGCGGGATGAACTAGAAATGCGGCTGTTGAACGTGCTCGGCAGGGATGGGGGGCAGAGAAAAGTTTACAGGTCTCAAGGAGGCAATTGCTGTTGTTTCTTTGGGGGCTCTCTGTTAGAGGAGTTAATTAATAAAGGCAGAAATACCTCCTTCTAGTCTCAGCTCTGTTGAATGGACGCAGAGTAAACTCCTGCTTGGTCTCTGGAGACCAAACTCCTGAGTCTCAGTTAATGTAAATAATGACTTCAGTGCGGCTAGACCAGTGCTTACCCGTTTAATCAGACAGCTGTGTTGGTCCAGCTTTTTTAATTATTGTTTTAGTGTATCCAATATATATGGGCACCATGGCTGTAAAGGGATCTTAGCCAGTAATTTCCTCCTGTGCACGTGAAAATGTGTTCGTGGTGTGGGTTCAACTTCACCCCATAGTCTCCAACAGAATCGGTCAAAGATGCTCCTCAGCTTTGGAAATGCACTGTCATTAAGAGAATTGCTTTTTTGGAAAACAGTAGAATAGTAAACTCATCGCGTAATCAACAACACCTTTAACCAGTAAGTTAATTGTAATTTATCTTCAAGGTTCAGAGAGAAATGCATTGTTAGACATGCCTGTTCTTATCAGTGTCTATTGTCTTAGCAGGTAATTACTGCAGAGATTAAGTGCAGATTTCATGTTAAAATTTGTATGTAAAATAAATTTAAAATTTGAACATGAGCTAGTTGATGGGTATATTTAAATTTAAAACTGAAGACTGGAAGTCCTTTCCTTACTAGTGCCTAAATGTACTGTCTGCTCTCAAAATCTGCATAGCAAGTTCCCTTGCCACACATTTCAGTGAAAAACAGTGGGTTTTTTGTCATTTTTTTTTCCAAAGGAAAAAAAAAAAAAGAAAAGAGCTCTTTTAGACTCTTTCCAGTTGATGCTCCATGTTGTGACATGTCATGTAAAACTGCATCTGTTATGTTGAAATAAGAACATAAGAGAGACACTTTGACATGACGAATCACAACACAACTTAACAGCAGGAACATTTAAAACGCAACACGGTCTCGTTGTCAGTAACCTCAGCCCTGATAGAGATGAGGTATTTAGTTGAGCTTCCAGCTTCACTGAATCTGTGTTTCTTCCTTAATGAATTTTCCTCGTAACGTCGGGCCCAATCCAGCAGTTCTCACAGGCAGAAACTCCTGGTAACTTTTAAATGGTGAAGCCAAGGAAAGTTTTGCCCGAGTGAAGACCTCAGGATTGGGCCCACGAGTTCTTACCGCCTGTGAAGTATAAAATAGACTCAGATTAAGCTAGCAGACTTGTTATTTGACAGTTTATAAAATATTTTAGTATCTTTTTGGCAGTAGCAGTTTGAATGTTGGCAAATGTACACATTGCTTGCAGTTACAAAACCTTGTAATGAGTATTTTCCACTGTAATAGCAGTGAGTTGAAATTTGGATAAACCACTTAGACTTGTGAACTCTGACATGCATGGTAACTATGTCTTTGCAAAAGAATTTTGTCAAGTATTGGAGCTCCTACTAATAGCACATCCATCTTTCTGCACACTATAAATCTTAAGAAAATTTCTATTACTCTGCAATTTGTCTGGCTTATGCTATTTATTAGCCATTTTATTCTGCTGCTTTAAGAAGTAATGTGATGTTCATTTTATTGCTGGTTCAATAAATTGTTAATTATAATGCAGTGATTGCTGCTGACGTGATTTAAAAGCCACATTAGCACTATAGCATTAAGTTTTAACTATTTTACCCTTCAATTCCCTGTTTATACAACAGTAAAAGGAAAATAGCCTTAGACTAATTTAAAAAATGAAGGTACTTGTATCTATTGATCACATGATATACTAGAAACTTTTGTTGTTTTTTTTTTAAAAAGGTTACTTTCAGGTCTAAAAAAGAAAGAAAATGCATCAACTGAGTGCAGTCTTACTGTTCAGCAAAAAGTGTTCTTAAAGCAAGATTAACCCCAAAGTTAAATTAACAGAATTACTTAACTAAATTAGGACAATTGGCGTAATATATTAAAGGAACAAAATACCCTGATAAATCATAATAATTTTATAGTTATGTGTAGCTTCTGGTGCCCATTTTGTATAATAATGGAGCATAAGGGAGGCTGAGATTGGAAATCATACCTATTTTCTCCAAGAATATTGTACATGGGATTGGGAGAAATCACGTTTTGCTGATTTAAAGTCAAATCTAATTGCTACAAGTATAATGATGTATCCTTGGCTGAACACACAGAGGCACTAGAACGGACTTTGCACCATGAACCATGCACAAATATTGTACAGGATGGGCAGAACCAGGGAAATACTGAACCTGGAATGAATGGGGCACTTACTGCCGGTTGGAAACATATTAGTTTTAGTGAAGTACCCCCAGACATACAGTCAGAGTAAATATCTACCTTTCTTAGTTAAATCATGCATTTTTTTTATTTACTTTTTCTTCCTTAGTTGAGCAAACTATACTCATAGAAAAATAGGGGAAAATAGAACAATGGAAACTGGTGTATAAAGCTGTTATATTTGCACATACACACACATATATTTAATATATATAAAAATATGCATAAATGGAACTAGTGGATCTGAGTGTTCCTGTAAAATTCCAGACACACCACCACCAAAACTAACGTGCAGCTCTCAAGCACTGGAAGCCAGAAGTCATTAATTCAAACGAAACCATTTAAATACATAGAAACAAGTACATTTTAACTGCTCGTTTCCATATAAATTTGTTGACCCTGCCACAGAGCCGTTCCTTCCCGTAGGGGATGATCGCCATCGCGTGCAGTCAGATGGTCAGACTTTCAGGCTACAGCATCTGTGGTGGTGTAAAAGCATCACATGATCCTTGGTACTCGGGTGAGTAAGGACAGGTTTAATGTGTAATTAATAACACAAGGAAGAAAAAAGTAGGATGTTGTGGTTACGAAAAGCTGCCTGGTCAGAGGTTCCCAGCACGTCCCTGCTCTGAGTCTTACTGTGAGCTGCTATCATCTGGTGATAGACCAACCAAAAAATCACATCTAAAAGGCTTTCCTTGCTAGTTAGAGATTTGTTGAAAGAAATGAAGAACCTAAACCCCATAGAGAGTCCTAGAAGAGAGAAAGCTTATCTTTAGTTGCCTAATTGCATTTAAAAATCTGCCTAGAGGAGACCTTCCTACTCCTTGACTAAATTAGGAACAGCTAATAGCTCAATGACTCCTGTTTTCAAAGGTGGACTCCTTTGAAACTGGAAGTGGTTTTGTTGTAAGAAAAGAGCTTAAATTATCTTCTTGAAGGAAGGATCATTTCCCAAGAGGGAATAGTTTCTGCCAGGATAGTGTATTTAGAAATAAAAAAAAAACAAAACAAAACAAAAACGATGGAAAAGAAAAAAACACCACAAAGCAACAGCCCACCCCACACTTGAATTTTAATAAATCCTAACTTATTTTATTTAATCATCCCTCATTTGGTTTGTATATGAGACACTGGTTGAACTGCTTTCAAATAAGGATGAGTCTTGGCGCTGGTCGTGGTAAAAATTACAGATATAAGGAAAAGTTTGACAGCCAGCGAGCTCCAAGATTTCAGGCTTTGGGAGCAAAGATCTGAGCTAAAGGGACTGATAAAGCTCACTGAGCTGTCATAATACACTTAAACTCCTATACTTGACTTAGTACTGCGTGACACTTCAATACAAGAAACTAGGATTTAAAAAATTGGTGTAGCCCATATTAAACAGAACTAAAACTGGTAAACTAATTGCAAAAAGTAATTGGGATGTTTTCAGCAATGTCTCATAGGGATCTAGTCATGGCCTAATGCATTTCCACAATATGAGTAATGATCTGGAAAAAACCCTTTCCTCTTAAAGACTGCAGATCACGCAACAATTAGGGGGTGATAAATAAAGAAAGGGAATAGTCATTTATATAATAATCTAGATTATTTTGGAAGAAAGAGACCTCACTATCAGATAGAGCTTCAAAGCTGACTTTGTGCTCCACCTGGAAATGCTAAGAAACCAGTGGAGAAGGTGGTAGTGCCGCAAAACCAAGACAAAATCAGGCTCTGAAAGCTTTCTTATGGAGCAAGAATTTAACCATCTCAGTTTTACAGGGTGGCTAAAGGCTCTGGCCTGAGGCAGCAGTCTGGCCGCTGCTCTGGAGCTTGGGATCAGGGATGCTCGGGGACTTTGTGCTGTTGCCAAGCTGGTCCAGGTCTTCAGCATCTCCTCATCTGGCTGAGCAGCCCAGGCGCCCTGGCAGCCTGCTGTGTGGGTTTTTATGCTTCAAGCTGTTTTGTGTTAAAGCCTTGTTTAGAACCCGCACATTTGCGAAGGCTGTTTTGAATTTGGTTTAAGAATTCAGATCAATTCTAGCTCCACCAGAGTCAAATGTGAGTTTGGGGGGCGGGAGACAGTGCGGAGAGTATGAGGCTTACAGTGAATGTGAACTCCCAGCCTGGAGTTAACTGGGAGATAGCACATCACCCCCTTGATCGCTACCGAAAAACTATTGAGACCTGTGGTCTGCATTTGCAAGGCGGTGGTCGTGTTTGCAGAGTGCCAGAGCGAGAGCTGCTAACAGGGATTCATAAAACTTGATTAACAGCTTTCTGCTAAAAGCATCAAGACTGGAGGAAATATGGTACACCAAAGAGCTAACAGATAAATCAGCTCTATCCCCAAGTTTAGGGATACCCTACGTTTTTTATCCCAAAATAAAGGAGGGAAGACAGGCCTGAACTCGTGAAACTCCAGGAATGTGTAGCTCGGTCATCCGCATAAATAACGTTTCCCAGCACAGAAAGCTGAAGAGCCTGTAATGGAGGATATAAAAGAAATGGTGAAAAAAGGTAGACTGAAAAGCAGCCACACTGGTTTACTGAAAACATCAGTTTCTTGTATGTAGGAAACTATCAGGAGAATAAGGAGAGGAGGGCATAAGTTGATAAAGCCAATACGATGTGTGTCTGCCTTAGCTTTCGAAAAGCGTTCAAACTGTGACTTTGGAAATGCCAATTTACTGTTGGCTCTAAATAGTACGTATAAAGTTATCCACAAAGCCATAAGAGGAAAAGAAACTTCTAATGAACTGTGAAACCAGATGCTTTATGCTGGAGAAGCACATTCTGCAGTCTGCATATTATTATTTTGTTTTGGGGAATGCTGCAATGTGCAAGGTAATTTCAAATATAGATGCAGGCACAGTTTGTACCCCAAAGAGTTTATGCTGAGAGGAATGCTCCTATTCGCGGTTGGGGGGTGAGGTGGGTACACATTCAACACAAGCAGACTTATGAAAAATAGACTCCTTTTTCAGACTGGAACAGCAGTTTAGTTTAGAAACCTCATATTGGATATTTTTGCAAGCTAACAGTCAGCCCCCATCTACTAGAAAGGATGTGAGTCTTTACAGATGCTGTAAGGGGTTTGGGCACAAATAGGTTTCTGTGTGGGAGCTACAAGAAAATGTCTGGATGGCCAACCCAGATATCCTAAAAACTGTCCAGGCTGGACTGAAATCAGAATTTACTTCCCAGAAATATTCAGGACAAATAATATGCCTACGTGATGTGGCTGAAGAAGTCATTATTATGAGAGGTTGAAGTAAAGCAATGCTGACGGCCAATGATGTATGAAGTTCTGTACACCCGCATGAAGTAGATTTTGCTCATGAGAAGCATTTTGATCCGTAAAAATTTTGAGCAAAAGGAGGAGAATGTAAAAAAACATTTGTCTTCAATATATATGGTTGAAGTTTCATCGCACCATAACTGAAATCTCTTGTGGATTCTTGGAATTAATTACAACCCAATCACACATCTAAAATAGTATATCAAATAAGGGAAACCAATTTTATCCTGAATTTATTGATGAGCTGGTAGAATAGTGAAAACCTGAAGTTGAGATAAATCATGAATTGCAAAAGGGACTACATGTATTGAATTATCTACACAGAGTAGAAAAAGTGAGATACGGAAATCTGTCCTGATTAATAAGACAAAGGGAAATGGTGCAAAACAGATATATGGCATTCCATTTTGCCTTATGATTATGTATGATGTCATTACAAAGCACCGGGATTTTTATATTAGATGATCAGAGATCAAATTATCAGCTTAAGTTTTTCTAAACTTCAGCTTAATCTATATCATTTTGAATACTATTGGTACTAGGCTCCAACGAGCAGTTCCTGAATAAAATGTTGCAATTGGAAGTATCAGTAGGAAGAGGAATTAAAAAAAAAAAACAAACAACGAAACCAAATCTAAGACACTTTTTTGATTTATATATCAGATTCTGTTTTTTTTAGTAGTTGCTTCTGATGTGTAACTTCTATTGTAGACTGAGTTACCAAAACAAGAGAAATACATTGCTTAAATTTATTGCTTATATTCCATTAGATTGGAGTGTTTGCAGTAGCAAGCTAGTTTGTGGAAGGATGGGGTAGGTATGAAGAAAGAGGCAGGTTATATGGTATATAGAAATAACAGAGGAAATCTAAGTATGACCTGTATAGACAAAAGCCAATTTTCAAAAATTATTATTTTTACATTATTTTTATTTATTATTTTAGGCAGAAGAAAACTAGGAAGGAAACAATGTTCAGCACTGACTGCAAAATGGAATGTGTTAGGCAAGCAGAAAAAAATCTGAAAGTGAGACAGGCTTTGAAAAGCCTAGAAAGGAAGGATGGAGAGCTTGATTTGAAGTAGTTCCAGCTGAAGGAGGTCTGTGTGGCTGGGACTGCATCATTAAAGTGCCATTAATTTTGCTTGATGCCAACACTTTGGGTGGATTGGAGGAATGCAGTCTGAGAATTCGCACAAGCAAGAGGGACAAGGTTAAAGAAATGATGATAGGAGGTTTTGAAAGCTCCATGACTATTTTTGATTTTGCTGCAGCAGGAATATTTGCTTTCTTTGCTGTACTTGAGTATTGGGCACTTCTATTTCTGGAAATGCCCCAAGAAGGTCATTCAAACTATTTCAAAACTCAGGAAAATTTTCTGGGTAGTTTTCAGTTTGCATTGCAGTTTCACTTGTCTCTTACTTCTGAGACTGGTTTAGCCATCTGACGAAAAGCAATAGATCTTGTAGATAAATTCATGTGTAATATTTACGGAAATTAATTGTTGTTTGTCCTTTGACCAAAACTACTTCATCTACATCTTTGAATCTTCATTTTAATCTTTGGTTTAAATTAGGATGGGGGGAATGTTACTTAGCAGGATTTTTTTTTTTTTCCCTGTTTTTCCCCAGCATAATCTGAAAAAACAGCGGAGAAGAAGTCTACTCTTCAGGCATTGAGATGTCTGATGCCAGTTTGATTTTTGTATTCTAGTGCTTGTAGGATGTATCATTTACTGATTCCATTCAGCTTTTATCCAGATTTTAATTTGTCTTTTGTGTGTCACATTGAAAAATGTTTATTTTAATGTGTGTGCTATTAGCTAAATGAAACATATACACAAAGAGAAACCACAATTTTGCTTTACTGAAGACTGTTTTAAAACGCTTAGTGAATTCTTAAATGCCTGAAGTTTCAGAAAACAACATGAAAGATAGAAGTATTGAATGTTTTTCATTAACAGGTTAAGTAAGAAGACAAAAATATTCTCACTTTAGCCACGGTAAAACCAAGGTATGAATTAACAATACAAGTAGAGAGGGAAGGGCACAGATATTATAGGAAATAGAGCTGGGAGGCAGGATCAACTGTCCCTAAATCGTTCATGACAGATTCTTGTCTAACTTGCTCTTTAAATCTTCAGTGATGGAGTTTCCACAACCTCTATAGGCTCTTTTTGCTAATGTCTAATCAAAATCTCTTCCTCAGCGGTTCAAGCCTATTACTAGTTATTCTTTTTGAAGTGGACACACAGAGCAATTTCTTTGCAGCTACCAACCATCTGTGTAAAAAATGATGATTGTTTATTCTTTCCTTTAGGTTAAACCATCTCAATTACTATCTTTTTATACTGCTCATATTTTTCCAGGCCAACCAGCTTTTTGTTTCTTATCTCCAGATTTAGGGGAAGGGAAAAATGAAAAATTAAATACAAATGAGCAGTGCTTGAGACAGGTAAATATTCAAGCCACAAGCAATCAAGTTTAATAATTAGAAATGAATGTTGATATTTGGGGTTTGTTTCTGCAGACATATTTATTTATTTCTGTTAGCCTTTGCCCTGAATGTATAGGGTCCAACGTAATTCCCCAGTCTGTCCTTTGGTTATGTGGGATGAGGATGGACTATTTTGAAACTGGGGACAGTCTTTCATCCTTAAACCTGTTGATTCTATCAACAAATTCAATGCTGAATCAGGCGGCATTTGCAACATCTCTCTCTGAAAGCATTTTGAAACAATTACTTTTAGTGTAAACTGGGTTTGCAGAAGGCAAAAGGGCTTTCACAGCAGTGCTGGAAGAGTGGCGTGCAGGACACTTGCCCTCTGCCTCTTGCTTCCCCCTCTCTGGCTACTTTATACAGAAAACCATCACTAGTGGTTGAGACCCAAGGCTACAGAGGCCCATAATTTTTAGGATCTGACAACTTTTTTTAAAAAAGAAAGCCGAGAAGTTAATGGCAGAAAATTTATTTTGCACTTTCATCTATATGACACAGACTATGAACTTAAAAAACCCAAACAAACAAACAAAAATACCTGCCAAATTTTTGCATCTTTAAGGAAAAATAACAGTCGAATATTACTTTATGCATATTAATCCTGGGAAAACTAATTTGTGAGGGAGAGAAAAAAAAATACCTCATGCACATTTCCAGTGCTAGGAAGAAAATAAGGCCCATTAATTTTTTGTGTTTATATAACAAACACACACACATATATACATTTAAGTTACCAGACAAGCACTTACATGTTGAGATGACCTTTGAGAGATTTGCTAAATGATTGTATTTAAAATAAGGGCATGTTTTATTTTGTTTGTTTTTTCTCTTCAAAGTTCCCTGTTCCATTCACCATCTATTTTTGGCCATTGTTTTTCTATTTAAATTTAGGCTTTGCTATTTTTATTGACTCTAATAGTTGTATCCCTTCCTTTGCACCAAAAGAGTGGGCATCTAAGCCTGATTGTGTCCCATCATGAAAAAATCCTGAGCAATTAGCAGCATTGTCTTTACCAAAAGTGCATGCAAGAAACTGGAAAGTCATTCTATTTTATTTTGCAAACTTTAGCCTTCTGTCTCTCAAAAAATGCCCTACTTGAGTAAGGCAACCCAGCTTCTGGGACAAAAAGGCCCTGCAGCACACTCCCGGGCTGGCAGGGAGCAGAGTTTGACTTCCCAACCATGGGCAAATTCATCTCCTGATGTAAGAGGATGGTCTGCCCGCTCCACAGTCAACACAGCTTAAAATTGTGTCCTCAAAAATCTGTTTACTCATCAATTTAGTCTTCCTTCAGCATGCCTAAGTAAAAAATAGATTATCCCCCGGGACAGGATTTGCCTTATCTGACTTCTGGTGTTTGCAACGCAGACTTCTACAGTGGAGCTCATCACTCGACTGCCCTCCGAGTCGGGGAGTGAAATGGGTGCTTCCATTGGCTTTTGCGGAGATTTCCTCTTGTACTCCCGGCTATGGTCACAATATGTGGAAATAAGTTTGGGGTTTTTCTTACTTATTTTAAAGCAGATTTGCAGACAGGTGCTGATCTGGTCTGGTTCATCTGACTTGATCAACGTATGAACCTGAACGTTTCTGTCGAATATATAAGCAGAGCAAAAATTTGGAGCAACATTGATCCAGGGGTCAATGGCTGCACGTTGGGTTTTTCCCAAAAAAGAAAAGGGCCGCGATATTCCATTTCCCATGTCCTTGTACATAACAGGCAGCTTTTAACCACATTTGTCACTGGAAAGCTTCAGTAAGCAAAGTTCAGCAAAGTAACTATTGTAGATATAATTTCTGATAAGCAACCATAAACCCAGGCTGAAGCTAAAGGAACTACCCCTCTTGCAAAAACTTTTTGGACATAGTGTGGTCCCATGTTCTGCTCTTCAGGACAGTATTGCAGGTAGTGAACAGGACGAATCCCTTTGCCACTTCAGGCACATCCCTCTCTTATTTCGGTGCCATCTCCTTCAGGAGGGTCAGGTCCATTTGTTTATTGCCACTTAATAAAATATTTTGTAATTGTTGTTAAAATACAATTACTTCAGCTGGGTGGTAAAACTGGAGGAAAAACATTACGGGCAAAAATGCCTATGTAAAGCTTGTCAAAGTGTCAGCGACCCTCAAAGGTTTGTCCATTTATCATAAATGGCTTTGTTAATACATATCATCACCAGCACTTAGACTTGCATTTGCTTTAATGCTTTGTTCAAAGCTCTAGTGCAATGATAATGACAATAGGATATAAATACTTTATAAGACATCTATTGTCATCTATTTATCATTTATAACGCACGGCAAAAGCGTTATAAAACATTCATTATGCATTTGTAGGTAGCATTTTGTCGCCAGTGCCACATGTTTGGGATGCGGCGTTCATCTCCAACTCACTGGCAGGTAACCTGCCTGCTGCAGAGGGACCGGAGGGAGATGGAGAAGGAAGAGAGCCTGACTGCGACAGCTCAGCATCATGGGGCAACGCCACAGAGGGGAGAAGGAGAGGTGGGGGGATGGAGGTGGGGGGAGCTGGGTTCATCTTAAAACATGATGTAGACAGGAGGAAAGGGCTGCGTGATTCATGAGATAAAAGATTCAAGAGGGCTTTTTGGCCGGATGCACATGTTCTTGTTGAAGGCTGTTTGCTTGGTGGTGGAACAATCCTGCTCCCGCTTGCGTAGCAGCCACCGGGCTTTGCTCCTGCTGCGTGTAGGGCACTGCTGTGACAGAAATGAACCCGGGCGCTTCGGGAAGCAAAAATTCAGGTGCTATTTGGTCAGGAGAGACAAATAACATTTGACTGCTTTTTCTTATTTGCATTGCAGCTGTTTCTTATTCCCTGTGTGAGACACAGTACCAAAGCACTCCTCCCGAGGAAAAAACCCTACTATTATAATTTTTTCATTACAGCTTAAACATTTTCAGTTTTAAAAGAAAAAAAAAAAGATAATTTGCTTGATCTGATTTCTGATGCATTTTGTTCAGTGTTATGTAGCCACATTTTTCTGCAGGAAATTTGATACATTACTTTAAGTTAACTACATACAAGAGAATACTAAATAAATTCACTTTATGTGCTTCCCTAATTAGTTTTCAGTCATGTAATTCTCTTCAATATAGAGTTGAGAAATCCCCAAGTCTACCTTGATGTAGTTAGTGTCACATACACTGATCATGTGAAATTGAATTTGAATTTACTACTAATATTTAAACACGAAAGCTGACTTGAACCATATTTCCCCCTTGGATATAGATGTCACTGCTCTCTGTAATGAGTAGCATTATGTTGAATGCTTAAGCCAAGAACAACCAAGTTACAGGAACAGGACATTAATCTTAGAGAACTGTTGAATTTCATGCTTTAGACAATACATTGTCTTAGCATTACCGCTTACACTTCAATTACTCGAGACAAGTATTTTGCAATACCTACTGCTTGAGTATATTTTGTAAAGATGGAGTGGGAATATAGATATCACTGGGACCTCTTGGATAACCGGGTAGACTGACTGTAGGCATAAAACTGCGTTATTTGTTTTCTGTGACCTTCAGCTTTTGAATGCACAAAGTCTAACAAGTTTCTGTACAGATCTCCCTGACTTTGCCCCCATGTCTTGGGGTGCATGTCGGGTGTGCGTACGTGTACCAGCCCCATGTTTTGGGGAAGAGAGAGATGTGGAGGGCTCACTCCCTGCAGAGTTTGGTGCCACGCTCCTCCTGTGTCTCTCTTGCAACTCTTCTGCAGGATTTAAATAATCACACACTTTAGAATCTAAAACTCATTATCTCCTCTGGGTCTTTGTAACCTTTGGGGAAACTGAGGTTTTAGAGAGTTCATCAGGAACCATTTGCAAAGACTCTGATTAAATCAAACTTCTTCTGGAGTTTCTTTTCCACAGGGTGCTATAGTTGGACAGATGGGATGAATACTGCTGGACTTAGCACTGGTGGCCTAACCTTTTGCTACTTAATTAACTCCTTATCTGAGTGCATAGAAATACCTGGATGAATTTGAAGTACTTTGCAGTACAGACTTTCTCAGCTCTGTTAGCACTGGGTGTTTTCTGAGCACTTCATATTTGATGCACCTGAGGGACCTGGACAGTCTTGAGATGTGATTCCATGTGAACCTCATGAGGTTCAACAAGGCCAAGTGTAGGGTCTGCATGTGGATCAGGGCAACCCCTGGTACCAACACAGGCTGGGGATGAAGGGATGGAGAGCAGCCCTGAGGAGAAGGACTTTGGGGTACTGATGAATGAGAAACTCAACATGAGCTGGCAATGTGCGCTGGCAGCCCAGAAAGCCACCCACATCCCAGGTTGCATCCCCAGCAGCGTGGCCAGCAGGGCGAGGGGGGAGATTCTGTCCCTCTGCTCCACTCTGGGGAGACCTCCCTGCAGAAACTACTCTTACAGAACTACAAAATGGACTTTTGCGTGGTTTACCAGCCATTTCTCTGTCCTTTCTACAAACCCATCCAGATACCGTTTATCTTTTTTTTTTTTTTTTTTTTTTTAATGGGGTGTGATAGATTTGTTTCTAAATGCATCGGATTTGCTTTTCTACTTAAGGACTGTAAAGATGTTGTTTACAAACTAATTTACTGAACCTGCATAAGATTAATAGCATGGTCCCTTTGCATGACGAATCATTAACAAGTTACAAAAAGCAACTGCTAAACAAGTGCATTGTGGCACATTTATGGAACCCCCTTCTGTATACTGATGTAGATTTTGTTGCAGTTTGTTGCAATGGCTGAAGCAATAAAAGCTCTTTGGCTGACTTATCTCACACTTTAAAGACGGAGTTTGGTTGAAATCAGGTGCCAAAAAGCAATTCAGCTATTTTGTAAAGAGGGGTGAACTCTGAATGCAGAGAGTCGCATCTGCCTGTGTTAGGGCTGCATGACTGCCTTCAAGGATAACCCAAAAAGTTGGTTGATGAAGTTGCCTTTTATCACGTTTGAATGGAAGAACTTTTCTTGCTCCTGTTTTTTCAACAGCAGTTGTGCTGTGGTGTCTGCAGGAGAAGGATTACACTGCATCTGGCAAAGGAAATTACGGATTAACATGTGCATTATGTAGGAGCAACATTACAGGAAAACTGTCATTTGTATTTTACAAGGAAATAATCCTTTAAGTCTCTTAGGACTGAAATAACTCCTTAGTTTTTCTCCCCTCTTGGAATACCCTGTGAATCCTCGTGTCAGAATTAGTAAAATGCAAAACAAAGTTCAGGAGAATCTGGACTCTTTCGACCAGAAAGGCTGGTGCTAGAAAAGAGATTGCAGAAAATGTTCCAGCAGTGACTGGAAAAGAAAAACCCCATGCGGCTGGACACCAAAGTTCTGGGGTGCCTCCCCCTCACACTGACTGTCGGGGCTTGGATTTTGGGGCGTTATACTCTAGGTGCTGACTATGGTCTAGATACGTCCAGATGCCTTTCTCCTTTACCGTAGTGAAAACGTGAAATAATGATGTGCGGAGGACCTATAGTGGTTGCACAAAACCTGAAAGGAACTGGCTTACAGCCCACAGGCTCAATCTATAATTTTGATCCTTAATATTGCCCAGGAGGAGTCCTGCTCGGAGGTCAGGAAATATTTTAGAGCTAGATGCACCAAAATACCCACTTGCTACTGGTCTCCTGAACTCCTGCAACGGTTTTCTACTTCCAGATCATTAGATGCTGCTGCCTTAAACTGCTCCAGTTTGCAGAGGGAGGGTCCTTCTGCCTGCATTACCCAATTTCTCGATTTGCTCAAAACATGCTTGATGCTGATGAAAACAGCCATGTGCAGTCGTTCCTCTCTGTCCTTGCCGTGCAACTGCTCAGCATCAGTTGACTCATTGCTCTGAAATGGCTTCTCACTTTGGAAGGGGGATGCTGGATGCTGGCACAGAGCATCCTCTGGACAGCCGTTCCCTCTGGAGGGTTGTGCCTTTCCTCTCCAGCATCTTCCCTTCCAGCCTGGGCATTACAAGGAATGGTGAAACTCTTACAGCCGTACAATGTCTGCTCTTCTCAGGCGGTCATAGGGTCATCTCTGTGCCGTGTTGTGGGATGTGTGCCAAAGTTGCAAATTAAGAAAACACTTTTTAAAAATGCCCAGAAGTGGCTGCATGGCCCCATGCTTGAATGAAGGGGCCCCACGGACCCAATAAACGTTTTAATATTAACTCCAAAGCTCTGCCCAACTTGTTGGAGAGGTTGGGCTTAGGTGCATTTACCACAGCTGCTCGCTTTACCCTCGTGCTCAAGATCACTGCCTCCTTCCAAGAAAAACACCGAGCTGAAAGGGAGTGAAAACCGGTTGTTTTTCTGAGGGAACCGGTTGTTGGATTGGGCCAGGGAGCTCAGTTTCAGCACATCGGGTCGAACGCTGACTTTGCCAATGTTGGTTCGACTCAGACAGAACATGACACTGCAGGATGTTATTTTCGCTTGTGAAAGCTGTCATCTCGCCATCTGATCTTTGGCTAAACTAAGTGCAGCTTTAAGGAATCATCTTTATGTCTTTTAGCAAACTCTACCTGTACATTTATTTTAGATTTCTTGCCATTGGTGTTTTTTTTTTTTTTAATGAATTCCTTGGAGTCTTTTTCCACCCTACCAAGAAACAGTTAAATGACTGGATCTCAAAGGTTTGAGTATTTCTATAAACAACAGTCACAGGGAGGAAAATTAACGGTTTTCTGTTAATGACTCATATTAGTCCTCTTTGGTGGTCCAAAGCGATGGATTATATATTTTTTTTTATTTTTATTTTTTCCCCCCATTTCTTCCATATGCCTGTCATGGAGCTGTTTTTCTGATTGCTAGTTTTGTTGTTAAAAATGTCACTCTCTGTATTTGCCCTCCTCCCCATAGAATCTTTAAAACTAAACGCAGGAAAAGTGGAATATACCTGTCATTTAGACCAGCTAGAACAAAGGTTGATAGAAAATACATTCCTAGTTTGAAGAGGCTTCCCTGCTGATTTTGTTTATCAGAAAATGGCAAGTTTTGTTCCTAATGGACTGAAATTTAAATAAAATCTGACTCTGGAAATAAAAGCAGCCATTATGACAAAATAAAATTATATATTTTATAGGAGAAATTGAATTAAAATGCTAGTTTCCTTTGGTTAAATTCTTTTACATAAGGAAATGAATAAACGAGAGAGAGTGAAATAGAATGAGATAGAAAGCTGATTGTTGAAGTAAGCTTTTTAAAAATCAATAATCTCTTGTAATTTATATTTTTGAAAAAACTTTGAACAGACTTCCATACAATGTCTTGAATTATAGCTACATTTCTATGTTTCCTTTCATTACAAGTTGAACTAGGGGTTAGATAGTGTTTTCCCCCTGGGATCTCAGGTTCTTATCAGGCTGTGGCTTTGGACTACAACCTTCTACAAAAGAAAAGCCTCTCCAGAACCCGAGTTAATGGAACGATTTTATTTATTAACATTTAATAAATAAATATTTTTTAAAAAACTCAGGTTATTTTGCCTGCCAGAATGAGGACTTAACTATCAGGGGAGACAGTGAAGCCAAGTCAGGGCTAGGGAAGGTGATGGTTGTGAGCAATCCACCTGTTTGAGACTCACCTTCCAGGGAGGCAGCTCATCTGGATTCCAGTGTTTTAAGATTCAGGTCCAAAACCCTAATGACTAGAACGAAAATCAATATATACGTGCACAGGGTAACTTGGTATGTTACTGTATGGACCCACAGTAATTTTGTCAACCTTAAATTAGCAAGGTTTGCTTTGGAGAGATTCTTGCAACGCCTTGCAGTTAAAAGGATTGTCCAGATTTTGCACACTGGCATGATCTGGGGTTTGGATAGACAAATAAAGGAGCTTGCAATAGCTAAAATATTAGTTAAACTTAAAGGGAAAACTAGACCTGTAAGAAGCCACTGTAATAAACTTGAAATTGCATTTGAAGGCAGTTCACAGCTCCCTTTTCAGGTAAAATTTGCAGATTTGGTACCAGAAGGAGGGAGGCAGTGCTCAGCCAGAGGTACAGAGGTTATGAGTGGTAGCAGTGCTTTGTTCCTCCCCGAGATGTCCCACCTGGCTCCTAGGTGAGAGTGCATGGGAAATAAAATCCTGGGGTATTGCAAATCCCAATTCAGATTATAAAATAATTTAAGAATCCCAAAATATAGATTCTTGAATTTTCCTCTGTCCCCTCCCAAATTATGACTCTTTACCAACTGCAGTGTGACCTAATGGGCTGGAGGATGGAGGAGGTCTGAGAGCACCAAAATGTTGGTTCCCTCACAGTTTCTTTGTATGATGGGGAGAGCCACCTATTGCCATCGAACCTTGGTTTTCCTATCTGTAAAACAGCAGCAACACCACCTGGCTGTGATGAGAACAGCATTGTTGATCCCTGAGAAATCTCTGTGACCCCTGAGTGTTGGCAGGGTTATAATTATTGTCTTCTTGAAACAGCAGCTGGGAAGATCTGTTAGCAGATGTTTTAAAAGCGCTTTGAAGATGAAAATATCTAAATATTCTTATTAATGTTATTATTATGGCTGTCCACAGTGATTACTGTGATTATACAGCACCTTTCTGACATGTCCCTAATGAGAAAACATCTTGTAGGCTGTGAAGGGTGGAAGGCAATTCCTCTGCCCCACAGGAACACAGATAGAAGACCTGGTTTGGGGCAAATTGAGCCAGCAGTGCTGGGCTGACCTTGGCCCTGCTTTCCCCTGCGGTTTTTGGGAGGATGGAAATCCCTGGGCTTTTTCCCCGTTGATTTGTCATCCAGTGTGTCTGTGTGATGCCAGGGCTGAGTTTCTGCTGTGGCGCAGCAAGACCGTGGGCTGGCACCAGTCACACTGTCGCACTGGTGGCTGCCCAAGTCTTCCTCCAGCAATGCAGAAATGCAAAGTGAATGAAAGAAATTGCTAAAACCCCACCAATTCCTGTAGTGAGGTGTAATGTAATAGCATCATATGAGACTTTGCCTTTTTTTATCTTTTTTTTTTTTCCATCTGACTGAGCTTGTGGTTTAACAACTGGTTTAGCTGTTTCGTTTCCATACGAAATCTAAGCCAAAATTTAAGGCCATGGTGCTAAATTTAGGATCCCAGGTCTATATCTAGGCATCTAAATTGAAGTGGTGTGATGCCCCTCCTGCCCTGATGGGCTACACTCAACACCCACCGAAATGTGCAGGTACACAAGCATGCTGCACCTTTCCAGATCATGTCTCACGTTCAAGAATACAGTGTTTCAAGCCTAATTTTAGCAGACTGATCTGGAGAATTTTGGTTATTTCTTTCTAATAGTTGATGTGGAAAAAGTCTGTTCTCTGAGAAATGAAATTCAGTTTCATTTAATGAAGAATTTGTCTGCAGACATGAAGAGATGGATGTGTGACATAGGGTTACCTGTTGATGTATTCATGAGTTGTTGCCTGGGTGCCCTATTTCAGAGCTCCTGGTAATAACAGCGAGACAGAGGGGGACCAACAGCTGTTATAGCTGCTTTTGTGCTCTGTCAGATGCTGGAAAATGCTCCTTTTCCAAATGGCAGAGACTACTGCCATGGCTGGTCCTTCTCCATCCTGTGTAGAGCATGGCAAAGACTGAAGGGCAGAGGGGTTGTGCAGAGGTTTCTTTCCTAACTAAGACCATTTTGCTCAGGACACCAGTGGGAGCAAAAGAGGACAGGGCAATCTAAGGCTGGGGCCAGGGGGAGATCCAGTTATCATAGAGTCATGGAATGGTTTAGATTGGAAAGGACCATGAAGATCATCTAGTTCCAACCCCCCTGCCATGGGCAGGGACACCTCCCACCAGACCAGGTTGCTCCAAGCCCCGTCCAGCCTGGCCTTGAACACCTCCAGGGATGGAGCTTACACAACTTCTGTGGGCAACCTGTTCCAGTGCCTCACCACCCTCAGAGTGAAAACTTTTTTCCTGATATCTAATCTAAATTTACCTTCTTCCAGTCTGAAGCCATTCCCCCTCATCCTATCACTCCATGCCCTTGTAAAAAGTCCCTCCCCAGCTCTCCTGTAGGCCTTTTAGGTACTGGAAGGGGTTCTGAGGTCTCCCTGGAGCCTTCTATTCTCCAGGCTGAACACCCCCAACTCTCTCAGCCTATCCTCATACGAGAGGTGCTCCAGCCCTCAGATCATCTTTGTGGTGTTCCTCTGGACCTGCTCCAACAGGTCCATATCCTCATTATGTTGGGGGTCTCCAGAGCTGGATGCAGTACTCCAGGTGGGCACCTTGGGTTTTTTTTGGGGGAGGAATTGATTTAGCTACATGGGCCAAATGAGAGACAAAGGATCGCCATTTGGACAGCGGTGCATTTTCACCAGATGTATAGGATCCAGGCTGGGGCACTTCTTTGGGATAACTGTTGGAAGCCAGCTTTTACAGGAACAAGACAGCTTCCAATGATGTTGCTCAGTGTTGAAGATGTTGCCTGTGTAGCTGGATGGGAACATTCCTGCCGAGAGCGGTGTGTTTAATGGAGGACAGAATGGTCCTTGTCTACTCTACTGGAGGACCAAGTGTTGCATGCTTCCTTCTGAACCCCTCGGCAGCTCTAAATCTTTTGAAACACTTCAAGTACATGCTCTGGTCTCTCCCTCATTCAACAGCAATCAAAGCTGGTTGAGTTGTTTATGTGCTTCTTTTTGGAGAGGTTCATTCCTCTTCATTCCTGAAGATGAATCAACATCAAATAAGTTATGTCTGCCACGTGAGCGAGTCATAAGCGTGTGTTTGTGTGTGCACGCTGTGCTCCTCAAACGCATCTGCGTGGTGATCGGAAGATATGAAACTCCCTGTATATTTGTGGGCAAAGTCCAAGAACAGACAAGGGCCCTGACAATGTTTTCAGAAAATAAATTGCTCATGGTAATCCTACTAATTCATCTGCAGGTTTTCCTCTTTCCAAACAAACATGCACCAACTGAAATCACTTGTAACACAGCCAGTTAATATGCTGGTTGTATTTTAACTCTCTTGTTGAGTAGGATACAGTTTCTTCTCTCCCATTTGGCTATTTTTATTATTATTTTATATTTGATTACATCCTATTGTATCTGATACTTACCAGGATTAAGCTCTCCTTGCCATAATGAAACCTCAGTAAGCCTGGAGTGCTTTGGCAAAAGTAACTTCAAGCTTGTTTGTCGAGAGGGTTTTGCCAAGCCCACACAGCTCTAATTACATCTTTTCACTGGCCTGTTTTAAACTGTCCCCTCTTTCTAAAGTCTTTTGTGTGTTATGCAGAACTACATTGTTATAATGAATACAGTATGTTTAGAATAAGTTTCATTGGATTTGGTAGCCAAGCAATTGTACGTTTTTATTAGAGGTACTGTAGACTTCCAATGGAGATAATATTTATACAGTGGTCCAGAACTGTTTGCATTTAGAAGAATAAATAAAATGAATAATATCCAAACAAGATAATTAAAATGTCAGTTACAAAGTACCTTTAATTTGCCTTCCTTTACTTTGAAGACAAAGAGAAATACACTTGATACCAAATTTCCAGCTCTAATATATCAAGTAAAATCCAAGTACCTCCCTTTTGGACTGTATTTACACTAAGATTGCCGAAGTGCACCCACATTTGCATCTTAGGACAATGTTTTTCAGTACACAAACATTTTATATTTGGCTTTGTCAGATGTTAACTTCCATTTTCATTAAATCCCAATGCTGTGGATGATCAGAAAAAAACCCAATCCAAACTAAAACCAAATAAACACACGAATTCTTGAAGTTGTATGTGGTGCTTGCTAAAAGCTGTAATGGACAGGTAGTTGTGGAAAACAGTTTTTTGAATTATCTTTCTGTGTTTCATTAAAAAAACCTCCACAATGCAAAACCAAACCAAACCAAACCAGACCTCCTGTTATTTTATATATATAAAAAAGATACTTAAAAGTATCTAAGACACAGATGGTTAGGTAGCTATATGTGTATATCTATGTGTGTGTATATATATATGAGTAGTGTAAGGGGGAGAATGAGAGAGACTAGATCTGTTAATCACAGATGTTTAAGGCCTCTTGACTTATTAGGTGTGGAAAGTTTCCTAAAGAAGTGGACTTTAAGAAACTACTGCAATGTTTAAAGTATGTGTTTGGAGATTACTGGCAGGGGTAAGATGATAGAAGTACCTAAGTTACAACCAAAACTTCATGAACCCGTTGCCTGTTATATACCTGGAGTTTTGTGTTAATTTACTGCATATTCAGTACTTCTTATAAATCTATGTAAGGTTTCAATACCTGGGAGTATGTTTGTGTGTTTGTGTTCTGGAGCAGCAAATTCTTTCTTATGTTTCATGAACGTGGCCATTTTGACACAGGTTGGACATTTCTTATGCCTGGGGTTTTGTTTTATTTTTTCTTTTTTTTTTGGTTAAACTATTTTTTGTATCTATCACTGTGCCATGAGTTGGTTGTCATTAATACTTATTGCTCTCCATTTTGACCTTATGTATGGGCACTTTGCGAAATCTGTTGGGATAACTCGAGTTGAAAGGGTTGACATGCAAATAAGAAATCCTACTCCCTAATATTTGTTACTAGTTGCAAAGCCCAGATTTTAAATAAAGAATTGCATGGCATCCTAAATGAATAAGGATGCTGGCTAACACAGCCTGTAAGTCTCTGAGACAAGTAGAACAAGCGAGTTAAGCTTTTTATTTTTATAATAGTTATTTCTATTCTCAATTTTTCTGGTGTGCTTTGTTAAGTAGATCTTTATTTCCAGAGACTGAAATGTACTCCTCTTTCTTTTTCCTTGAAAATTAAAAGCTTCTACCTTAAAGAAGGGAATGATACATTATCTGCTATCTCTAAATTGGACCCATTTGGAGCTATTTGCATCCTGTAGAAACCTACAGCTGAGTGCTGTGCTCAGAGGTGTAATGACTGGTTGTCAAAACACGCTGGAGGTGGCCCCATAACAAAATGATCCCCTGTCAATCCCCTTGCAGGAAACGCATTGGCAACCTGTAATTCGGCCTCAGTATTAACATCCTGCCTGGGTTTTGTTAAATAGCACTTTCTAGGAAGTAGATCTGCTGAACTTGTGCTTAATAATGTTTTAAGGGGAATATTTGATGGAAGTTTTAGAAAGCATCACATGGGGTTAACAGTGATTTGTCATTTGTTTCTAATTAAAGGACTTAATCTCTTATCACTAGAACAGCCTATTTTTTTATACTAAAGGCACAGATGTGAATAGAAACATATTAATGAGATGTCATACTACACAGTCATTTAGTGTTTTGTTTAACTTAAACATAGCAGAAAATGTGCATCTAAGTAGACACATGTAATGACATTGAGATAGAATTATAATTTCCTACATTTGCATAACCTTTAGCAACATCCACTTTAGATCCACCTTGCAGTGGTTATTCTATATTCAAAACTGATGTTTGCTATAGTAGTAAAAGGGTCTAAAATCACACGATGATGTTGTTTTCCAGTCAAATGGCGTGTTGTTTTCCTTAAACCAAACACACGTCTCTTTGACTTTGTTGGTTCTTCTTAAGAAACAGAAGCAAAATCTGTCCAGTCTGTCAGTCATGGTTATTGTAAAGTGATGAAAAGCAAAGGTTAACCTCAACCATGGGCACTGTACTTGCAATTGCCAGGTACACAACAGCCACTTTACTGCAGAAATACTTAAAAACTAGGCAAAAGCAGCAAAGTATAATATTTAAGGCCTAAAAGAACAATTTTGGGCACATGCTCTGGCACAGATCATCATGCATCACTCAGCAGTACCTCCATCAGGCTCAGATAACCTGTGGGTGAATGCAAGAGGGCCATCATTTTCAAAAAGTCACTTTCTCAAGGTCCAAAACAGGTTGGGGTAAGAGCAAGGATAAATGAGTCATTTAACATATTCAGATGCACTAACGAAGGATTTTTGAGCCTAAGCATTCAATGTGCATATTATTGGGAAAACCCTATGAGAAATGAAAGGTTTCAATCAGATTAGGTATAACACAGTTGCCAAACAAATATAATCAATGAAGAATTCATCAAAGCTATACATTATACTTTTTTGACTAAGAGGTGCTTGAAGCTGCTTCTGCTCTAGGCTGGTGACTCCAGCTCTCCTGGCACATCCCTGTGTGCCAGGACAAGTGCCATCACTAACACCAGACACCAGCACTAGGTAATATCTGTGTGAAAAATGCCAGTCCAACTTTATTTACTAGGGAAACTTTGTCTACTTTTTGACTAGAAGACCAGGAGTTGAGACACCTGGACTTTATCTGTCTGGCTCTCTTGCAGTACAACTGGAGGCAAGTTGCTTAGAGCTGAATTGTGGCCCCACGTCAGTGGCTGTCAACATTTCCTTTAACTAAATCAGAATTTCTGCTTTGATACAGTAAGCCAGGCTCTAAGTTAACTTATGCAGGTATCGTAATGTGACTTCGGGATTGATGCCTCTCTGTGTTATTTTGGATGACTAAGAAGGGTAAGAGTGATCATTACCCCGCCTGCCTTAACAGCTATAGTAAAAAAAATCTCGTGTTGCTGTCAGCTATTGTGGCAGTTACTCTGAGAAAGCATGCTCCTTACTTTTTACTGGCCTTTTCATATAGTTAACAGAAACCAGAAAAAAAGAAAATCTACTCCAGTTTTCACTTAAATAATGTATCATTATCTCATGTTCAGAAAAGACTAGATCGTTCTTGTTCTGGAGGCAACATCAGATGGAGCACTACTGGGTGCAGGTAGTCTTGCAGGTCTCAGCCAGCCCGTTTTTAACTTCCAGTGTCGAGCAGGAAAACTGCAAGGTGCCCAAAGTTGCGGTAGCCAGTGGGATGCCTGTGGGGCTCCTTCCTGAGGGAAAGAGCTGATTGCCAGATCGTGACTGCCCCAAGGACCACTCATGGCCCTATGCCAGAACAGCCTATGCAGTCTTGGCACAAGGAGTAAACTTCCACTCTTTGAATAAGGATGAAGTCAAATAAACATAATACAATTTTTTTTTCCCCAAAATGTTTTCCTTTCCCATCCTGAAACTACTGTGGCAGCCTGCTCTGCTTTTCTTTCCCCAGTGCCAGGATCGCAGATTCCAAGCCGATTTTAATCCTTTTTCCTACATATTAATTTTCCAATTTAGTCCTCTCTTGGCTCCTCTTCATATGTCCTCTTTCTCCACCATGCCCATCGTGGCTGTTAGCTCCCTTGATTACTGTAATCTTTTCCCCTTAAGCTTTTCATTCCCCTTTAGTCTTTCCAGAGAGCGGCTACTGAAATACCTTACCCTCCATCCCTACCAGCACATCGCTCCTCTTTCCTTCCTTGTACCCTCACCCCATTGAGGAATTGACCCTTTACAACCCAGTAGTCGAGCCAGGGCTGTCCATAATCTTTGCTTCAACTACATTGCTGTAATTTCCTTTTGCTTTCTCTCTTTTAGCTACTTATTTTTTTCTCAGCGTATTAATTTTTTTTTCAAATGTCTCATACCCATTCATTTTTTGCTCACTGAGCTTTTTCTATTGCTCTGTACTCCTTCAGAAACACCTCTTCCTGAAAGCCTACCTACCTAGACCTCCCTAAGAACCTACTTTACCCTTTTTTGTAGCCTCTTTCAACTCCCATGTGCACCCATCTTTGTATTGTGTCTTCACTGCTTGGCCTGCGAGTACTCTGCTGTGTCTTTGTGGCAGCATGCGGTCTTGGGCAGAGGTACTCTACCTGTGTGCAGAAGAGATGGTTAGTTTAAGTGGAGTGTTGGGATGATATTGCTTCAAGGCCAGAATGCTATCAGGAATGCTATTTGAAGAGTGTCTGGAAAATCAAGGAAGAAATTGGGTATAGTAGTAGTAGTAGTGGAACTGTGAAGTAGCATCGCTTGAACAATTATCTTGGTTAGCTGTTGGGGCCAAACAGAAAGTTTTTGATTAAACAAAAAAGGTCCCTGAGAAAGCAAAAGCTGAAAAATATTTATTACTTACTTTACTTTATTACTTTATTATTACTTTGCTTTATTTACTTTATTACTTACTTTTACTTCATTACTTACTTTACTACTTATACTACCCTTTACTGTCTTCTACTTACTCTACTTCATTGCCAGTACTTCTAAAAAGAAAGCCTTCAGGATGAATGGCTAGAAGTAACAGTTTTCTAACAAATGGTTATGGTTGGCCATGGCAATGGTTGGAAAATGGTTCCTTCCCTGGTAGCAATATAGTGCATGTGAGCTAAGCAGCGTTTTTTCTGGAAAGGATTGCAGGTTTCCCATGTATTGCAAAGGAGGTGCAAATCTGCCGGTCAAGTCCTTGGTCAGAGGCTTGCTTAGCTTTCTTCCAGCTGTATTTTGCATAATTACATTATTTTCAGAAACTGTTGATTAGGCACGAAGAGAAGTAGTAGTTTGGCATTTATGTCACTTTTAAGTCTGACCCAGAAAATTAAGATTATTTATAAAACAACAGCAGTAGAGTTTAGCCAGCTATGAAAATCAATTGCCAGGAATCATCGAAACCATAAAAATTAAAATTTGCTTTGAAAAAGAGCCTGTAATGTCAAGATCAGCTTGATGTGTTTTCCACCAAAGAGTTCTTTCAATGTCAGCTCTAGCAAATACCCACCAATTTAGTGATATTATTTTTGTGAAATATACATGTATTTATATGCTAGTAATAAGTAAAATAAATGATTGAATAAGCCTACATTTTAAAACAAAAGTACATGTATTTTTTCTCTAAGCTTGTTTATAGAGATTATGAAGTAACCATGCTATGCTGGCTGTCAGTTTATCAAAATGTAGTAGTTGAAGTAAGCGAGGATTATTTATGTCAATATTCATTTGCTTTAAGTACAGTAACTCCATTTAACTGTTTGATCCATTACACTTCAATTCAAAGGATTTCTCAGTCAGTCAAAGAAAAAAAAATTCATTAAAGTAGTTATGGCAGAAATGCAATGGAACAGTCCTAATTGTCTTAGAATAATATTCTGCACACAAAGTTGCATGAGTAAATCTTTTCAGGTGGGTAGGAAAGGTCCCTGTGTATTAATTGAGAGGCTTAAACCATGAATGAACATAAACCTATGTTTTTCCATTCAGAATATTTGGACCACCGTGCCTGTTTCCCTTGGTGCTGTCTTTTGTATTTTCTTAGTGGGAGACCACTTATAGTAGGTGACGTCCCTTCTTTTATAAGCGATTGTTTCTTTTGGCTGGCGTGGTTATGATAATTAAGGCTGTTCCTTCAGAATTCCAAATTTTACTCTTTCCTCACTTGTATTATAATTTTTCCTTAAAATGAAAGTAATGGAATGCTAAAAAGGATCCAAAGTCAGGTCTAAATAGTAACAGTTAAAAACAACTATATAGTGGTATTAGGTTATTTCCACATGCAGTGGTTTTCTCAGGTGGCTTTAACCTTTGGCTGTTGCTGATAGTCAAGAACAGCTCATTACTAGAGGACTCCATAAATATGTTTCCTGGCATTATGAAACATCCTTTTAAAGAAAAGAAAAGAAATGTGCTATTTTTATTTAGACAAAAGTTCTCTTTTTGTGAAGATATTATCCTTTGGTTAATGTAAAGATTGTGATGAGACTGAGAATATTTCAATTTTTTGCACTGGCAAAAAAAAATACACAGAACTAGATGATCTTAAAAGAAAATAAGAAACTAATTGATAATTTGAGTCCTTATGTACACCGTCTAAAATAATAATTAGATTCAGTTTTGGAGATGAGACTTGCAGTTTTCAGTCTTCAGCTTCTTATTTTAGTCACTCAAGGTTTTAACGTTAAGTGAAGCTCAAAGGCTGCACCACAAACTGGAAAGTAAGCCTGGTGGTCAACTTGGCTATCACTCCGGTTCTCTGTCTGTGACAAGGGCAAAGAATGAAACATTTTTCCATTTCACCCATGCGTATTGAACGGTCAAGCATGTTATGATGGCTGAAGACTTTATTATCTGGTCTATCTGCATACCTAGCAAGGCAAACGTCGAGCAATATTGAAATAACAGGGACGCAGGCTTGCACAGATTCCATGGCCAGAGAACAAAAATTAATTTTGTACCAGCTAGAATGCAAATTATTGAACCTATTTCTTGTCTTTTCTCATTAACCGTAATGTAAAACCCAGGTAGGGCACATCTGTACAGCGCTGCCCCAACCTCTCCATCCAGCCCAAGCTCTCCATCTGACTGAGAGACTGCCGGTCCTTTCAAGTGCGCAGAGAAAGTTGTCAGAGTTTACTAAGCATTTCTGTTCCCCTTTTTGCCCTCTGTAAAAGTTTTAAAAAAGGCTCATAAATAGCAAAAAGGCAGTTGTATACAGGAAACGTAACTTAGCAATAAAAACCCATTTTGAAGTATACTACATGGTTTCTGAATAAATATTTCTTTAATGCATGTAATTACCGGATCAGCAGAATAAATGTGGTCATGTCCTTGTAATTAATACATTGTCAAAAGTTCATTTAAGTATAATAATTTCACAGGAAAAATGCTGTCTGTGTAGTTCATGCAATAATTTGTTAAATTAAGTGCAATAAATATAAAATTATTGGTAGATATATTTTTTTTTTAGTTTGTATTAATTTTAACGTGCCATTTAATACTATTAAATGTTTTTTTTTTCATAAAAAGAAAAGATGCTAAAAATAAAAGTGCTGTAATAACGTTTTTCTTCTTTTTGCTAAAGAATTTTCAAGCACCACCACTTACTACTGCAGCTGTAGTTGGCAAATATTTAGTTAAGAATTGTGTAATCAAGCTGGCAAAGGGTTGAAGATCCAGTGAGGAATGCACAGAGAAGGATGCCTGTTTATCCTCTGTAGAAAAACAAAATGTTTATCCCTGGATTTGGTGTCATACTTCTTCAATTCTACCCAGAGCTGATTACAGGGCTGGGTTAAAAGTTACAGCTGTATGGAGCTTTTAGCAGTGGGAAGAGTGTCAGTCTTGATATTCAGAGCTTATTTAAATAATTCTTCAGAAAAGACTTATTCTGATTCTTCACTGCCAGCCTCAAAGTGGGTTTTTGTTTGGTGACTCGTTTTGGTATGACCGTGGCAGAAGAGGTGGTAGAGCAGTGATGTGACCACAAGTACTGGTGGTGGCCATGGCCAGGTTACCCAGCAATATCAATTTGTTCTCGATTGACGTGTACACATTATTGACTCCTGGTGAACTGTACCATTCAGAGAATTTTCTGCTGGTTTTATACTGGTTGGAGGAGGGCTGATGGCACCTGTGCTGGCACAAAGCTTGTTAAGGGGGTGCTGACCCATTGCCACACGTTGAACCGTTTTCAAGTGGCAGAATGACGTTTTACTGGGTTGGTGCTTTGTGCTGTACAGTCATGGCATTTCTCATCTGGCACTGCAACTCCTTCAGTCTATGCATTGTACTCTTGAACCCTGGTCAGAGATTAGTTTCTCACTTGACTTGTTTAATCAACATTAAAAACAGAACTGAAATTCAGCTCCCCAGTTTCTAAACTTGTGCTCAGTTGGTGCTGGCAAGACCACACCTCTCCCATATGACGTAGACCACAGAATGACTAAAAGACTATAGGACTTTATAGTACTCCTAGTCAGAGTGTTAAATTTATCCAGACACTAGAAGTTTCCTGTTCTGTTTGTGGAGACATTAAAACTTCAGCTTTTCTTTCTCACTGAAATTTCATAAAATTTGGTAACCTAACAGAGTTTAGCATGTGGGACAATATTTGAAGAATATGGACTACTAAGGAATTCAGGCGGTTTCAGCTGAAGTTGGAAGCAAACCAAACCAACCAACCAACCAAAACCTGGTTGGATGAACAGGCTCAGGGAGGGCAGTAGTTAATGGGTGGATTAAATTCTAACCCCTGGATGTCCATGAGAAGTGATAGAATCTGCAGGGTTCTCTGGGATTTATTCTGTGCTAACATCTTTATCAGTGACCAGGAAGAGGCAATGGGGTGCACTCTCAACACATTTGCAGATGACACCAGACTGGGCATCCGGATGATACACTCAAGGGCAGGGCTTCCTTTCAGAGGGAACTGGACAAGCTGGGGGAGTGGTTCAGTAAGAACTAAAGGAAAAATCAACAGGGAGATACACAAAATCCTGCCCCGGATGGAATATTTGCTGTGAATAATTCTGCCGGAGACCATCTGGTTAGTGAGCAGGGCTACGGAAAATGCCCAGGTGCTGGTGGGCAGCGAGCTGTGCAGGAGCTGGCAGCAGTCTGGGCTGTAGGAGCAGGGATGTGGCCAGAGGGTGAGGGCTGTGGTTGTCTCCCTTTACTCAGCACTTGATGTCAGGTGGGATGATGAGGGACAGCAGGCCTCAGTTGGGAAGGTAGAGTTCCACACTGCACACAAGGAGGAACTTTTTCCCATAAGGGTAGTCAAGCAGGGGAGCAGCTTGTCCAGAGATGTTGTGCCATTTCCATCCTTTAAGGTTCGCAGGGCATGAGTGGATCAAGACCCGAGCAACCATGTCGGACCCCAGAGACAACCCTGCTGGGGCAGGAGGTCTGACCAGACACTTCCCTTAACCTCCCACATTACTCTGTGATCATATGGATGTTAGGAAATATTCAAAAAAATCCCAAACTGTAAATCTGAGCCACATTTTGTCAGCTCTGAGTTAAACGCTAAGAGTAAATTACAATACGCAATGAGAATCACCAATCATCACTGATGTCTGTCAGCTCCAACACATACCCTACTGAATACTGCATTTCAATGTTAATACTTACATTTGCTCCAGTGAGATATAAATGTTGCTTGACCTCAAAAACAGGTCATGAAACACAGACGACATCTTGCAATTAAGCTAAAAGATTCATTGACAAACATCATTCAAGTAGTACGATTTAGATGGTTACAAGAAACCATAAAAATGTTGTGATACTGCAGGGAAATTGGCTCCAATGGGTCTATATTATATCTTGGCATTGAGACATTGTGTGCACTAAGAATAAAGCAATGCTGCTCATAAACAGAGGAACATTAATTATATACATTTAATTTTATGTAACATCACACTTGTGGAAAACATAAGGAAATTCATATATTGTAAATGTCATCTTTTTTCCTGAAGGAATTTTCCATTATTATTTTATGATGATAAAATAAGGTGTACTGATGTATTCTCAAAATAATTTTATATTTATTTTTATGTATTTCAATAATATTGAGTCAATAAAGATGATATCAGGAAATCTATGAACTATAATGAATTTTATTTACATTTTTATTATAGCACTAACTTCACATCGGTTCACTTCAAGTGTATATTTGAAAAAAAATGTGCAAATCATCTCTTTTTAACAAAACTACCCAAAACATCTCAATCACTTTTGTAATGAAATTTTTATTGCGGCATTTGAAAATATTTACATCAGCAAGAAAAAAATGTTCATTGGATGAGGCCATATACTGGAAGAACAGTGAAAATGGAGTAATGTCAGTGAAATATTACATGGTGAGAACTGGCCCTTGACTCGATCGCCCTTTTCCAGAAAATGGTAGTACCAATATAGTATGATGAATATATCTCAGCACAGAGAGAAGTTCCAGAACTTGTTCTGCAGCACAGAATCGGTAGGTGAATCTCTTACATTTTAAAATTGTGCTCCAGGATTGTACTAAATAGGATTGACAGTGGTTCTCAAATTGTAGTCCAAAGACACTGTTATCTGGATGCTTTAACCACTGGTTACAGTCAGAATCAGTCAACTGTGTCTTCAGAAGTGTCTTTAACTCAGTTTCTGACGAGATGAGTGCTTTGTCGCACGAGAGGAATTTTGAGGGAGGACAGCAGTCAGTTGGCACACAAGTTTTGGGGCTCAATGGTCCAGAGCAATTAATGCGATGATTGTGTATTGGAACCTGGGAGGAAAAAGGTGTTTCTGGCAGGGAGGACTGAAAGGTCTTAGCCACCTCTAAACCGGTGTCTCTTCGTTTGGAAACGTTAGTGGCACAACTGATGGCGTTTGTTTAAGGCGGCCATCTGGTAAACGTGACAATATAATGCACCATATTGCATTCCCAATAACATTTTAAACTGTTTGCAATCTCAATAAACTTTTAACTTTTGAAGCTCATGCACAGGGGACAGTTCCTTGCTTCTGTTGGAGAGAATATCAGATTTACATAGTGCCCGTGCGCTTCCATTTCCAAAAGCTGCAAAGTTGACAGCCAAAAATAAAAGCAGGCCAAGAGCTGCAAAAACTCATGAAAAACTCTGTTCGCTGGTTTTGAATTCTGTTTTAATCATTTTACCACTACAGCCTGTGGTTGGGCTTCTGGATTGGGAGCCGCAAGGTGTGGACCTCGCTTGTTTGTTCCACAGGAGGAGATGACAGGAGTTCTTTTTGAGACTTTGGTGCTGGGATCGTGCAGAAGTGCCTCCAACCAATAACAGCCTCAAGTCATAAGCAAATATATAATTTTTCAGAGGTTTGTTTTTTTTTTTTTCTCTTTTGCTCTGCATTCTTCACATGGTGGATGAAGAGATGGAGCATTCCTTGCTCTCTTTTGGCAGAGTAGCTTTTGGGAAAGCAACAGAAATGACACAGGAGCAATTTATTTCACCTGTTCATTTCATTTCATTTCGCTTCAGTTCTATTCTAGTCTAAGATAGTGATGTCCACAGCTGATTGTATGTTGTATCTGAGTATATTTCCTGTGTCCTTTGGTGCAGTGTTGCTGCTCTGTTCTGGCTTTGACTACCCAGAACAAGGATGCTACGGCTTTATTATGTACCGGAAAGAAAAAAGTATTCTTCCAGTCACCCATGTAAATTCAGTGTTGAGGAAAACTGTGTTCATGTTAAATTGTTTCCAAACCCAAACCACCTTTCTGACCTGAATTTTCTATATTGCACCAGGCTTTGGCATAGAATGGGCACTTTGTACAACTATGTGGTTAGTTTTGCCCTCCAGAGAGAAAGATGTTGGGATTCACATGCTGCCTTCGCTGCTGTACTGCCACCGTACGCCATGCTACTCAGACAGGGTAGCAACAAATAGTTGCCCTACTCTTTTCCATATAGTTCCATATCCATCATGGTTTTGTCTGGATATTTCAGCGATGAGCCACCTCTTTTAGGACGGTACCCCATTATTATAATATGCCAGATACTCATGTCAAGGCATTGATCTATGTCATTAACACAATGGAAATAAATTCAAACTCATACGTTGTATTTCACACACTGAGTTTTATCTTGACCTCCTAAGGTGAGAGACAGATGTTTTCCATTGGCAATGCTGTGGTTATTTGTTTATTTTTGTAAAACGCACATCTGAAACCCACCTATATAAAACTGGAATATGGGCTGCATTTTAAGTGAAACCAGGGAAAGATATGCAGACTTTGAGAGACGATGGGGAAAAAAAAACCTGCAGCAAGCACCAGGATATGTGAGTGAGTAAGCATAATAGATCAGAATAAGGCCCTAAATCAATTTTATTTTCACAGTTCTAGCATCATAAAAAGTGGGTGGCAGTAAACCAATTATTATGCAACTTAATGAACTAATTAGGAAAATCAGAGCAATAATGGTACTGGTACTGACTGATCTGAATATAAAAAGTAGAATTAAGTCCTCAGTATTGAATTTTTCAATACAAAGGATTATATAACAACTTTTAAAGCATTTTGAATTTGGGGAGAAGGAGGATTGCATCTGTAGTTGCTGTGGATACCCAAATGATCTGCTATTTCAGGTACTGAACTCGCTGTGTAAGTACAGTCAGGTGTACTGATTTAAAAAAACCCAAACAAGTAAGGACCAGATCATTAGGAGCTTCATTTGCATTTATGTGCTCCTAAATACTGTTGAAATACCAATATCTGTGGTCAGTAGGTGCTTAAATACCTCAGGCATATAGTTTAGGTGGCTGATCCTGCAGACTGATGACATGAAACGTGTTAAGGGTGGGATTTGCACCAAACTGAATGCAGAGGAGTAGAAGAAAGTAGTCACAAAAGCACAGCTTCTCTTCCTTAATATTAGTATCGTAGAACACGCTATGCTTTAAACTATTTAAAAAAACTCACATAATACTGCACATGTTGACAGAAATTATAAATATATTGCTATGAGACCGGTATTGCTCATTATACATCTGAGATTATATATGAGTGTTTCAAGACATTCAATAGTTTGTTGATTTTCTTTCTTTACAACGTTTCTGCCTTTACATATGTTGATAATATGATGTGTGATTATGGGCCTCAACCTTTTCTCTTTAACATCAATGACAAGGTTCCTTTTGCCTTCGGTGCCGAAATTGGAACGAACCCTCATAAATTTCTCCATCATTTCCTTGCTATTGTGAAATGTACTACAGTGTTTTCATTGATTCATAATATAGTTCTTTATCGTACAATTATAAACTAGGGTTTCTTTACTAGTTTTCACATGATTCCACATCTGCTTTATCCATGTTTGGCAAGTTTAACAGCTATAATGCTTGTATGTGGCACATGTTGATTTTTTTAATGGTCTTTATGATATTTGGGTATGGAATGATTGCTTGAGAATGAACATTGCCCTCATAAATTGGGTCCTACATGTGTCAGAACAGTTTCTGTCTTAAAATAGAAGCCTGGCATTCTCAAATGGAGTGTTACTCGTGTGTGCACCCAAAGACTACACCAGTATTAGACAGTGTCTGTATTTTTTCCAGGAAAGTAGCTGTTTGGTCCACAAGTGTTTTACCACAAAGCAAAGGTGAAAGGCATTTCTTAAATAGCTTCATGGAAAAGCACAAGGAAGAAGAAAAATAATTTCTGCTTTCCATGATAAAAACAATCAGTGTGAATAGTTTTGTTTATTTTCCTGGTCAAAAAGTCACTGTCAGAGTATATTTAAAACAAATGGGGAGGTGGGAGGGGCAAATGGCCTTAACGCAAATGTATCACATACAATACTTTTTAAAAAAGAGAAGGAACCCAAGCCAGCACGTTAAAAATGAGCATTTCCAATACAATTTGTCACCCATGCATAAATCTTGCTGACATTTTCAGTCACTTTAATAGCCTTCCCATTTTATAAATCAGTATGAACTTGCACAGTTGCAAAAAGTGTGTATTTTGAACATCTCATTTGCATACTTTACCAAAAGCCAATGAGGCAGTGGAAGCAACACTGGTGATCATAATAAGTGTTTGGGAAAAGGCAGAAAGATCACTAATGGTTTGCCTTTAGGGATTTCTGTACTCCATAGGGGACGAAAATGAGAAATATTTTTCAAACAGCAGGGGTAAAGGTTTTAAAACTAGAAACACATGGAGTGATAAAAATGTTAGTGCCACAGGGCGCATAGCAGGAAAAATTTACAATGTAAAAACTGTAATTTCAGCATTAGGAAGTAATAATCGTGTTTCATCATTGTTATTAAAGCATGACCCTTAAAGTCACATAAATTAGATATAACTTTCTAGAGAAGTGTATTAATCTTCAGTGGAAAATATTAGGAAAGTTTATTATCATATGAAGATCAGAAGAAACTGTTTTTTATTAAAAAATGAAGTTAAACTTGGTGGTGTGTTGTTTTTTTTTAAGAATTCTTTAGCATTTTGAAACAGCAGATAGACTTGTGTTTACTCAATGCAAAATGCAGTGACCAGCTTTGCTCTGAAAACCAATAACAGTTACATGAGAAGAAACAAAACCCCAACAATTAAAGAATGAGCTAAGGAAATCCAGGAAGTTCTATTCATAGGCATAAATGGCTTATATTTTGGTCAACATAGTCTTTCTAATGTGTTGATGCCAAATGCATCCAAATGATTAATGAAGAATGTTAGAGTCATGGGGGAAAAAAGAAAAATAAAATTGTAGCCTGAGGTACCACAAGGATATTCACTGGGGGACTCGAAATAGAACCGGTTATCCGAGGTGTGTAATTAGTGACCGAGGGATAGTTTCCATCCTATCTGTAAAGCAGAACTTTACGAGGGCTTCTGGATTTCTTGTAAGTGCTTTTGAACGAGGTCACTTCACATGCAAGAACTTTTAGGTAAGTTAGTATTTGCAGAAATCTAACGCCAGACTGGCACTGGGGGCGGGGGAGCCCCCCAGGTCTCCTAGCCTGGGCTATGAAAAAGTGGTGCAATGTGGTGGGAGTGGAGCTGCTGGGAGAAGCACCTGCTGCTGAGGACCACAGTGTGCCACACTGTACCGCTGGAGTGGATTCATCCAGGATGAATGTGAGTTTTCTTACCTTCCTGGCTCCAAAATCCCATCGAGTTTCTTGAAATGGAGCACTCAGGGTGTGGATTCAGCACTCCCACAGGAGCTGCCCAGGTGATAACTAGAATAAGAGGCCGATCTCTGCATTTCTCTATTTCCATAATTTAATCTTGAATTTTCTCTTCTCGATTTCAATTTAAAAAAATAACTGCTAGTGTTTTGAGGTGGAATAGCATGTACAAGAGAACTCAGGTGAACCTGGCGGACTGGATGTATGTTTAAGTTTCTGGAGATAAAGAATGGAAGAGCGCTGTGTTGTTGATAAAGCCTTTTGACTTCCTGCAAGACACACAAGCTTTTACCTGTTAGGGTTTTTAATGCTGGATGTGTCTTGATTCAGAACACCAATGATGCGCCTCCTGGAGTGCGATTTAGCCAGTTCGCCATTACTCAGTCACCAGAGTGAAACCATCGATAACAGAATAGTACAGAAAAGATCCCTTATCTGTCCCCCCATCGTCAGGACACAAAGCTTGACTTCCTCTTGCATACTCGATTTCTTATCCCATGACTCTCCTTTTTGTTTACCCACATTTTTTCATCTGGAAGAAGACGAGGTCTACAGTTCTTTTGGAAGATTAGACATCCCCTTCTAACTTAATCTGTAGCTTGACTTTGTGGGTCTCCAGAGAAGCAGTAAACTCCTTCCTAAGTGCTCCAAACACAGGAATGCTATGCATAAGGAGGGCATCATTATTATCTCTCTCTCCAGCTGTGTTCTTATGTGAAAATGGTTGTAGCTGTTGTTTTTTTCTGTCCTTTTCTGCCAGTCCCTCAGGCAGTTTATGAAACTCATGCGTAGCCAAAGATTAGGCATCGTTCTCTGTGCCGTTGGAGCTAACAAGGCAAACTTGCCCAAATGTGTCTTTTTTTTTGTGTTTTTTTTTTTTTTTTCAGGATGCCTTTCCTGTTTGTATCAGACATGATTTAAAGATTTCTGTCACTAACCTTGGTGGCAGAAGGTGTCATTTTACAAAGCACAGAATTTAAAATCTTTTCACTTTGTAAAAGGTTATCAGTTTTTTAATCCAGAAAGTTCATCTTCTTAGTCAATCTGTGCTAACCACCAGCTACTGAAATGGTCCCAATGGAAAGAGGCTTCGTCATTTTCTTACTGAAAAGGGGAAGATATCAGATATATGTCTGTTTAAAATAGGGCAGCTAAATTAAGATAATGAAATAGGCAAAGTAGGGAATAAGTGGTGAATTTGTTGACTTTATAGCTTTATGGTGCATTTTCAGAAAATTCTGTGGTTTTCAGACGTTCCTTTACGAAGAAGGAAAGTAATAGCTTTCATAAGGTGAAATGAATGACAGCAATGTCTTGCTACTCAATAGTATTAGCCATCTGCTTTATGCTGGTGTAAATTGATTTCAAAAAGAATTTGGCAAGTATTGAGTAGTCTATACAGTTTCAGAGACTAAAGCTTTTGATTTCCAAATACAGAATCCTTTTTTATCTGGAAGTCTTTTGCTAAGGTCACAACTTCATTAGTCAGCAGTCTGCTTCTATAACAGTGTCCCGGTGTATGAGAGATTGATGCATACTTTTAGTATTTCAGAATTTGAAGAATAAACTGATGGCACTCAGTCTGACAACAAACTCGAGTGATCTTAAGAATTTTTAATGACATTCATCCCATAACAGTATCCATTGATGGGGACCAAATGTGGTCAGCATGGAAAGCAGTGTTCTCAGTGTACTGGCTGATATCTGCTCTACCTGTTCTTGTACATGGGGACACACCCATAGTATAAAGGACTAAGACCAAAAGTTAACTTAGGTGGCCAAATTATAGACTAGAAAATGCTGCGTGCTGGTGATGCAGTCATGAAAAACCTCTTACTTTGCTTGGATAGTAGTTGAAAATTGAGCCTTGTTGAGAAGTTCAGCCTCTGAAGCTGGAGCCCCTCACTGTTAAAACAGATGATTAGGTTTAGCTTTGGAGATCAGGAGTGTTTTTATGTTTTCAAAATGTAAACTGCAGCAATCAGACTTCAAAAGAGTTGTACACATAACAAATAAGTTTTTAACTGGTGTCTGAAAAGTTTATAATACAAAATTCAATGTAGTTCCATACCTTTTGGAGGCTGGCACTAAGAAATTTCAATCTTTTCCTCTATGAATTGAATAACTTTTTTGAAAACTCTGATTACATTAACTCTGATGTTAATTTGATAGAATTTATTACAGTTGGTTGTATCTATTCAGCTTATTTATAATATGTATAACCTGTAGTCTGGACTTTGTAGTCTAGCAGTTATGTTAGTTATCCCTAAATGCATCTGTGATATTTTGAGTCCCTCAGCTTCAGTACTTTAGTCTGAGAAATTAGAGGAGCAATACAGGCTCAGCTCTAACGACTTGTTTCAGACCATCTTGTCAATAGCCAAAATGCTAAATGACCAGAAAGAGGTGGAAGGTGTACCTCGACACAATACATGTCTAATGTATACAAACACTCAAAAAGAAAATAGTAGGATCTCTAAGGCCAAACCTAATATTTACAATTTGAGCCATTTCAGTGAATAATTTGAGGTGGTACCATTTGGAAAGTGGTAAGAAGAACTGGAAGAATTATGATATAGCTATAGGGTCAGCTACAGCAAATAGAGGTTGTGGAGTGGTAAAAGGTGGAGAGGCATGCTGGAAGAAAATTAGAATAGAGATTATGAAAAATCAGAATTAAAACTTATGTAATATTTTCATGAATGATCTTTGCAAAAAAAAAAAGGCATATTTTGTTAGCACAAAGTTCGGAAACATCACTTATTTGAGATATACAAGAAGAACTACAGCATGTTGAATGCTGAAGCAGTTTATATGGGATTAAATTTAGCACTGTTGAAATGTAGTTACTTGTGAAAGAAATCTTCTGTGAATTGGAAGTTCTCAGCAAAGAACAAAAGAGGAAAAAACCCAATTTGATTGCACAGGAGTAGTAACAAATAGTTGAGATCTACCAGTACAAGTATTCTGAAAAAGCTCAGACAGTAACAAGAAAGGTATTTTCAGCAAGAAAAGAGAAATAGTATAACTCTGCAAGGCTGTTGTAATCTTTTTTTTTTTTTTTCCCGGCTCCCTAACAGTGATGTTGTTTAATTTTCTTGTAATTTATTTCTCCTTTCCTCTGGTTCTGTGGGATCAGTTTTCCTTATTGCATCCATTCTTTGGCATGAATTTACTGTAAGTATGTCCACAGTTACAGTCATTATGAATGTATGCCATATGTAACTGTATATGCCCTAAAAATAAAAGTATGGGTCTGAAATAGCCCCCCCAATACAACAGTAGTTATGCAAAGATAGAGCATTTACTTTAAGTGGGATCATGATATAGCTTCTGGATTCCTCTGGGAGGTCAGACGTGTATCTCAATATCTTGCTGTGTGTCAGAGACATCCTGATTTTTCCTGGAAAAAAACTTCTGCCTTTCTTTTCCGTTTGGCTCCTGCAGCTGAAATGAGGATTTGGAACTGTTAAATCATGTGAGGTTTTCAAAGGAAAGCTCACTGTAATGGCTGGATGGATCCTTCAGTGAAGGATCTCTGAAAGTGAACTTCTTCTGATGAGGCAGAAAGTATACAGCGATGAGATCCTGACCACCAGGAGAGGACATTAAAGCAGTAAGAGAAGCAGAAGTGTCTTTCATTGACAAGTGGATCAAAAAGACTTGGGTATGCTGCAAGATCTTGTGCTGCAGGACACTGAAAATCTCCAGGGAACGTTTGTCAGAGGTCACTCACATACCTGGGCAGAAAGAAGTATCAAATTTAGTCTTTTTTAAATACTTCTGACCCCTCATAAAAAAAAAAAAAAAGAAGTAAGATCAAACGGACTGAAATGAGTTCTTAAGTGAAACCCACTCATTTAGGTTTATTTTCCCACATTTTCTTTATAGAGACCATGAATTTCTTGATATACCGTCTTAAAAAAAGTCCTAGTAATCTTGTTTTTCCAAAGTCAGTCAATCAGTCAGTAGTGGACAGTCAACATCCGTGGAAACCCCTACAATAATAATGTTTATCCTATAAATAACAAACTGGTTCATATGCCTGATGGAAGGAAATAAATTTTGAAGGTGATTTCAGTATCAAGTGATTTAGAGGTTTATTGTATAAACCAGAAGTGAAACACACTATTAAAACATATGAAAAAATACAGTGTCTTAATAATTGTAGAATGCCAGTCAAAACATGGTATTTTGCCATGCTACATAAATTCAGCAGCTTTTTCCTCATCAAATAGATTTTCCCTATGAGTTTTTAAGTAAATGTTTTCTTGGGAAATTATGAAGTGTATATTGCTTAGGAAAATCTAGTTGTGAATAAAATACATTTGGCCACACCATTAGCATGTTAGAAAGGGTGTGGTAATAGTCCTTCTGACCCTAAAATATACGAATATATCTTTTTTGCCAAATTACCATTTTTCACAGTTTTCATAGTGAAACAGAGAAATATTATTAAACTTGACTTTGATCTGATACAACACTTGCATCTATTAAATTGAAAAATCTGTGCTTCATAAAAGCCATGAGAAACATTCACACGAGAAGAGCTGCTCTGGGACACAGCAAGTATAGAGTAGGTTGTAGGAGGGTACTCTATAGTTGGAGGTAGAGAAATGTGGTTGCAATCATCTCCGAACTTGTGAGTGTGCAAAATACTTCCAGCTGAGAAGAAAATAATAATGGTCAAGTTGAACCAATATATTAGGTCGGATTCAGTTCTGTTCTTTGCCATTGTGACCAGTGTCTGTGTTTCCTACCATCTGTACGGATGCAGATGTAGAGATGTAGAGCATCAGGCAGAGCAGTTGTAGGTGGACTGTTCTGTCTCTCCCGTAGACTCTCTGCTATTGTGTTTGACCAATAAATGTTCAGTGCAACAGCTTAGCATTTCAGCTTTTAAGTTTTACATAATTTGCCTTATTGGTCTTTGGTGCTATTAGCATTAACCATTTGCCATAAATGCTCCAACAGGGCACTAGGACCCTTTACTGAAGTGTATAAGAGTTTATGACAAAAACTTTGCAAGAAGGAAAACCCTGAGTTTGGTAATCGAATCTCAGTTTCTCATGTTGGCCAATTGAGAACTGTGTTCCACTTCCTAATGCATTGAAAGTGTAAAGAGTAAACACATCAGATTTGGTTATTGTCCAGAAGAAGAATAATTTCTAATAAATGTCGGCACCATTAGCAAGCCAGCTAAACACATAGTGAATGAGTTATTGATCTTATTTTTCTCCAGGTTTTAAATACAGTGACTCATATTATGAATTATTCAAAATTAGTTGATTTCATTCATCTGGATTTATGTTCCTGTTAAAACCCACATATTTGGCAAATTATTAACGGAGATGTAAGAACGTTTGGGAAAGTGCACACCTTCCAGGTATATCAACCATCACTCATGCATGGTGTGAACTGATCTCCTCTAACACACTTTGAAAAACTATGGTCAACTGCAAATCTTTTCCCCAATATATACTATAGATAGATGGGAACGTTTTCCTTGTGCTCACTATGGCTTAGAAGACTGAAATATTTTCTTATGCACAGAATATCATACCTCTAATAGCACAATAAACTTTTGCAAACATCTAGGTTGATTTTCTGTAGCATAAAAGTTGTAGATCTCAGCCATTTCAGCATCATGCATGTATCTTCTGCTGAACTAGAGCATAACTTCTTAGAAAAATATTGTGAATCGATTTAAAGACCTTGAGTGAAGGAGATCCATACGGATTGTTCTTGTGATTATTAGAGAATTGTGTTGTGTTTCTACTCTGGATTTGAGTGTGTGTATTTGCATTTGCCAACCTTTGGAGCTACTTATGCCATTTTCTCTAACAGTGACTGAACTTTATATTTTCCTTTTGGCCAAGGTAGATTTTAACCTTTACTGGGGATAAACAAGAAGGATTTAGCTTAGTAAGTCTCTCCCCAAGAAGACATATCTTCAAAAAAATCAGAAACTTTTTTAAACCCTTCCCATGTTTGTGACATTGAAGTAGCAAATAGAGAGGGCCAGAAGATGATGCATGTTTTCCATTCCAAAGATGGAATAATGATGGAAGTGAACTATCCATACAGCAAGGTAAGACCTGGGCCAGACAGAAAGGCACGAGACTCGTTTGGCCGCCTGCAAGTGGATCATTTTAGCTATGATAACATTTAAGTACCTGAATACTGCAATTTTGTGTGCTGGAAGTTGCCATATTCAGACTGTAGCTCTTCTTTATGCATTGTCTGCGCTGGTGCTTTAAGTACTAAAACCGAGAATGGCCACAGAATGGAAATTACATTGGCTGCTTCCGGGCTGGATTTTGGAGTACAGTCAATGCAAAAGTGGTAAAGTGGCAAATTTTGGTGAACAGCATTAATAGAGAGTGCAAAAGCACAACCAGCACAGTGGGGGGAAGCTTGTTAATCAGGTTTTGTCAGGATTAGTAGTGATACCAGTGAGCAAGGCAAAATCTTTGTCGTCCCAAAAAGCAACGAGCACGTAGAAGGGAAGATAACTGCGGATGTCCCTCTTTGCCCGGCATTTGGTATGCACGGGCGTAGGCATCCAGCGAGCAGCAGACAGCACTAAACAAGGACTACCCCGCTGCAGAGAGAGACGGGCAAAGTGAGAGCAGCTGTGAATGCTGGCATATTTAGCTGCTAAGAGCTGCCGACCCTCGCAGATGAGGCTGGCACGAGACTGCAGGAATGAGGATGGGGTAATACTAACAAGACTGAATTGATCTGCATATATTACAAAGGAAGACCAGAATACTTGCATAATCACAAATCCGTAAAGTAGGTCCAGGGGAACACCTTGACTTTCCCAGGAAATGAGAAGGCAGCTGTGAATGTTTTTGGCAGAGAAGCGCTTCTGCTTGTGAGAGTTGTCGGCCCACCGTTGTTTGCTCTCCTCTTGGGCCGCACTCACTTTGAGCGTTGCCGAAACTCACTCTGCATCGCCCCATGATAAGATTTAGTGTTCTGTGTCATTGATCTGGAAGAAGCAAAAAGAAGCCTCCAGCCTAAAAAATTGTGTTACAATACCAACGCTATAAATATATTATGGAAAGTCATATATACTGCTGTGAAGGAATAAAGACAAACAGGGAGCATTTCTTTTGCAAATAAGAAACTGAATCTCTTTCCATGATATAAAATGAGATGGCTGGTTAAGAAGGGTCAAATGTATTTTAAATATTTTAAATATGTTTCCTGTGAAAATATGAATACAGCCTGGGCACACTTGGCCAGTGAATTACAGGGTTGAAGTCACAGAAAGTCACAGAAAGCTTAAATGAGAAAAGAAAACAGGAGCTGAAAAAGACAAGGAAATGTATCAGCCCTTTTCTCTAACAAAGAAGAAAACATAATCATGACTTGCTGATAAGCTGTAAACTTTTTTATACTGCATTTCCTTAGGCAACCACAGTTGTCCTCCATAAGGATTGTTTCAGCAAATCATGCTATTTGGATAGGCGTAGCAGAAAATTTTAGCAATCTCAAGAATTGCAAGCTCAGTCTTGCACTTGGTGAAGTGCGTAATGTAAAGTGATGCCTTTAGAGAAAGTACCCTGTAATGCAAGAAGACAAATCACTGATTTGGAATTGATATGTTCCTTGTACTTGATATGTTCATTTATATGCAAGAAATTTATTTGATCCCAAATTCAGGATTTTAACCAAACAGGCAGATTAATTATATGGCCATCAAGTGAAGAAATGGAAAAAAAAAAAAAAAACATCAAGATCCCTGTTGCAGAAACCAAGTATATAAATTAGGGAACAAGTGACGAATCCTGAAAAGGAAAGCAATATACTAAATAAAGTACTATTTCATGCGTGCAACTTGTGTAACATTAAAGTTATGCGTATACAATGAGAAGTATGGAAATTGGAACTAAAGAGAGAAAAGTCAGCATTCATGCTGAACCTTGACCTTCCGATTTTTAAAGTGAATTTATTTTTACTTGCCACGTTCACAATGCATATGCCATTATAAATTGCAGTGCATTATTAACGCAAACAACATTAAGACATAGAAAAGTAGAGAGCTTAGACTTTATTTGATTTTTAAGTCTGACTGAACAAAACCAGACAAGGTACAGCTCCCTCCTCTCTCTCTTGTGTGCACACACACACATTTGTTAGGCTGTTGTGTTGGGGTATTTTCTTAGTGTGACATCTTTTTCATTTTAGGTTTTAATTACTTGTCCGATCGCTACAAAATTTACAAAATTCCCTAAATATTTTAAAAAAGAGAAAAATGAAAAAAAAAAAAAATTACCAAAAGAATTTCAAGGTCAGATCTCTCTTCTCTGGGGTTTTGAATAACATGTAATTGGCTTCTTTAGATACTTATATTCAAACTGTTAGGAAGTATTTTAAAGTATTTTAACTGACTAGGAATCTCAGTTGCAGCAATAGTCCACAGGATTTAGATTCAAAAGGACTTAGGTGATAGTACTTTCTACTTCACATACTTATTTTCTTTTTTTTGTAAGAAATTTGTTGTAAAGTGCTAGTTTTATAAATAATTCAAAATTGATTAAGTATTGCCTGTATCCTTAACAAGTTTGTGTTTGTTTTTTTTTTTTTTTTTTTTTTTTTTTTTT
>VZSZ01004922.1:886080-922280 GCA_013398815.1 Ibidorhyncha struthersii
GCCTTCAGGTGGCCTGGAGGCACCTCAGGAAAATCATACTTCCAGTGCTCCATGGCCCTTTTTGGGTGGTTCTTATTGTAAACGCAGTAACTTGATCCCAGAGAACATTTTTGATTCCTACTATGAGTAACACTTCCTACTATTAGCAGTTCATAGTGTATGATAGTCAAATGACACTCAGGATCCCTCTCAAAATTGTGAGGAAAAATATTTTATGTATGTACTGATTATTCATAGTGAGTAGGAAGGGACTATGCATATAATACATAAAATGAAAAGTATAAAAGGTATAGAAAGAATTTATACTTGAAAGAATGGACTGGATCAAAAGTGTCATTTGTGGAGATATGTCTGCTTTTACAAAAGCAGTAAATATGGGTCCAGACTTAGCTTCCTTCATTATTTGTATTAAAATAGATGTGATTTTAGCTTCTGTCATTTCAACTCTATGAAAAACCACCAGACTTTTGGCCAAGTTGACCTGTTGAATACTTCATGGTGGTTTTCTTTTGAAATTACATTAGAGACACATGTAAATGAATTGTGTACAAGAAACACAATTTACGTGTCTGTGTGTATTTGCCATGATTTTTTTCATTTTTCACTTCTTCCTTTGACTCTGGAACTGAAAGAAGCAGAATTTCACATGCTGAAAGAAGCAGGATTACACAGTGAGTCTGAAAGTCTGAAAGTCACAGCTATAAAATCTGTAGGAAATTTAATGAACAGAAAATTACCCAAAGAGATGACTTTTTTGAGTGTCACTTCTCTTTCTCCATATAAATTCATTTCAAGCACCAGACAAGTGCAGTATGAATCCGATCATTAAATGTGAATGTTTGGAATAGTCCACAAATGGCATTTCACTCAGGTTGGCTTTTTTTTTTTCCCCTGAAAACTGAGGATGCATTAGGATAATTACAATAGTCTAATTAGACTTTCTACTAAAAATGACTTGTCTACTAGTGGTTTAATAGATTAAGGATTTTAAAGGGGTTAGAGAGAACCAGTTACAGTAATCAGAGAAGAAAAAGTGCTGAAGGTATCATGAAGGCTCATAATTAAACTGAAGCTTACAGCTCAATTAAACTTGAGCATCATTATGCATAAAACATCAGTGGGCATCAAGAGTCCAATAAAAAGAGATGCTATCAATGTTAACAGCCAAAAGGTAAGACATAATATGGATTGGACCAAGTCTTCCAGATAAAGTCAAGGAAAATTGTGAATAAATTTGAAGCTGAAGTACAATCTAAGCCACATCTAACAAGCTGATTAATGTAAGTGTGACATTGGAGATACAGTAACTGCAAGACATAACACAGAGCTCAGTCTTATGCAAACCACAATAGATTAGTTTTGAAGAGGGGAAGTACAAGAATGATTTATCTGGTAGAAATGGGACGGGCGATGCCTTGACTGTGAAAACACCACTTGTGTCATCCAGTCCTGTGTAGTATTTGTTATATTTAGATATGGACATCCCGACCTTAGTTTGGATTCTCATTTCACTTTTATAGCTATATAATTTGGCAGTGCTTCCAATTTCAAGATCCCTATAATCACGTAACTCTTTTGTAAATATGTGGCAAATACTTTATAAATAAGCAGTAATGGAGCCATCAAGCAGATGACTTGGATTGTGAATATACTTCCAAGCTCAAGGCAGCTTTATCTGTTCCCAGTAGCAGTTGGTTTGTGTCAAATTGATGTACACCTTACAAGATGTTTTCTTTTACATACCTCAAGGGAGCTGAAGGCTCAAACCCACAAAATGTATTGTGAAAATCTTTGTAGCAGAGTGGGTGATGCTTTGAATCAAAAACTCATGGGATGGTATCTTGAAGTTTTCATAATTTTCTTTCAGTTAAGAGTCTTATGGCAACTTTTTTTAAACACATAAGAAAATGAAGCAGTCAAAAATTTTAAATATTTTTGAATTCCTAACAGTGTAAAAAAATTAGGAGCAGCATATCGGTAAAAAATTGTGGTATAGAAATTATTTGTGATATTGTACACAGAATAAATTTGTTGCAAAAGAAAATTGCATAAAAAATTGTTGCACAAGAAAACAGCTTTTGGTGCTTTCCTCTGAAAGGTACAGCAGGTGCTTACAGTATCATCAGCTAAAATATTAAGAATGTATTGATTGTTCAATCTGTGTTTCTGTAGTGGGAAATTTAAGTTAGGGAGTGCTGGGAGAAGTTCTGCAATAATATTCTAGAGGTAGCAGGGTATCACAGAAAGAATGAAGAGATCCGGGCAGGAAATGTTTTACACAGATGCTATAAGATTCACAGCTGTTAGTAAACTAATATCTCTCGATTCTCTTGTCCTTTTTATTTGCAGCTCTGTATGATTTACTATTCTTTCTCTCTTCTGTGGTGCTCTCTAGATTGGTACCTGCAGGAAGCTCCAAGTTCTACTTGGAGAAATATGATATTAGGAGGAAAATGTCATCATTTAATGTAGGAGGAAAAAAGAAAATGTGTGAGTGTTAGGCATGGAAGTCCAAGTGCCAGCACATATCAGATACAAGTTCTTGTCTTACATGTACAATGATTGTACAACTCCCATTGTCTTCCTGAGGAGTACTTTGTAGAGCTTATTGGGTATTACTTGTGTAAAGGCTTTTGTTTTGTCAGGAGCCAAATTATTAATTAATACCAGTTTCAAAGGATTTTTATCTGGAAAGGCATCCAGGTACCAGATGGAGCATGCGGTGCAGAGAGCGTCTGGAGGGGAGCGGCTCTTCCTAATCTAAGAACTGCAGGAGACCTGCTGCGGTTCAGGTTTGAATCTGGATGCGGGCCTTCTGCATCCTACCTGAATGACTCTGGTTTCGGGTTGTTCCTTAGGAAATTCTCTTTTCTGGATCAGAGCAAGTGGTAAATTCACTTGGTAGCTCGTAACTCCAAGCGATATTCAGTCAGAGGTGTGGCGTCTTGCAGAATCCCAGATCGGATCATGTGTTTGATCATGTTTTAATTAGCCACTCTTCTCTTTATAGCGAAATGAAGATGCTCCAGTCCTAATTAAAAAGGGTCTGTTAAGCCACGTGGAAATGCCTTCCTGATTCAGAGCTTAGACACGAGTTAACTGGGCATCGATGGTGCTGCAGTGAATGCCCACATACGTGCTCTGTGGCAAAGGTGAAGTTATTTACTGTAGCTTAGCTCACAGAGAAAGCAGGATAAACCAATTTAAATTTGTCCTACCCAGTTAGTTCATGTGAGGTAAATTGGTACTCCTTGATATTATTTAGATTTTATTGTAAAATCAATAGTTAAGTCTACATTTTACTTTAGCCAAAACGGCATGTGTGTTCCTTCTCAGGACCTTAAGTATTGTTTTTGTTATTATAGTTGTTAGACCATTATCATATTACATTGAATAACATTAGCTAAAATTATGATTACAATCATTATAGCTCACATTGTGTTAAATGTTATACTGTGGTAATATGATTGTCTTATAACATTACCAGTGGTGGTAGTAGTATTTCTGTAAATAGGTAAATTCTTTGTGCAGCTGATGCAAAGGTAGGAACATGACGGGATGAAACACTTTAACAATTGTGGTGAGTTCAGCAAAAAGAGTAAAAATTGCTCCTAAAAAATGACCCCTTAGAATTTTTGATCCACAAAATGCCCAGGAAAACACTTCTGAACTTCCTGAAGGAAAAGCTTTCCTTTTAGAGCAGGTAGAAAACGAAGAATGAGATGCTCAGAACACCTCCTCGAGTCAACACACCAGTGTTAAAATTACTCAGCTCTTTGTTTAGGTTGATTGCCAGCTTTTGCACTGCCACTTTCTGAGTTATTGTAAGGTAAAGGGCTCCAAAGTTACCCCAGGAGAAAATACTGTTGCAAAAAGCTGCAGAGGAGATGAATTTGGCCCATGTCAGCTGTCGCTAGTGTCTTGATGCAAAACCACATGTGCAACAGTACAAGTGCCCAGGCAGAGAAATCTTTTGAGCATGACATATTCTATATGAGGCTTTTATTCTCCCATTAAAAAATGCACAGGATATTAAGTATAAGAAAAAAGGTAAAGGGTCTTGCAAAACCAACAAAAAACAGTGAATTAATGAATCCCCTAATCTGTCCCTTTCAAGGTGGTTCAGTGTATGCTGTGATACCTAATGTTTGGACTATTGTAATGCACTGACCCAAGTGAGTGAGAGAAGAATGAGGAGCACAGTGTTTCATCGCGAGGCTTTTTTATTCTCTCCCAGAAGGTGCTGTTAGTAGCATGAAAAAATTGTATTATAACAAAATTGTATAAAAATAAATTCCCTCCCCCCAAGCCAATAGGTATTGTTTCACAACTGGGAGGCAGAAAACATATTGGTTGAAAACATTACAATATTTAAAAACCACATGGAGTTGTAAAAACTGGAATGAGTCCTCTAAATCTTCTATAAAATGGTTAATCAGTTGATCCTTAACAACTGCTATGTACAGTACAGAGAGCTTATAATTCACAAATACAGGTTCAGGCAGTGTTCCCCAAGGATGGGGAGAACAGACTGAAACACTGAAAAGAAAGGGGAGGGAGACAAACGGAAAGAAAGAATTAAATAAAAAGGTCAAATTCTTAATTTGATTTTTTATTTTGCATTTTCCCTATTATTGTTCCCTGTCTCTTAACGCTGAAATAAGTCTTCTCTCTCTCTCTCTTGATGGAAATGGAAAAAACCTGTTGCAATATATTTTGGAATATTATTAAAGTAACTTGCTACTTTTTTCCTCTTTTCTGAGAAATCCTGCTATATTTTGCAAAAATTTAAAATCAAGGGCTTGCCTGCAGTAGACAAAAGGGAAGATATATATTTTTTTATTTTTCTTTTTAATGACAGTCTAACAATAGTCACACAACTCACCAGTGCATTCCAAAAATTTCATGCTGTCACCATAAAAATCTGACTGTAGCAGAATCTGTCTGGCACTAGACATAGCCCTAATGACCCTAAACTCACATACGATCCCTGGTGATCAGAAGAAGAAAAATACGGTAAAAATAGAGAAATATGTAAACTGCTTAAGTGACAGAAAAATATTCTCCGGAGAACGTCATTCATTTTTTTCCTGTCTTTCACAACTGTCAGAGGTACCAGCGCTCTGAACTTGTCTTATGTTTTGTTTAACAGGAAGCATAGGAGAATTTACTAGTCGCTTGGAAAGTAAAATTAGCGATGAAGTCAGATCATTCCCCCTTTTCTACAGTTACAGCAGTACATTTACACTATTTAAACAGGAAGCATAACATAACCCGTTCCACTTTTACAAATGTTGGGAGTGATGAATTTCTCTCATCAGACCTCTGTTTCCTAGGGTTCATTTAATGAGAAATTATGTTTCAATGCAAACCAATAAATAAGGTTTTACATGAACACGGAAAAGCCTTAACAGAATCACACACACATTTTTAGATAAAATATGAATCCTTTCTATGTACTTTTTCTTTTTTTTTGTGTGTGTTAATATGACATGGCTTTATTTTAATTGTGATTCATTTCTAGCATTGCTATAAAATAAGAAGGGAGAAATTTATAGGAATCTTTGAAAGTTCAAAAACATTCTAGAGAAATTATTCTAAAGAAATTAAGAATTTAATAGAGATTGATAAATTTTTGCTATGTTGTGTGACATTTGATGTTTTTACCTCCAGCTTTTGAAATCAGCCTGATAGCAGAGACGTCCCTCTGTCTCTCTTGACTATAGAGATAAGACTGAAAATATGAATCTTAAATGTGCTGACGCTAAAAGCAACGGGAAATATCAGTGTAGTCTTGCTTTGAATAAATTGCTGACATTTTAAAGCTATTTGGTGTTTAATTCATTATGGATTTTAATATTAGTGGTTAGCAGCAGTAACCTTTCTGTGCTGTTTTGTGTAGTTGTGCAACAGCAACATGTTTTACACTTTATCATGAACCCTTTGATTTCCCTGTTACTTGGGTCTCTCTCGTGTTTGGGTTGGATTCTAAGTACCCCGTGGAACATTTTCTTTCGGAACCTCCTATTCCTCTCATGGGAACTCTTGAAGACACATCTGGCTTTTATGGAGTTCTTCTGAGGTGAGCAAAGTCAAACCACCTTACAAGTGGTATAGGTTGACTATTATGTGATTTTTTTTATTACTAAAATTGTCCAAAGAGGAAAGACTGATATGACCAAAGACCAAAAAAGAAAGTCACAATTCAGATGTGCAAAGAACTTTTATTTGGGGGAAAAAGTCCCTCTTATCGGAAGAAGGCTCAGTTCTTGTAAGTCTTGGAAATACAGATATTAGGGGATTTTCATCAGTGAGAACTGTGGCTGGACAATAGTCCGTCAGGAAGAGACATTCTTTTAGCTGTTCATTCATCAGAAAGATTACTATCCTAATCTCCAATCAACAAAGGAAAAAATGGGCAAATTGTCAGCTCAATACAGTCCTAAGCTGTATTCCAGCCTGGGAGGTGTGTTCCTGGCAAAAAGTAATTTCTTCCCGTCTAACTGGATATCTCAGTGTGTACCGGGAGCCTGGAGAATGAGAAACAGGCAATTTCAAAACCAGGTTTCCTGATATATAAAAACTTCATTAAAACTACCAGAAATCCTGTACTCAAAACGTGCTGAGGCGAACATTAGCATCCGAGTGTCCAGTCCCTCCTGATCAAACTGTGCACGTCCTCATGTTTAATTGTACCGGTTTATAGGTCTGCGTCTGCATCGCTGTAGTATTCTGTGCCTTGCAAATATTAACAAATCTAGCTTCAAAACATCCTGAGAGGTAGTGTCAGGAGAACATCACGTAAATATTTTAATCTCTCTTCTTGCAGTAGAACTTTCACTTCCCTTACACGTATCCTTTATGTTTGTTGAACTTATATTTATTGGTCTAAGTTTTCTTAAACCAAAACAAAACAGTAATTTATCTAGTTTATTTCTTTCAAAATGGTGTTCTTAAAGTACATCTTGCAGATAGATTATCTGTCCCTCACAGCAAAGCCTCACAATGGGAGTCTAATAATTGCTCTTTTTCTAATTTCACTAAATGAGTTATAATTATTTTATGTCTGTTTTATGGTTACTGAATAGTATTAACCTAAGCTCTAATTATAATATAGCTTTCAACGAAATGTATGGACACTAAATTGATGGACTGCCAGCTTATGTAGGAACATCACATAAAGCAGATATACAGCTAACAGTTTAAGGCATAGCATGTTAAAATTCAGGGGCACAACTTGTTTATGAATAAGTAACAGGGTGTAAATTCATTGACTATCTTTTTTAGTAGATCAAACAGAGAAGGGCATGATTAATACTTGTCAAAATGATAGTACAGTTAAAGTTGAATTTTTCTTATAGCAATAGGATTGGAAGTCTCAATCAGAGTCTGAAAATCAGGTTAGTCAACACTGTAATGATAATGATGGATCTTATGTCCGTTTTCTTATGATTTGCCCCACATTAGAACATTATGAATGCTATTGCCATAACCTACCCCACTTTTTTCATGTATAAAGTGATTCTGGACCAAATATTTCACAATTCTCTTATGGTCAGCAGTGGTGGAAGGTCAAAACGTTAAGAATCAAAGATTTTAACATCTATGTGTTCTTTGTACAGCCTCTACCTGCCCCTGCCAACATGATGGCTGGCTGCGGATTTGCAACCATGGACCCTCATCCCCGTGCGTCCCCAGAGGTGACAGAATCTCCTCCCGACGGATGTCCCCAGTGGATCCCCGCTCCTTCTGCACACTCACCCGCCTCCCCTGTGCCTGTGTGGAGGGGATGCACGGCTTGCTCAGGTCAAAATGAAGAATCAGACATCTTTGGGCACTTCTCAGCCGTTCACTGGACAGGTCAGCAAAAAGGTGTTATTTGGCCCTAAATCCTCAGAAGTGGCCATCAGTGCGTTTTTTTCCTTTTGCCTTTGGTACGAGAGACTGATTTGGGCAACACCGACCTTTTGCCGATCATTTTAACACAGCTAACAGCAGTGCCTGACGACCACCCCCCCCAAAAAGACCAAACACACCAGAAATAAGTGAGAATTTCCTTCCCCAAAGGTGATCCTTCTCATTTAGAGGCCCAGGATATATATGACACCAATTCATCCTGGATTTAGAATTTAAAAGTCGCTTGCAGACTTGTAGTTAAAAAGCGCTGTTTGAATTAACCTCAGACTAAACAAATTAGATGTGTAAAACACACCTGGCTCTTATCTAGCTAACAGCTAAACCTTGGACTATGAGAACTAAATAAAACCTATGAGCCATTTCCTGGCCACTATGTGAGTTTTTCCGTTAAGTTTATTTTTTAAGCCTCAGTGTCTGTTTCTTAATTACTTAAAGGTCCGCGGATTCATTCTGTTGTATGAAATTGAATATAAATTGTTTACCAGACTTAAGGGGGCAAGGAGATTATGCACTTTCTTATTTTTAATATTTCTCTCTCCTATCTGCTGTGACCAGACAGAAATTTCAAGCAACAGTTCTCGGAAAACATATGGAGATCAGCCTGGGAGTTTTGTAAGGTAAGGGGCCGGCCGCGATGCCAGGCTGTCTGGCTGCTGCTTCTGCTGAGCAGCTCTGCATCCTTTATGTTTTGAAATTATTCTATCGTAACCATTTTCAGCCTAGTTTAGTTTGGCAATATATCCTTGTTTCTAAAGGTGTCTACACTTATTTGACTACAGAAAATATTTACTTTTCTAAAGGGCAGCTTAACCTTTGTTTAAATTTGAGGTGAGCGAAAGGTCATTGTAATTATTTGCTGTATTATTTGTGTCACATCTGAGTTACTATGAAAGCTGAACATGCATTGCCCTTTATTAGGAAACTGCTTAACAAAACCCAATATAACCGCATGTTTTGCATCCAGCAAATATTTTATTGAAGCAATGGCTTGTACAGGAAACTTTTGCCTCTTTTTGGCTCTGACTGAGCACATTTAAGTTAGCAGAAGGCACTCCCAGGGGATGGGATAGAGATGGGTGGTTTGTTATGGCAGCTATAACCACTTTGTCTTAAATGACTTGTAGTTGGGAAAAAGGGAGATTTGGGTTCAATGCTCCCTGATAAAGAGCTGCAGAGTGGAGAAATTGCAATAGTGATGGAGGTTTTATAGCTAACATGCATACAGGAATATCACACTGCTTCTGCTAACAAAGGCTTGCTTTCTCATAACCTTCCCAAAACCTAACTTCCCCATTACTTCCTGGAGAGTTAAGGAAGAAGGAATATGCAATATGGCTGTAAATTATAGGTAAAAGTTAAATGAGTTGTTTTCATCATATTTACAGGTACGAGCTTTTATTTGTCTTGCAGAAGGCTGTTAACCGCTGGAGGAGGCAGCTGCACCATTGCAACCAGTATGGATGATGCTCCCAACAGCAGAAGGACACGGAGCTGTTGGAGCAGGGCCAGAGGAGGCCATGGAGATGCTGTGAGGGCTGGAGTCCCTCTGCTGGGAGGACAGGCTGGGAGAGTTGGGGGGGTTCAGCCTGGAGAAGAGAAGGCTCTGGGGAGACTTCAGGGCCACTTCCAGTCCCTAAAGGGGCTACATGAAAGCTGGGGAGGGACTCTGGATCAGGGAGGGGAGCCATAGGACAAGGGGGAACGGTTTTACACTGAAAGAGAGGAGATTTAGGTGAGATATTAGGAAGAAATTGTTGCCTGTGCGGGTGGTGAGCCCCTGGGGCAGGTTGCCCCGAGAAGCTGTGGCTGCCCCATCCCTGGAGGTGTTCAAGGCCAGGTTGGACGGGGCTGGGAGCACCCTGGGCTGGGGGGAGGTGCCCCTGCCCAGGGCAGGGGTGATTGAACTAGGTGGTCTTTAAGGTCCCTTCCAACCCAAACCGTTCTATGATTCTATGGATGGCTGTGGCTGGCTCCTTCTCAGCTGGGGCAGATGTAATTCCTAGACTGAAAGCCAAGATCACCATCTAGTTTTGTTGCTATTAATTTGTTGCAGCATTTCTAGCCTAATGATTACTATTTGTGAGATGTTACAGTGCATAAATAAAGCTGCCACCTCTGCTTGGATATGTAGTTGTGATCCAGTGAATAATGAATTGCTAATCTCATTTGAGACAAAAACTTCACTGCCTTTTCCATAGAGATTGTCTTTTAAGTAGAGCAAACAGACATTTAACTACCCTTAGATTAGTATGTCTTGTTAAAGACAGAAAAAGTTTCACCTGATAGTACTTGCGCACAGAATAACTGAGAGTGTCAAAGAAGTCTTCGGGAGCAGAAACCCCACCATGAACTTGTATGGATGAACGAGTAGTATAGGATTCAGCATTCAATAATACAAGTTACATTGTGATTCTATAAAAAGGAAATTGTTTAGATGGATAAAAGGTATTACAGCAAGTACCAAAAAAAAAAAAAGATTCACATTCTTTTTCAATGTATAAATTTTGTTTGCATCAGCAACAAATTGATGCTGCTCTCCTACAGAGAAGCATGCAGACGCCGTTGGGATTACTTCAGTTCCAGGTTGTATAAAATGGGACAGGGAAGAATATGAGACCCAACCAAATCAGAAATGAAACTGGAATTTGGTCAAGGCAGGGGGTGACTCCTCTGTTAGCTGCGAATGTATCACCTAATTTTGTAGGACAGGTGACCTACCCCTCTGGATCAAAAGTCTGTGTTCCTAGCAGGCACACGTTTGCTCTGGTAAGAGAGATATGGTCTGAAGAGCAGAGTGTATATAAAGACCAAGCTGTATTTTAAAGTCAATTGCAGGTTCATGGAATAGTTTGGGTTGGAAGGAACCTTGAAGATCATCGAGTTCCAACCCCTCTGCCGTGGGCAGGGGCACCTCCCACCAGCCCAGGTTGCTCCAAGCCCCGTCCAACCTGGCCTTGAACACCTCCAGGGATGGGGCAGCCACAGCTTCTCGGGGCAACCTGCCCCAGGGGCTCACCACCCGCACAGGCAACAATTTCTTCCTAATATCTCACCTAAATCTCCCGTCTTTCAGTTTAAAATCATTCCCCCTCGTCCCATGGCTCCCCCTCCACCTGCGATGAAGAGTCCCTCCCCAGCTTTCATGTAGCTCCTTTAGGGACTGGAAGTGGCCCTGAAGTCTCCCCGGAGCCTTCTCTTCTCCAGGCTGAACACCCCCAACTCTCTCAGCCTGCCTGCATAGTCAAGAAACTTTGCTTGAATTTGCTACTTGGAAAATATCCCAAGAGCAGCTTATTGTGATAGACTGTGTGTAAATAATCAGCACCTCCCAAGTTACTCCCGTGATAAAGCGTGATTGCTGTGAAGGGTGACTGCTTCATCACATCACTCAGATGGTTTTGTATCTGCATGGCAAAGTAGCCAATACATATGGATCTGAAAGTGCTTGATACATGGGACATTCAGAGCATTTTTTTTTTTTTTTAATTTGTGTATATTTATGGTCACTCACTAAAGGATCAGTGACCCTTTGATAGATTAATATAATGTACTTCAGATACAGTAGCACAAGTAAAATGACTTTGACAGTCAATCCACTTGTTAGTGCATGACTTCCTATGCAAGTGGAAGAAACGATAGGACTTCAGTTTGAAAATCTTCCCTAAAAATCAGCCAGGCCGCCAAAGTACACTGCTCTGTTGACTCAGCCCTATCTTTTCAGTAAATAGAGTTTTTTTGTCTTTCACTCAACAAGTTCCTTTTAATAACTTCCATTTAAAAACATCAAAGAGAAGATGGAGGTAGTAGGAGATAGCCAGCAATCACTAACCAGGACTGGATTGCATAGACCTTTAAGGGTCAGGTGAGAGTATTGCTCCGTGGAAATACTGATGTGAGCAAAGAGAAGCAGAGAGACAACTCTGCATGACCTTGCAGCAGGAGATGAGTGTGCAGTGCCGCAGCAAAGGTTTGCATTGGCAAAGGTCCACCGTGGGGAAGGCTGGGCCGGTGTTCACCCTGTCTTTGTTGTTCCGCAGATAATGTGACAGAGGCTCAGCTGGAAACGGTGCCATTTTTTTTCTCATCGCTGAGGATAAAGTCAGATTTCTAAAAACACCAAAGGCTTCAAAAACATTTTTTGTTTGCCTTTTCGAAAGAACTGCCGGCAAGACAGGAGTCTCAGATCAGAAGTCGTCTTGTAAAAATCCTGGGGAGTATTGTTAACCCTCAGTGCGCGTTTGGTGATGTGTCAATCTTCTAGCGATACCGCTCTGGTTAGGAAATCATAATTTATTGAGGTCAGTGGGTTAATGGGCTGGGCTATGTGCTACCAATTGGTAGACATAAAATATATTTAGTCCTGTGACATACCTAAAAGGTTTTCAATGGAGGGAGGCTCGCAATAAAACGTGGGACGAGTCGTTCTATTATTTCTCTCCCAGAGCATTCTTTTCTTTCAAAGACAAAGAAAAAGCAGAGAAAGTTGATGTCTGAAATCGAAAAAAGCTGGGTAGCTGTTATGTTGCAGATGTGCATTTTATAGTTTAATATTTTTTGTGTGAAAAAGCAGTTGGGATTCTAAGCAGACATGATGAAGAGCAATTTAAAATTAATAGAGCACTTCAAATTTTTAGGAGCACTTTAAGTTAGAATTGATCTTGGTTTTGGGCAGGCTCGGTGTCGAAGGATGTAAAACTATGAAAGAGCTCCAGATATACAAGGACATATTGGTATAAAGGCACACACTAATATAGCAGATTAGGACAAAGCAAATTATTTAAAAATGCAACAAACCAAAACTTCTAACAACAAAATTTGTCTCGCTACTTACTTTCAGGATATTTATTTGGCTTCCATTATTCTGTTGTTTTAAGCATCCCATATGAGATAGAATAAAGATTCTCAGAGAAGAATATTGGGAATAAATATTGCTGAAAATGCAGAAATTCTGCTCTTGCCTACGTGCCCTCCCATGGGCTGACCGCCCCTCCTGCGGGGGAAGCAGGTTATTGATCAGCACAGGGGAGGTATCCGCCAGCCACTGCCCATCTTTCCTAGGTGAAAGAGCAGGGTGATGCAGAAGGAGACAAGCTCGTTATTGAGTCTCTCGAAGGCCACAGGGGCAAGGCTGGGCTAATAAATTCTTTTTTAAAGTAAGTAAATGCTTGTGTTGCCTCGTGCCCTCCCTGTAGCCTAGTGCTATGTTTTCTGGGTGCTCTACAACTGTTCAAATTTTCTTCCTCATCGCAGATGTTTTCTCTACTGGGCTAAACTGGCCAAAGGTTTTAGTTTTCTTTGTTTGGTTTGCTGATTTTGGGTTTGGTTTTGAGTTTTGTTTTTTTCTTGGTTGGTTTTTATTATTGTACCATCATCAGAATCCATACGGTTGGAAAGAAAGGGAGTTTTGTAAAATGTAAAATTGCTCTGCTTGTTGGGGTGTGATGTGATATGTGTGAACGTTCCCCGGAACATTGTTCCTGCTCGCGGAGGTGAGAGAAGGGAAATCTCTGGGACTGGAAGGTGCCTGGTGGTGCCGTGGGCAGGGGATGCCCATATGAGCTATGGGAGAATCTCCCTGGGTTGGCAGAGGCTCTAAAACCAGACTAAAATGCTTGATCTATAACACGTCCATGCAGCATTTGATTAAACCGTGCCTGAATTGCCATTTGAATTAATCCCATTACCAGCTTGTCTGTCCAGATCAGTTATTTCAGTACCAATATCCATTATGGTCCTCTGGAAACCGAGGAGCATCCGTCACCTGTCACGCATTTGGGGCTGGCATCGTGGGTCAGATGTAAAAGGCTCAGATAGAGTGTCCCAGACAGGTACGTACAGTCCGGGAGGGAGAAACCGATGCCCCTGCTGAACCCGAAGACTGGGGGAAAGGTATAAGGGTAGCGTGGAGGGTGAAATCTCAGTTCCTTTTCCACGGGAAACCGTCAAAGATACCCTCAGTTTTGCAGAATATGGGTGCTCTGTTAAACGAGACCTGTTTTTTCTAATTCTTTGTTTACCTACTTCCTAACAAAAACATGACCCTTTTTTGAGGTACACTGATACGATACGAATGATACAATTATTATCCCTAGTGATAAGGATAAAATCTGTAATAGGTTTGAAACACTCCTCCACCAACTGGAGCACAGTATAAATATCTGGATACATACGTTTTAGGTGGTTTAAGCTTTGTATTGCGTCAGAAAGATCAAGTAGCTCTGACTACTGCATCCCAAATAAGTTCATTGCCATGGTATTCCTGTGAGTGATTTAGTCAGTACCCAAATATTCTTGTCACTCTCAAGAAATTAAGCATAATGTATTACGTGTCTCTTTAATGCCTGGTTCATTATACTTTTGTATCTATTTACATTGTTTGCTATTTTGGCATATACTTTTTATATTATTAAATGATGTGTTTTTTGATAATGCATAGATGTTCTTATCCCAGTGGACAAGACTTGTTGCAAACATCATAAGGAAAAAAGTAATCCCTCCCTCGAAACCCTGTCCCCTCTACATTTATGACAGTTACATATGTCATCATATAGTAGATTTTTTTCAATGGCTGTATACACAGACACTCCTGTCTACCTCACAGAACAAACAAATCCTGTGCATTTTAATAGGGGTATAGCCAATAATGTTTTACACAAATAACATAAAAACTATTAAAATTTAATTGACAATATGTTTTTTCCCCTTTTTTAAGCTATCACATATATTTCTGTATATGTGGTATGATTTTATGAGCTAAACTCTAGTGGATAATTTGAAAAAATCTATATGAAATTGCAAAGATTTTTTTCCCAAAGTGTTTCATTTTATACGTGCATTAGAAATATATAATTCACATGTGCACACTTTGTTTTTCATATTTATATTAAAAATGACAAAAAGCTTATCAAAACAAATAGTACTTTGTTTTATAGCTAAAACAAAGAAAGAGACTGGGGATCCCCTGCCTCATCTGGGAAGTATCTATCTATTCTATCTATTCTATCTACTCGTTACTGGGAAGTATCTTCTTTACCAAACTTTACACAAAAAATGTGTTCCCCACCACGTACCTTGAAAGGCCTGACTTTTGCCCATTTCCTACACTGCACACTGAAATGGTAAAACTCCTATGGAAAAGCCTAAAACAGTCTTTAGATGTGCCGTACGCATTGGCCTTCCCTGTCATGCCAGTGCCCAACTGGGGATAGCGGGAGATGTGAAGGGGTATAAAAAGGAAGTAATTATTGCATGTGTCCCTTGCCTTCTGACATCAATTTCCTTTTATAAAGGCAAGTCATTTAATAGCGGGGGTTTATAGCACTAAAGTACTTCTAAATGAACGGGGAAAAACAATCAAATAGTGAGGGCTGCCTTCTTCAGTTTGCGTGATAACGCTCCACTCCGGCCCTGGGACTGGACCAAGGTAAACTGAAATAAGGATTAACTGACAATAGCAAAGGCTAATTTACAGAAACCACATGAGGAGTTCCTGAGCGCAGCCCAGATAACAAAAATATTATCAACGTTGTTTACAGTGAAGTCAGTCAGTTTATTAGTTGGAGTGCTTCATTATGTATAAAAGATGCCAATGATAGTCTCCTAGTCAAAATAAACAGGCATAAAGTGTTCCACATATACAGTTTGGAGAGAACAGTTACTTTGCTATTTATTTAATAATTGACCATAAATGGAGTCAAAGTGCAAAGGGAAAAAAAAACCCTAAAAAAAGCAGCACACTAAGGGCTTTTTGAAAGATTGATAAATAATGTGGAATCTCAATTAGGCTTTAGAAGGAATGCAGATATTAAAAATTTGGTCAAGAATCTAATTAGCTGGAGGTAATTAAACAGTCTCACACGGGGTCATTAATCTTTTCCACAGACCTTTGATGTTTTGCACACTGTCTTCTAGTCATTAATAAAATTCATAACACTCCTCTTTGTGGTGTTTTATCATCATGTTTTTCTCTGTAAGAGCATAGAGCAAGTGTCATTGTATCACAAGGGCCTTACTTTAGTTAATTTCTTTTTTTCTGCTTGTTAGACTTAACTCTTTCTTGAACAAAAAGATACCAATTTAAGCCAGAAGTTTTAAGACAGGTTTTAAATCCGCGATATGCTATCCCCGGTAGCTTTCAAAATCCATACATGAAGAAATAAACCAAATGTTTCTGATGCATCTGGTGAAATAAGAAACTTTTTCTCAAATCTGGTTCATCTGTCCAGTGCTTAATTTGGTAACCTGGTTCATATATTAGTCATATCCATTTCAGAAAAAGTAGAGGATTTTATTTTGCTTTCTTTCTTCGCTTTAGCTTTCTCTTGATGGCAAGTCCCTCAGAGGCACAACCTGTAGTGTGCGGTTAATTTTAGTGGCGTAACCAGAGAGCTCTTGAGGACAGGGCTGTGATAGAAGTGAGGAATAATTATGAAAAAGAACTAAGTAAAATGGAAATTTGTTGAACGTGACTGATTTTATGTACAGTCTCAAAAAGGAAGCCGTACAGTACTTCAATAATGCATTACCCTGACATATTTCAAAGACAAACTGTGTTCAAGAATAGCTGAATTCAAAAGGCAAGAAAGCTACAAAGGACGCCTTTGGAAGATATAAAGATAAGATTTCTACTACAAATATTAATATACATACATGTATAGTGTGTGTGTGTGTGTTGTATATTTATGGATGTTTGTATTACAAAACCTACGTTTATGAGCTGTTATGTAGAGTTGGATGAGTAAGTATAAATAGAAAGATATATAAATGGTTTGTTAACGAAATGTTTGTATCTATACAAAGACATTTCACATGTTAGGCGAGTACACTCCTGAAACAGACAAATCCATTGTTTCATAAAAGTATTTGTACAGTTTGTATTTCAGTCCAAACTGTTTCAGGCATTTCCTTGTCTGCAGCAAGTCCATGTTGAGTCATTATAGGATGTAGAAACTGAGTTAATACTTTGCAAACCTTCAGGTAGAAGAGCCCGATGCAAAGCTGTACGGCATTATCTGCTGTGAGATGCACAAAAATACGCACCTTCCGTTTCTTCACAGCAAGTGACAAAATGTAAAATGGTCTTTAGATACTGTGATAAATGGCAACAACAAACAATGTTGATAGGGATAATTTTTGTGGTTTTATGACTGATTTGCACAGCTGAAATATAACATATTTGTTCCTAAAAAGCTGGGTGATTTTATCTGCTATTTTAGAAAGAAATCACACTTGATACCATTTCAGGAGTAAGAGGAGTTAATGAGAGACAGGAATGAAAATGTGTAAGAGTATATAGTTATCCGGAGCAATCATAATCTGAACTTGTGAAGTGTTGTTCCTTTCGTCTTCTGTGTTCTGCCATTGCATATTTGTCTGATAGGTCTCTGTCACTACTTGAAGTTGCTACTTTTTGCAGCATCTTATATTAAATTCATAACCAAAATACAGCATAAGGCTGTACAGACCAGGGCGGAAAAAAAAAAAAAAAGAATGCATAGCTGCAAGGCTTTGGGTAAAAAATACAGTTTCTATCTCAATTGAATTTTAAATATAAAATTTTATGTGTCATTTTCTCAGAGGAAGGAAGTGATAGCAATTATTTTATTTCTATATTACTGGGCAAAAATGTTTTCCTCTAAAAATATCAAACCAACTGCATAATATTTTGCAGAGTGATCTACTTAAAAATGAGTGGGAGATGGACAGCGAGGATTCTCTTTTATGTTTACTTGTAATGTATAAGCAGGTTCTGACAGTATTTTTTTCTTCCAAAAAAATAAGGAAGGGAATTTTTATACTTTTTATTGAGATTGAAAAATTGTTTCTTACCTCCTTAAGATTATTATGGCTGGAAAATTGTTAAAGTGGTATGTTCACAAGATGAAATGACGAAAACTGAGCAGTTGTTAAGAGAAAGTTCTGCTAAAACTGCCTTTAGTTGTTTTTTTTTTTTCCCCCTTAATGCTCATGCATTTTCAGTGACTAATTAACTTTTCAATAAGGACTTCATCTTTAGTGATTTGACCTAGCTTTCTTTTACAATATCAACCAACCAAAACCATCAAGAGTTCCACTAGGAAAACAGAGGAGGGATGATGATGTCCCTGTTACTTCCAGAATAAACAAAGAATAAAACCCCACAACAACTAAACAAAATTGAGCAGGCTTCTAAGGTCGCTAAGGGTCCTGTTTGTTAACATCAGAAATACACTAAACCAGACTAAATCTTCTTTAAAAAAAGGGTTACTTCTAATGATAAATTTTAAGTAAATGGCAGATGCCACCTTGTGACCTTTTTTCAAAGTGATGGTAATGAGTTCCATAGGTGATTTAGACTGCTTAATAATAATGAGATTGATACAAGGGACGCTCACATTGGCAACAATTTGATAATTGTCTGAGCAGGAAGAACTAGCCCTCCCTGGTGGTTTGAAAACATAGCTGAGATTTGAAAAGCTGTACAGAGCTCTTATTTAATCTGAGCAATTCTATAATGATGTGAAAAGGTGTTTTTGATTTAGTGATGTCTATATTTCAAGAGACAAGATGTTGATGATAAAGAAAAAAAAAAAGGCAAAAGATGAATGGCTGGTTTCTGGAGGCATCTTTTGGCTTAATATCTAACACCATGTATGTCTGTGTGCATTTCTCTCAGTTTTCCCACTAGTAAAATAGAATACTAATTAGATTTTGATTACAGTCAGTTTTTGAAGTGTGGAAGGCACACTCATATTTTGCCATTAAAAACTAACATACTAGCTGGACACAATCCTGTGAATCTGATGTGCTATCAGGGTTGATCAGCTGCAAAGAAAGCATGTACGTGTTTCTTGCAAACGTGGTACATTTATTTTTTTTCTGTGGTTGAAATTACCTGGGGGGTTCCTGGCGATGATTAACTAATCCAGTGAAATACTTCTTTGGACCTTCTCAGGAAAATTGGTATCTTTTGGCATGTTCATGGCTTAAAGGTTAGGAGGTGATGATAAAATTCATTGTTATAGGTACCACAGAGTTTGAGTTCTGTATTAAAAGTCACTGGCGTTTACCTCTGTAAAGATCTCTAAAGATCAGTGTTAAAACATGACATAAAATCCAGAAGTGCCCAGCGGTGAACCAGAATACTGGTTTCAGTGACTGAATTCGATCCATAAGTGAAGGTGCTGCAGGTGACCGTCTTCGTTCACCCGAGTCACCCCGTTGCAGACTGACCCACAGGGGAACCAGTAGAGATAGAGAGCACTGGATGAGTCCTCATCACGCTGTTGACCAGAAAACATAATTGAATTTCACAGGTGGAGAATAAGAAACACCTTTATGATTATTTAGGTATAGCAATTTTGAATTTAGTAGTTAGGATACTGGGTAAACCAGCTACTTATGTAACCCAGGGTACCAATATATTGCATTTATAATGCCTGTCTGCTGGCAAAATGTATAAAATTCCTAGTATAGGTGCAATTTTTTAGTATTTAAAATCCATTTTAGATACTGTGCTTCAACTTTAAACTAGTTTTGGGGTGAAAAAATGCAATCTCAAGAGAACTGCTGTTGGATTTACATATATCAGTGTGAAATTCATCAGTTTAGAAAGCAGTCCAAAATGCTGAAAGCATATCTTTTATGTACATGGACTGTATTAGACATTCTTTAACTTTAAGGAGAAATGTTGAAAAAAAAAAAAATTGAGAAGCTTTTCATTGTAGATGTAATATCTTTATAGACATGTGATTATTTGTGCGTTTATAGCATTAGGCTGTTAGAAACTGCACACTATGGCTGAGAAAAAAAGAAAAGAAATAATTATCCAACGAATGAAATAATAAGAGTCTTCATGTACTACTGAGTTTTAAAGAAATGCATTGTCTAACAACACACCGGCTATTTTAGATCTAAACCAGTTCCCATACTTAAAAAAGAAAGCAGTTACTCAATAACAGGAGTTAAAAACGTTCACTGAAAAGTTTCTCTGTAAAGTCTATAAATATCTATTAGGATGTCCATTAGGTTGAATCAAATATTTCCTTTCACTCATTTTAACCTTCCCCAGACTGAGTTCGGTGAAGTTTTATGTATTCCTGCATGGGAGCTTGGGTCTGAAAAATGAGAAGACAAAGGTGTAAATCTTTTGAGGTTCAGTGCCACCTCGCAGCTTCCCCGTTAACCGTAAGGTCATCCCGCAAACAGCTGGGCAGAAAGGAAACGCGCGGCCCTGGGGCCATTATATCATTTCCTCTTCTGTTTCCTCTCAGCTACTTCTGCCAGAAAATGGCTAATAATGGGCTATTTGCATAGGGCAATAGGAGAAGGCAGACTAAAGATACGCTTTAACGCTGAATTTCCTTTGTAAATGTAGTTATAAAAACTGGACTAAAGAGGGCAGGAGATACTCTATTTAAAAAATAAACGCAGGCAACTGGGTAGTAAAACTCTACAGGGAAACAATAATATATATTTCAGTATATAATAAAGTGATTTATTTTCAATAAAATCTGTAAAACTGCTTTAGTTACTTTGACACCTTGATTAACTGGAGTTTCAAAGATATTTGTGTGTGTGTGAACCTTCTTCATACCAACAGTTCCAAATACTTTATTGCGTCTGCTATTGAATATGTATGTTTTAAAAGCATTCGCTACACTGTAGTTTTACTAGATGTCAGGGACAAAATAGATTAATATTAGACCTCAGCCAGAAAGCATTTCTGTGGCAGTACATGAAATGTAGCACTCTTCACTGCTGACGGTCTCCCTGACTTATTTCTTGGGATGCTTTATACAGAGCTATGGGCTACGGAGTAGATTTATTTCCTCTAAAATCACTGATCACTGTTGTAAAATCCACCCCTAAAAAGTTTGCAGCCATCGAGGAAATTTTAGATCCGGCTGTACCGGGAATAAAAGAATTAGCGAAGCCAGGATGCGTTGTATATGTGCAGTTAAAGGCGTCTTCCTATGGGCTGTACATTACAGAGTGCAAAGCTTGATTTGTCGTCTCCCGCAATGCACAAAGCCATGCAGCACAGATAACGAGGTTACGCTGCGCCCTGCGAAGGTCCCAGAGTTTTTGCTGAAGCCTCTCTGGGGGCTTTTGGAGATTTCAATGCACATTACCTCACACCAGAAGGACACACAGTGACTCGCAGCAAATACCTTTCTTTTACACTCAAGCATGGCGGGAAAAATTTACATCGGGAGGAAATCCTAGCATTGAGAAAGACTTTTTTTTTTTCCTTTCCTTAACACACACAGTCTCTGTGAGAGCCTGTAGCTTAGCAAGGGTGGAGGAGGCTGTGGGAAATGTCTTTCTCCTGCCTTCTCCCTGCCCAGGGCGGGGGTAGCCCTGGTACAGACTTTGTTTCCCGCAGGGACATTGTTGGGCTCTAGCTAGATGCAAATGTCACATTGTAGGGATGTGGGAGATACAGGAGCAGGAAGATCTAAGATCAGGAATTGCCCTGCCAGGATGGTTTTCTCCTGGCCTTTTGGTGCCCTTCCCTCTCTACCAGCACAAGGGTATACAGAGCATCTCCCTTGCCAGTATGCCATTACCGCGTATCCCGGCTAATCATGAAATAGACTGTTTTCTTGGAAAGGATGAATGCAGCTGGGCTGGGGGCGGGAGGCGAACTTAGCTATGGCAAGGCCCCACCAAAAGCTGGGTGTCCTGATTCCTGTGTTTAAATAAAATGGGATCTTTCCAGGAATTTTCTGATGCCAGGTATGAACAAATCACACACCAGCATGAATTTGACTTCTACTGCTAAATACGGTTCTATTTTGATTTATTTTTTCTACTCCTGTGTATATACACCAACTATACCTTAATGAAAAAAAAGTGGTTTTTTTTTGTAAAAACGACTTAATTTCTACATTTATATTTATATAATTAATGAATATTTTAAAAATCTGACAAAACACACAAACATAAAGTTTTCATAAAGCTTGGGCTTAAAAAAAATGGTATTTTTTTGTGTGTGTGGAAGAAGAAAAGGGGATTTATTTTAAAATGATTCAAACCTCAACACCTTCAAAAATGTTGAAAATTTGCTGTCTTGTGTATGTTGACAACCTCTGTGTTTTGTTTCTGCTTGAATATACCAGAAGTTTGTTGCTGTTTTTGGTTAAGTGCTTCCAGTGCATTCATCTCAGACAGTATTAACAAGGAATAAACAAGACCTCGCAGAAGTTTGAGAGTAACATCCCAGAAACATCACTATTTATGTGATAACTGTTCAGAGTTAATTTAAAATAAAGGACCTCTTTTTGTGATATCAAGAGTACAGAAAATCAGAACTACATCTTTCTTTCAATGTCCCTGTTTAAAAGTACTTTTTTTTTTTTCTGAAACTTCTCAGGTTGTTTTAGCAATGATGTCTGTCAGTTTAGCGAAGAAAGTGAACAGTAAAATACACATTCTTTAAATATGGAAAGATTAGAAACTTGTCTGTGGAAGAAAGTCCAAGAGTAAACAAAGGTTGCACGAGTCCCTTGGGAAAGCACCCGTTACACGTCATGTGTTAAATGTTCTTATAAACCTCAGGATGTTGGTCCTGTTTTGAATTTCATACGCTCTACGACATTCTTGTGAATATATCACAACACAGACGTGAGTGGAGAAAGACACCAAAACTGTACACACTATGCATAAAAAGAGCGTTAATAACTTCCAGGACTTTTTTCCAAGGTTGATGATAATTTACTCCACAGAATTAAGGCTCTTTTTTTTTTTTTTAAGATGTCAGAATGCTAAAATGAAAAGTATGCAAAATTATTGCAGTTTGAGATGTAAATTACGCTGCCAGAAAGATGGGTGATGTGTGTAATGGAAGAATTAGGTCTTTTAGACTAAAGCAGATTCTGGTAAATCATGAAATATGTAAGGAGTCTGTGGCCTATCCTGGATTTGCTAAAATGAATATAAATGTGATGAGCATCTGATGGCATGATAACTTCTGCCCTTTTAAAGTTGTGAATTTCCATGTACAGCGAATTCACAGCAGCACGGAGACGCACGTGCTTGGGGCTAAATACCGGTCAGAGGCGAACACCACATTCACTTCTGAAGGCATTTTGCTATTTACACACTATTTTCTACTAACGCCTTGGACTGGAGATCATGGAGAACATCTTGCTTCTCAATACCCACCTTCAGCTGCAGGCTGCTGCTCCTTTTGCTGCAACACGGCCAAGCTGACCTTGCTCCGTGGGTTTGCCCATTCAAACCCAGGTGCAGGTTGTCCCAGGAGGTGAGAAGAACAGTCCAGGACCAGTGCATGATGTAATTTTTTCTTTTCACATGATATGAGCCCAGCTTTATTCCTTTCATTTGATAATGGCTGCAAAGCCTTTTCTTTTGCCATCAAAACTGGCTCTTTCATATAAGGTGGCTTGTATTTTCTGCATATCTAACAAGCCCTCATGTCTCCACGGTGTTAAGCCCAGTGTTTTACCTGGTCCTGTGTGCTCACAAATCCTCCATCTGCCGAAGGATGGAGAACACGCTCTGCCCCTGCAATGTGCTAAAAACCTTAATAACTTTTCCAGGTTTTGGGGCTGTGACCAGAATCAGGAAATCACTGTCCACCTTTGATCTGACGCCACCTGAATGATACACAGAAGGCGTTTGCTCTGGAGAAATAGTAACCAGGAAGTTTTTGCAATTTTTATAGCAAAATACAGTAAAGTTCAAGCTTCTTTTACTGATCATTGAAAAATTCTTTTTGTCTGTGTTTATATATATGACAAATATATATACACAGAGGTACGTATAAAATCTAACTCTGAACTTTGCTTCATTTGCTTTTCCCAAAGGCTCTAGAGAGCATGCCTGCTATCATCAACTTTTTCCCAGCTTTATGTTGAGTTCACCTCTCACATATTTGTAAACTGAAAAATAAAGTTACTGTGGAGCGTGTTTGACAGTCTTTTTGTTAGTGGCAGTTTCATGGCTTATAATGTTTATTTCCAACAAACGAAGACATGACAGTGTTTATGCTCATAGACTGAAGCCAAGTTTCCTTCTTTGTTTTGGCATATAGAAACTCAGGTTTAGTATCCTCAAGATGCATAAATTATGGGTGTGCAGTTTTGACCACAGAGTTATAAAATAACGGCACTCATACCTTCCATTTATGGATGATTTAGTTTTACTGTCACATCATCTCAAAACTCAGTCTTTAACACAACTTTTGAAAACCTCAAGGTGTTAAAATTTGCTTTCTGTTCCTTCAGGAAGCTGAGCTGGAGCTTTCTTGGATGGCAGGAGCCGGCAGCTAGATGATGTGCCAACTCTCTGACCCGATTTAGCTTTCCTTTGCACCACCTTCCCATTTGGCCTTTTGGAAGCGGCCTGTGAAGAATTCTTCTGAAAGAGAAATGCTGTTTCATCCTCCCTATCCATGATGCACATGCTTTCCAAATTCTTCTGGGGTAAAGCAGTGCATCACATTCCTAAGATCAACGCCACATCCTAAGGATTGTGCTCTATGTTGCAGTACAGGCACGTCTATTTTGCTGTTTTTCTGGTGGAATTTGAGCTTCATAGGCCTAATATTCTCAGATCTCTCCTTCTAAAATATTTTTGATACATGGTAGGTCCATGATTTCAGGACACGTCTGTCTCTTCTTAACCACCGTTCGGGACAGAGTAACTTTATTTGGGTGATAGTCTCAAATTGTTTTGTGGAGGATTAATTAAATCTGGGCTTCTCCATTGAAGTAGAATTCCTGCTTTCTTTTGGGTGTTTTATTCAGATTCTGGACATGATTTGGATGCAGATCAGGAACGGGGGTCCTGTTAGCAAGGCCCTTAGATAAGCCAACCACTCTTTCCCAACCGTATCTTCCTACTTATTCTTTAAAACCTTTATGTGATGAATGCTGTTTCCATGTCCATGCAAAGTGCCAAAATCTCTGGAATTTGTACGGTAGTTTCATAGTTGCAGTCGTTGTCTTTCATAACTGAAAACTCTTACACAAATGTAGTTTATCATATCACTCTTTGAACTATGGGTAACTTTGACAGTCTTTTTGGTGTTTGATTTTTTTTTTTTTTAACCCTGGCCTTCACTGCTTGTGGATGCAAAGGCCGCTTGTCTGATTTTTTCCACTATTTTCAGAGCATTTCAATTCCCACAAGCCCTTCCAGCTTTTGTGTTCTTCTATCCCAGCTCTTCAATTTCTTTTGATTATTTTTAGTATGTTGGTGTATTCATTGACTACTTAATGCCGACTTTAGGACTTTATTTTGCACCACTTCGCAGAAGCTAGGCACAAGACACATCTCTACAGCTTCTTCATCAGAGAAACCTTCAAAGCCTCATGCCTTTGTACCCTGCTTCCCTGACCGTATGAGGTGTCCAGGCCTGCTGGGAGGAAAGTTGTTTAAAGAGATTCTTCTCATGGGCTGAAGAATATCACAAGGAACAGGTCCTTTTGACCTCTTGAGACATCATCTCAACAGCTTCAGAAGGACAAGTAGGTGTGGGAGGTAGTAACAGAGGGATTTCTGTAATGCCCAACCTGAAACTCACAATGAAGGGAGGCCAGGGATCACACCTCCTATGCCTTCCAGCCCATGGAGCACAACTTGAAGGGCAACTGTTTGTCACTGCCATCTCTCAAGGATGACAGCAACCACTAGATACCTGGGACTTCTCCAGTAAGCAGTTCCAGCCAATCTTGGGACAGTCTGACAAGAAATCCAGAGGAGCCACTGACTATTTAGGTTAAGAGAGTGGCAGGTTGGACCATGTAAAATCTGACGTCTGTGTGAAACTTCTGAGCCTTGTGTTACTGGATTTGGAGACAAATGTAGGTCAAATCCTGCAGGAGGGGGAGGCAGAGAGATGGGCTGGTTTCTGTTCTCCTTCCAAAATGCCATCTCTAAAGAAATGGGCAGCTCTGACCTCTCATTTGTGCAGGAGGAATTTCACTCCAGGAGGGCAAACTGCCATCACATTGCCCCTGTGCAAAAACTGGTGCTTCTTGCTACTAAAGGAATATCAATAAGTAGTAACACACAGAAGCCACCATGCCCCTGTACTTTGGTGTGCGTTCATCAACTTGTGAGTTAGATGAGTTGCAGTTGCAGGAATTTATCTGCTATTGGCCTTGTGAAAATTCACCAAGGCCATAACAAACCTACTGAACATGCGAAGTAAGAACTTTTTCTAGGTAGGACATCCAAAGAGTCCACCCCCAGGGAGCATGTTTGTACCTTGCGCAGCTCCTAGATCTGCCCAAGCTTGGTGGGCCCCAGCCCATTGCATCTGCTGTCTATGGCTGATGTGCTCATGAGTGAAGTCCTGTCTGGGACTGCAGCATTAGAAGTGGAAAGTAGACAGTACTGAAAGTCTGAAAGACTTGAGAGGGGGAGAAGGTGTTGATCAGCCAAAAATAGTGAGGCTGAATGCCAGGTTAATAAGAGAAAAGAGAAAGAGGCGGGAACAAGGCAGTTATGGACTTGGCACCAGGCAGGCTAGTGGTATATGGGGGAATAATGAGATTTTGGGGGCAGGGTTAGTACCTGGGACAGGAGCCAATGTGGAAGGAAGGACAAGGATCCAGGCCTGGTGAGGCCATAATGAAATGCCTCAGAAGAGGAGCAGTAAGTACATGAATAAGGGACTGTGGTAGGAGAGAGATCCAGGTGTGATGAAAAGGTGGGAGAAACAAGAACGTGGAACATGCTGAGCAGTTCTGATGTTCCATGACCGGGATTTGTAAATCCGTTCCTAAGGAAACCAGTCATATGTAACTGTGTAGTCTGTGTCTGTGTCTGCCCTTCCCTGGTAACTTCTAAAGTTATTGGTCAATTTTAGCCACTGAGTGTAAGGGTCATAATGTTATTAATTTCCTATAAATTTCATGAAATAGGCAGTTGGGCAGATGGGGTAGGCTCAAATAAGTGAGGAAAAATCTGCCTCACCAGTTCAGCTGTGACGAAGTGAGAAATCCATGCTGGAGAGAGGAGGAAATCATGCTTCATAAATCCTTCTTCTCGAGGAACCACTTGTGTACCACTGATCCAGTTTATTAAACTGAAAATTACATGGAAAACATTAAGGCTGCAAAATCAGATACTTCCAACCTGATATAACTAAAGTAGCCTTTGCATTTTCTGCTTCTATATTATGACACAGGCTGAAATCACACAATCTTGTAATATCTTCCCTTCGATCAGTGCACAGAATGGGAGCTCTTCAGCCAATATATTATCCACGCAGCTCACCATACATCTGAGTGCCTCGCATATTGCGTGCTATTCAAAGCTGGCTCTGAAGACATCATTACTAAATTGTTTCATTTGCTATTCAGTAGCGTATATCTGTAAAATATCTGCGTGCTTTAGAAATGTTAGTTAATTGTCACAACCCCCTAGTGGGGACAGCAATTTCTCTGCTAATAGATTAGGAACTATAGCATGGGAATATTATCAAAGACCAGCTCCCCAAATACTTGAGGTGACACGCAGATCATGACACAATAGTCACCATGTTTGGAGCACACTTCCATCGATGTTAGCTCCAGCTGGGCAGGAGCTCGTGCTTGCTGCTCCAGAAAGTTAGGGACCCAAAAATAACAGCCTACTGGGAATAGTTTGGGTTAGGTAACTTGCTTCACATCCCACCACAGTCCGTGATAGAGATTATGCATTTTCTTTCTGCATTTGTTATATACTGTGCAACATATAACAGTATACGTCCAACATGTGCAACAAACAAGATTGGTAGACATCAGAGATATTAAATATACTTATATAAAATTACAATTATACAATTATATAGATTATACAATTGCCACAGATAATTCTTCTTTTTTATCTAATCTTAATACTTTCTCAGAGCAAATGTTTGTTGCAAACTGAATAAGAAAAGACCTGTAAAGAAGTAATCAGGCAAATAATTGTTGCATCACAACAAGTATCAGGGGGCAGACTTAAGACTGTCCACAGTTCTTAAGGTCTAAACACTTGATTTTTCAGCACTGATGTTCTTTCAGCAATGCGTGGGTGAGAGAAAGGCAGACACAGGCAGAAAGAGAAAAGAGAAAAGCTGCAGTTCTTGAGTTCAAACTCATTGTAATTGAGTGTTAATTTTTCTTAAATTAGAAATGATTAAAAAACTGTGGCGGGGGTTGTAATGTGAGATGATCCGAAAAGGAGGGTTTGCTTTTGAGCCACTGCAGAATGAATTGCAATCTTAAGAAAGTAAATGGCTTGTAAATACATGTAGTAATTGTGTATTAATGGAAACTGTTGTGCACACACTGCACAAGTCTCTTTGTGGCTGCAAAATTTGACGGCCATTCAGAGATTTGATTATAAGAACCTTTCTTAAAAATGTCTGTAAGGAATGGAAAAACTCATGGTTCAGAGCATAAGCCAGAAGAGAGTCAGGTCAAGAATATTTTTCTCCAGGCAAACTATTTTATAATAGCTCATTTCAAGGCTTTGTGTTCTCTCTAGGAAACACCCAGCAGTGGCCATTTTCAGAGAGAAGATATGGTTCTGACCTGGTGTTGCTAAACTTCTGGCATTTCGTGATTTGGTTTTGTAAGACTTCCTCATTATAAAGAAGAAATTACTAAATAGATTTTAAGTTAAAACAGAGAAATACCTAGACAGCCTACAACATAATGGGGTAAAGATCAAATTCTACCCTTGCTTAAATTCAACCATCTCATTAACATTAATAGGGTTGCACGTGTAACTGATAGCAAAATTTGGCTAGTAAACCTTGAAGGACTTCAGTTTTAAAAGAGATTGTTATGTACAGGCCAGGAAAAAAACAGCTGAAACTGATAAAAAGCAATTTATATCACCATAACAACAGTGCCTAGTAGTAAGATGTTGGTTTTTTTTCCCCTTCAAGTGGGTAAAGATTGTTCCCAGACTGAAGCCTTCATCGCAAGCCAACTTTTAACTGCAAGAGAAATGTCTGAACTGGTGACTTAAGCCTTGCAGATTTTTTTTTTTTTTTTGATGCTGGAAATGTTAGCACACAGTCATATGGTGCAAAAACCACCAGAGTAAGTGGGGATTTTGTCTCCGCAAAATCAGGAAGTAGGATCATCTCTCTGTTGTAGTTTAACTTTACTCTTAAATGTATCTTGGAGTATTGAGGTCTTCTTTGCAGGAAGGTATCACACCTTACATATTGTCACCATAAATAAGAAAGTCTCATTTTTAAGACTGCAGTCCTAGATATGTTCATAATGAAAATCTCAAAATTTTTGTGCTTTGGAGAAATTTTGGAATTATCCTTTGTGCTTCCCCATCTAACATGAATAAATATGTGATTGCCATTTTCATATTATTTATTCACACGGAAGAACAAAGATGTAGAAGATGGCAGTTGTGGTCAGAAATATTCCCCTTCACATCTGGGTAGTCAACATTTTATTCTGTTTCTCTGAGATGTTAAATATCAGAAGTAGACTGTAATCATGGAACAGAAAAATATGTAATAAAATACTGGAGTTCAAAAATATATATTTTATTCCAGAGGGTGAGGCTCACAAAACCGGTGAAGTTTTGTCATTCCCAGCTTTCTGCACTGACAAACACAACTTTCCTGCTCTTTCAGCACAGTCTCTGCTGGTCAGCTGTGCCTAGAGGGAAATATTATAGCCATAAGCTATAAAAGACATCCAGTATTTCCCTTATACTGTCACATGCAAGGAGCCCAGGCTGCTCTATGTTACACTTCCAGATCAAGGATTAAGAAGGGCACAGACTTGTTGGAGTGGGTCCAGAGGATGGCCATGAAGATGATCAGAGGGCTGGAGCACCTCTGCTATGAAGACAGGCTGAGAGAGTTGGGGTTGTTCAGCCTGGAGATGAGAAGGCTCCGGGAAGACCTTATAGCAGCTTTCCAGTATCTGAAGGGCGCCTGTGAGAAAGCAGGAGAGGGACTTTTTACAAGGGCGTGTAGCGATAGGACAAGGGGGAATGGCTTCGAAGTGGAAGAGGGGAGATTGAGATGAGATATTAGGAAACAATTCTTGACTGTGGGGGTGGTGAGGCACTGGCACATGTTGCCCAGAGCAGCTGTGGCTGCCCCATCCCTGGAGGTGTTCAAGGCCAGGTTGGACTGGGCTTGGACCAACCTGGGCTGGGGGGAGGTGTCCCTGCCCAGGGCAGGGGGTGGAACGAGATGATCTTCAAGGTCCCTTCCAACCTAAACCATTCTATAATTCTATAAGGAGCTCTTTCAAACAGAATGTTTTAAATTATTGTTACTCTGGCAACAGTTTAGATGAGATGTATGCCTCGCGTGCCCAAATATCAGAACCATTAGAGCTAATAACCCCCCTGTTAGGCACTGAATATGGACTGTGGCCCTGGGAAGGGAGTCCCAGAGGCCCTCATTGCTCCCCAAGAAATTCAGAGCCTGGCCAGGCCTCCGAGAGTCAAGTTCAGGACCTGGCAGCACGTGTTTTCCTTTCACACATGCAGAAATGACACTTCCATTCAAACACTTGGCAATACACATTACAGGGTATTAGCGCTACACAATCGGTTGCTTGCAGGAGTCATAAAATCTCAATTAAAACAAAGAAAATGGCATGGTTTTGGTTTTGTTTTTTTTTTTTTTTTCCTTGAGCAATAGAAACCAGGTACTTTAGCAAGGCAAGATAACTCAAGAGCTGATGAATAAATAATACCAGGGAATGAATAATTTAAGTGTTGTGTCAGATGCCTCGAACAATCTTTATCCTTGAAACAATAAAATGTGACCACGTTCAGTGTGATTGTGTGGCATACTGGGAGGCTATAGGATTAAAGCCCTGCTTTTGGGGAGCTGGACCGTAAGACTTCAGAAGTCGTTGAGCAATATCACATGCAGTACTTGTCAGGGAGCGAGAGCACTACACTCCTACCCTGAAGTTTAGGAAGGACATGCAACATTTTGCAGGTTGTTATGCTTTGCCTCAGCTGCTGAGGGTGGAGTAAAATGTGGTCAGGTGAAGCTGATTAAGGTATTTCAGCCGTGCAGGGAATTGTGGGGATTTAAATTGCAGCTGATGGACAGGTAGGAAAATGTTTTTCCACATTTTTCTCCCTAAAAGAGTGATGGAAATGTTTTAGAAGACAATGGTGCCTTTAGCTACTCTTTGCTTTATTTAATAAAACTCATTAACATTATTCCTTCAGGTGTTTTCAGTAACCGAAAATCCAGGCTCAGGAAGCCTTTCAGCAAATCTCACTTCTCTGGGTATGTGGTGTATTTGCTGGTTTCCAGAACTGCCCACCACCACATGCAGATGTCTTTTCTCTGCAGGGAGAGTCGCAAAGGAGATGCTTTGGTGTCCTTGGTAAGTCCTGTGGTGAGGGGTGGCTTTGGATGAATGTGGTGGATTGGTACTCAACCTAAAGGAAAAGAGGGGTTTGACTGTGAGGGAGAAAGCATTGTTCTTGTTAATTTTATTATAAACTTTATTCCTTGAGAACCCTCTTTTATTTGAAAAGGTTTTAAAATAAAAAAAATTCTAAAGGAGGGTCCTGTGGAAATGCTTACAAGGAAAACCTTTCTCAGTTGATCTTACATAGTGATCTTCACCTCATCTTCGCACAGAAGTTTTTGTAGGGTTATTTGAATAATTCCAGGCAAAAGTCTTTTTTGACTCATGGAAGACAACTGTGAAATAAGAAATCCTTGTAGTAATGACAAATTGTGTAGTCCTGCAAAAGATTTTATTTCTAGAATTAGTATGAGAAAATGGGGAATGCAAGATCTCCTTTAACCTGGTACAGTCTGGAGTAAAACCATGGTTCAGTTCTTATGACCTTAAAAGTTTTGGTATATCCTTCCTTTGGGCTTTAACATGGACCATTAATAAATATAACGAAAGACTTGGGAAACGGAGATGCTGCATGTATTTTGGTGAGGAAGATATGTGAGATGTATTCTTCAGCTAGGTGTAGGTGAGGATGCGTAGTTAAGGTGATTATGCTAAAGAAGATCAAAGTAAGAATACACACCTTGTGCTATAATTGCAGCTAGCATAAATAAAATTTGAAGAGTGTGTTTTCCTGTTGTTTTTTTTTTTCTTGTATGTAGACTGAAGTATCTCCTGGGTGTGCATAGAAGTAGTTTTACCAATGGCAAATTACCAAAATTCTAATGGTAGCTGAAATCTTATTATCAGTCTAATTAATGTTTTATTTACAATGTCATGGTGCCTATTGAGATCTCTCGAGCTGTGCTAATATTCTTAACATTCTGCAAGTTACAAAACCGACCATCTCATCAAAAAGTCCATCGCTTGCATGATTCATAAACACAGAAGAAAACTAGAAGTCATAGGGAAGAGGTTCGGGAGTGGAAAAGGGCCTCTTTTTCTGCTTTAATCTTGGCTTTCCTTCTTGTTTCTCCATCTTGCACTATAGAAAAGATGTGGATTATGTGACAGGGCCACCACAATTAATTTAAACCAGACAAATGCCACTGTTCATTTATACATACAAATACCAAAAGACGAATGAAAAGCCTGTCTAATTCCAATACAGTATTATTTTTCTTTTTTCTTCTTATATTGCTATAACAATTAAAAATGCTGGATCAAAAATGATGGGAAAAGTAAGATTATAACTTTTTTAAAAAAAAAAAAATCTAGTGTGCATATGACATTAATGAGCAAAGGAAAAATAGAGACTATATCTCCACAGGAGTGTGGAAATAGTCCTGAAACTGGATTTTCTGGATTTATAATGGGTGAAATCCAATGCTAGTCAAGAAGGGAATCTGGCCTTGGGTACACATCTGCACATGTTTATCTACACTATTATCTTTGGTGTATTAGTGTTGAGAATGGTTAGGCTGCAACAGGGAATGGCAATAAGAAGGTGCAATGTTAATGAAACAAATTACTGCAAGAGGATATATTAGAAACTGGAAGTCTGATCTTTGTATTTTGAATTCCTGAGCCTGTTGCAGGATTTAAAATGCTCCTTCCTGTCCCTGAGGTTGAGGTTTGTTTTAATACCTCTTTCCTGTTACTGGTTCAGCCAAGATATATTATAAGCAGGCAGTCAGGTGAGTGAAATAGCTGTGGAAGCAGGGAACAGGGCAAAGACCGAGGTCAGGACAGATTTTTAACCTTATTTAAATGCTATTGTGCTGCTTAAAATAAGAATCTGCTTCAGGGCAGATATCCCCCCAAAAGCCATATACAAGATGAGGAAAGGGAAAAATACTGTCTTCGTGCTTTGTTGTCCAATGCTATCACCTTAAGCTTAAGGACACGGATATTAGAAGTTTTATCACTTGGGAAAGAGCCTGCCAGGTAACAGTAAGTGAGAAAATGTAGTTCAAACAAATAACATTAAATTGTAGAGAAAAAGAATATTAGCAATTCCCTGGCAGATCCAAGGCAATGAAAACTCTTCCTGCATCTTCCCCATATCTGCAAAAAACAAGACATGATGAGGGGAAAGTGGGAGAGGGGTATGGGTGCTACCCGATGTTTTCGTTAAAGTTGTAAATGGTGTTTACATATTATGGAAATTACTGGCTTAGACACTGTGCAAATTCCTGGCAAAGGTTTTGGAGCTGTGGTGGTGGCTCAGTAGATGTTGTGTCCAGAAATGTCTGTTGACTTGAAGGTGGATCAAAAAGAATTTGCTTTAGGCAGAGCTGTATAACAACTTCCGCATTAATACGCCGAAGGAGCCATCATATGCCATGATGTAAAGCATATCTCAGTGAACAAAAAGATGGAGACATTTTTTTTTTGTTTTAAACTTCAGATATAGGAGTTGCGTGTCATCTGTTATCTTAGTTTTGCCACAGGGGATATAAACAATAATTTAGGATGGGATTCATTTCATGTAACTTCAGCCACCTGAAAAAGCATTTTGTCTGGTTATCTAGCCAGGCTATCTCTATAAAGAGTGGAGAGAGATTCATCACCTCTGTCTTAGACACACCTCTTAGGGTGGTACCTATCTTTTCACATGTTATAGGCCGTAGGCTACTCCCTGAATTAATTTCTGTGTCAAATGTAAGAACCAGGTTTTGCTTGTAGCGTATATTTCTTTTTTTTGAAAGCTATGAAACTGTGATATTACTATTTTTGATGCAGAAAGTCCACTAGCAGTAGTCTGCACTGAAAGTTTGTTTAATGAAATATTTTTTTAAAATTGCCATATTTCTAATCTTAATCTAGTTTGGGGTACTAGTTGTTGGGTGGTGTTGTATCAGGCTTGGGTGATATGAAGTGTCCACAGTTTCTATCTTCCCCCCGGCCAGTTCAACATACAACTATGAAACTTTTCTTATTTAGTCACCTGATGGTTCTTATGGGTCTTCTCTAAAACTTGCTAGTTACTCCTGATTGCTTTTAAGGAGCTGACACCAAAAGTGCATGTGTAACATTTGGACAGTTGCTGTATGCGTACATTTAGCAATGTTGGTGTGTATCCTGTAATCCACTCAGGCTTGACACTTCTGGGGACTTTCATCCCCAGTGCTGCCTGTCCTGAAAAGGCTGGTTTCCCAGAGAAATTCAGAAACCTCTGTATTAGTCAAATTTTTGAATCATTATTTCCCTTTCTCCTATCTCATCACTTTCAGATTTGATAAAATCATAATTATACCTTTTCTTCCTTTTTTTGGTTGATATTTGAGAGTCAAGACCTCACTCTTGCAGGGCTTCTCTAAAACTGCTTAATTAGGATACCCCATTCACCGCTGCCTTTTGAGGCATAACCAATTTTTAATCCATTTAATGTGTGTGTGGTTGATTGTTCTTTACTGTGGTTTCTTAATGATAATATCGTGTGAAAGGAAGTCGGATGCTTCACTGAAGTGTATTACATCAACACTGTATTACCTTTATCACCCAAACTCATAATCTCATTAAAAAGATCAGGTTCCTGAGATACAATTAGTTTCTGAAAAACCTATTAATTGTACTACACCTAATTCTTTATTAAATTGTGTCCTGTATTAGCCACTACATTACTTTGTCCCAGATATAGGTCAGGCTGGCAGATATACTCAACTATTTTTGCTTTTGCAGGTTTGTGTTTTTTTTTTTTTTTATTTTAACACATTACTTTTCTTCTAGTTATGTCTGTGTTTTAGTTCTAGCATCTATTTATGGTATTGCTTTCTCATTTTGCCTTTTCCATAAATAAAATAGAAATAGTATTAAGCCCTTCTTCTTTTGCCACATTATAACTTACAACTATTTAAAAAAACTGCTGGAACCTAAGTAGTTTTTTTTTTTTCTTCTTCATCTTTTGCTCCGCTTACCAGTTTTGTAGGTATTCCAATTTCTTATTTATCTTAATTGCTGCCAACCTTTTTCTACTTTGAGATATATACCAGAGACTTAATTAAATGGCTTTATAAACTTTAACTATTCTTGTAAGTTAAATATTTCTGGTGAATTTTTGGGTACACTGGACTACCTTCCCTCTGCATGCAGGTGCTATTCTTTGTGTTTCATATTTTATGGTAAAGTTGAAAGTGTATGTTAGCATGGAAGTAGAAAAATAGGAGCAAAACAAGTTTAATCGGTGTTCTTTAAATGTTTTGATTAGGCTTAACATAACTATTCAATCACGCTTTTTCGGTTCTCCCAGTTCAAAGTCGCTGGCTGCTTTTGTTCTTTAGAGGATCACACCCCAGTCTGTGGTGAATGGAGTTAAATCCAGTTGGAAACCGGTCACAAGTGGTGTTCCCCAGGGCTCAGTATTGGGGCCTGCTCTCTTTAATATTTTTATCAACGACCTGGATGAGGGAATCGAGGGCATCCTCAGTAAGCTTGCAGGTGATAGCAAGTTGGGCAGAAGTGCTGATCTGCTTGAGGGTAGAATGGCCCTACAGAGGGATCCGGACAGGCTGGATTGATGGGCTGTGGCCAATGGTGTGATGTTCAACAAGGCCAAGGGCCGGGTCCTGCACTTGGGTCACAACAACCCCATACAGCACTACAGGCCTGGGGAAGAGTGGCTGGAAAGCTGCCTGACAGAAAAGGACCTGGGCGTGTTGGTCAACAGCTGGCTGAATATGAGCCAGCAGTGTGCCCAGGTGGCCAAGAAGCCCAACAGCATCCTGGCCTGTGTCGGGAATAATGTGGCCAGCAGAACTAAGGAACAGACTATTCCCCTGTACTCGGCACTGGGGAGGCACCACCTTGAGTGCTGCGTTCAGTTTTGGGCCCCTCACTGCAAGAAAGACATTGAAGTGCTGGAGTGTGTCCAGAGAAGGGCAACGAAGCTGGTGAGGAGTCTGGAGGACAAGTCTGATGAGGTGTGGCTGAAGGAAC
>VZSZ01004922.1:926926-944370 GCA_013398815.1 Ibidorhyncha struthersii
CCTATCAGCCCTGGACAAGATTAAAACCCATTTCTTCCCAACTGGGTAGAAGGCAACATGGTCTGTAGCCTCATTTCATGATTGTGTCCCCAAAAGGAGACAGATACATATTTTTTTCAATGAAATAATCACAGAATACCTCCATCTACTACCTTAATCCATACAAGTACCAGAGTTTCCTCCTGTAGGCATTGCAAAAAGGCTTGCATACTCATATCACAGCATTAATTCAAAAGTCTCATAAATATTCTCAACCTAGAAGTCTTCCTTTTTACATTGTCTGATTTTTTCCCAGTGGTCTTTATTTCTTAACCATTACCTAGGTGGCAACCAGGCAGTCATATGCTACTGAATCGTTGTTTTTCTCCATGCCTGGGGTTTGGAGAAGTCAACCTGGAGGTAGTAACTTGTTTTAACATTGCGTTTTGCCTGATTTGAGGCAGATCCTACCCTCTCTTTCTCAAATCTCAAGAAAACACTTACTTATTGCCTGTTCTGGGTGAAGGTTGTTTTGTTTTGTTTTGTTTTGTTTTTTTTTTTTTTTGGTTTGGTTTCTTTTCCTGACAAGGCTGTTGTACTTTAGCTAAAGAGATGCACACTGAGCAGGAGAAGGAAACGGACTTCAGCTTGGTGCTCAATGATTTGGTTGTTTTTTCTTTTTAAATCTAGAAATTTATTGTCAGCTCCACTCATCCTTTGTATTTGTTAATGACAGTTACATCCTCAATGCACTGCATAAGTAAACTGAGCAAGTAATTTTGACTAAGCATGCCATGGGTACAGTGAGATAGCTAAAACCCGGTTCCAAAATACAGATTACTATCCCTGGGGCATTGTCATAAGGAGCCGAAGAGTTGCTGGATTACAGCAGCAGGGGCAGGATGAAATGCTGGCTGACGTGAGGAGGTGTAGTATCTTTCTGTCTCACAACAGCAGAAGCAGCCAGCCATAATCTCTGTGGAGTAAGGAGAAGAACAGAAGGGGACACAAGCTAGCTCCAAACCAATTTGCCTTAAGACGTGTCACTCTGTTTTATGTTTCTGCATTTGCAGTGGGACTTAAAATTGTCCTTTACATTAGCTGAAGATTATATAGGTGTTTCATTGCTGTTAATGGAGAAGGTAGTATGTAGGCACTGATGCCTAGTTTTCAGGACTATATTTTTATTTGGACTGAACTTCCTGTGCCACGTGCAGGCAGAACTTTGTATTAATGCTCTGGCTCTTATAATTTTACTGTTTCACCCGATAAACACCTATAACCAGGTAGGGAAAGGTGCATACGTTCAATTTTGTAATCTGAGTTCATTTGAATGCAAACTGCTATCAGTGCCACTTGCTCTTGGAAAGGACTGCTGATCTTTTTTGCCTTTATTTTTTTTTTTTTTTGAAAATTTGCTCTTCCAGTCTTCCAAATCTGCAGATAAAATACTGTTTCTTGAAGGTGATCTGGGATTTCAGTTATTTTGCATATGCTCAAAAATATTTCTGCATGCAAATCTGGTGGATAGAAGTGCATGAATACTGAGGTTCAATTAAAATGGCATTAAAAACGTTGCCAGTTTAATCTCTCTGTCCACATTCTCTGATGTAGCTGTTTTGTTTGTCAGATGGAAAATGATAGATTTGAAAGTTGGAGTTTAAACAAAGTAGCAGCAATTTATGTCCAGCAAAGGCCGTAAGGAAGAGCTAATAGATGTAAAAAGATGAAAGAATACTATCAAAAGTGCTTGTCTACAGTGTTGGTTTGGGTTTTTTTTAATCCCCTTTAAAATTTGTAATAATAATAGATATGCAACTTCATAATTTCTGATCCATTTGTCTAAGCAGGTATGTTTCACCTGTAAGGCTAGGATATGAAATAATTTTCAGTGTGTAAATGAATGTGGATCTTCAGTTTCCCACCCCGAGGAAAAAAAAAAAAATAGCGAGACAAACCCACAGAGAATACCTCGAGCCCTGGTATCTCTTAAAATAACAGATGAAAAAAGAAATTTGAAAGCAAAACGAAGAGATAAAGAAGCATCAGCCGCTCAAACCCCCTAGGTATTATACCTTCCAGTGTGCACCATCTGACTGACACACTTCTCCATATGCTGAGGAGGAGAAAGAACTATTCCCAGCTAACCCACAATTATGCCTTCATTATTTCTTTTTAATCTCCTCAGAGTTCCCATAGGGCCTCATATTTGGTTAGATGAATGTCCCTGCAACAGACCAACTTAGAAAGCTCTGCAAGTCTAGAAGAAAACTTTCATGTTATGTTTAGTGCAAATTTGGACCTAAGATATTTTTATCTTCCCCTTACTCTCCTTTTCGTTCCACCATTAAATAAATTATTTTCAGGGCTGCTTTCAGTCTTATGGATTTAAAAGATTTGTTAGTGTGGAATAGGAGTAATAGACATTTCAGTAATAAATTGTTCCCCATTGCTTTTTTTTAGAGGTGTTTCTTTTTAGAGTTGTTTTACAGATGAGTGTTTTTTTTTTTTTTTTTAGATTTACAGCAGGATTTGGACCACTTATGTAATGCTGTATAAAAAATCTCCATATTTCACTGGGAAAAAATAGTGGGACCTACTAATCGAACGTACTTTATATATGTCACTCTGTTCCATCCAGATCTAACCGAGACAAAATGATATAAACAGAGATAAGTATTTTTGCCTACCTATTCTGTGTGTAAAGTTATTTTGCTTGGGGGCCCAAAGTATAAGCAATATAGTATTAATATGGTGAAATTGCTACAATTATGTTGTACTCCTACATTACCTTTGATGTGATATTTTGCAAATTGTTCTGTGCAGAATTATTTTGCTATGGTTACATTGTAAATGTCATTTTGTGACGAGATACTTTGAGATGTATATAATGACTTATAATAAACTTTATGGAAGAATCATAAATAAGAGATTAAAATCTTATATATTGTAATGGCTTTTTTGCATCATTTTTCCTGTACCACCTGTCCTAGTTGCTTGTATTTGAGCATTATCTTTCTTTTGCACTTCAGAGGTTTACTTAGTGAATTTAGTGCTAAAAGAAGGTGATTGAAGGACAGGGCTGGCTCTAATGTCACTGCACTATCTTTGCTTTTACGTGTTCATGATGGAAATTTTTAAGTGTTAGGCAAAACACTCAACTTCCATTGACTTCAACAGATAATTTTTTTTTTTTTTTTTTCCTTTAAGTCCAACAGCCTCTGGATTTCAGCTTCTGTCAAGTTATTAGCAAAAAAATCAGTTGGAATCATACGTGTTTTTTGTTGTGAGGGCCAAGAAAATGAATTAATAGCTTAGATCTTGTTGCTTTGAGGTATCATCTTCATAGTTACAGGCCAATGTGGAATCTGGAGGAATTGACTGCTTAAAGCATAAATCTCTGCAGGTTCTCACCAGGTCCAAAAGAGTTATCTTCTTACTCCCCATTATTTTGAATATAAAAATGTGGGAGCAGGATCCCCGAAGGACAGTTTGTATCAAGTAATGCAAAAGCCAAAACACCCCAAAATACATACAGTATTGACTGGAATAAACGTGTGTGATGAAGAGGAAAAAAAAAAAAAAAGAGCAGCAATTACAGTATATTGAAAAGACCACATTCCTGCTTTTCCAGAAACTTAAAGAAGAAATAAAAACCACGTTTGTGGTTATACTGCTAACTGGAAGCAGGAGAGCATTGCTACTCTGGAGCAGGGTCAGACACAACCTTTTACTGTGGCTTGCAGATGAAGGCTGCAGAAATACACTTAATGGACTGAGAAAGAGGGTGTTGAAAATAGATCCATGAATGATAATTTGAAAAATAAGTTGCCAGTCTCAATAACTTTCTTAAACCCACATCTTAGAAAGCATTTATGCTATTTTTGGAACATTATGAAGTCCATCAAAAAGTGCAATCAGCTTTGAATGCAATAAAATAAAAATCAGGTTTGCAATTATGGTCTGCTTAAAATCTTCAAAAAGAGTTGAAAAGTTTCTCTGTAAGACAGAGAATTTTTAATGGCTTTTGTAATGGAAGTAATCAGTAGCTATTAGTAATCTTTGTATTTCATTAAGAGTAATTGTCTTAAGGTGTTTTACTGGATTGTCCCTTAGTAAAATTTTTATTTTAGCATTTTTAAGTGGATTAAAGCCATAACTTTAAGTGTTTAAAAGACAGTTTGTTCCCTTAGATACATGCTGAAAGAATTAAAGGCAAGTCAATAAAATCAAGACGTGTTTATTGGACCATAAAACTATTTCAAACATGACATGGTATGCTGTTAATGAAGAAGGAATTGCGCTCGGTCAGATATAAGAAACTCACCTTTCCTGATTCTCCTCCCTGCCCCCCACCCCAGGACATTGAACGTTTAAACACAGTCATGGGGCAGGACACTCCATATTATTATTTTTTTTTTTCCTGGTGCTTTGGAAGTCCCGTAGGTCTGCCTGCCGGTTGGGTTTGTAGCGTTGTTTGCGGTATATGGCATAGATGTACTTGCCAGGAAGGTTTGCTGTAGCTCTGTTCTCTTTGAAGCGAATAAACGGGAGGGGAAGACAGCATCATCCCTGAGTAATTTGCTGCCCACCAGGTCTTTGCACCTCTTCCTCACTTTGCCACCTCCTGCTGCTTGCCCAAGCTGATGTGCTGATGAAGCAGTGGTGTTGTCTGCAGGCTGACATGCTCATGGCTAGAGCTTCTGTTTTGAATAAGCATGAAAGAGCAGAGAATTGGTCAGGTTAAAGACTTCCTAGGTATGGCTGGGCTGAAAGGAAGGGTGGTGTTTTATGCTTGTAAACTCTTATTGGAAGGCCATTTAAAATGTGTGTCAAGGATACCCCAGAGACCTGGCTCGCTGCGATTTCCAGGTGCCTTTTGAAGATGGGAGTTTGAATACTGATATTGTCACTGTTCCTGGGATCCTGTTAGACATGACCATTGGTAGTGGATTTTCAGAGCAATAGCGGCCTTTGGAAAACAAAACACAGATATACAGCATGCCCTGTGATTTCAGTGCGTATAATTTTTAGCACCCTTCCCCTCTTTCTTCTTTTAGTGGTGGTGTTAATCCAATGATAACTTCTCCTGCAAGTTCATTCCTACCCCTAGGCTCAGTCTCTTAAGGACATACTGTGAATTGGTGCTTAATTAACCACCTGCCTCCCTAATAAGAGCTTACTCCAATACGATCCTGAAGGGGCTCTTGATAAAGAAAAGCCCAGTTTTGTTATTGTGATAACTCATTTTATATTGCTCCAGTGTATTTTGTGTCATAGCAAGCAGGTTGGGGGGAATGGTATCTCACAGTGACCTTTTTAGGGTCCTCATTTTGTTATGATATGTGTGTTGGAGTTGAAGGTTAAGGACTTAGAAGGAGCTAACTGAGACGCATCCTGTGGGTGAAATCAAATCACCCTATTTTTAAAGTGTTTTTTTTTTTTCTTTGTCATGAAGCAAGATTGGTTTAAGGTTTGAAAGTCGAAGGATGAACCAATAAGCCTTAATTGGTGGAGTTCAGACCCAGACTCTTAGCTATTGCTCTAACTCAACCAATCCTCAGTTTGTTTAAAGCTGAAGTGCTTCAAATTAAACGGCTACAGCAAAATTAAGTTTTCAAACCGGGCGATGGAACAGATTTAATGAAATTTCTATTTAAAGTTGTGCTGTGAGGGTGATATTATGTACTCGTACCGCGTGCCAAGTGGTGCGCCTGTGTATTAGGCGGAATACATAATCTTGCGTGGTAGAATTTTTGGGCATGGATATCACTCAGCAGAAGGAAATGAACACATACGAATAATGTTCAAAGATAATTATGCTAGTTTTTCAGCCTAAATACCTTGGAATCTACAAAGACAGTTCATAGACAAAGGGGACACTAGTAAAATTCGCTGCAATAGATTTCTCCATTCATAATGACAGGAACATCTCTCTCAATATTACTTAGCTAATGAAGGAATAGATCTGCTGTGAAGTTCCTAGGAGGCTCATTTTCTTGAGTACAGTAGTAAAAGTTAGCTGATGAATGACCTAAACTGCTTAATGTTTCTACTTATAACTTCTGAGCAGCAAGGCGTATCTAGGAGAGTACTGAAGGAGTTATCCTCAGGAGGCCCCAGTGTCCTTGTAGGTTGTCAGAGTCAATGAGCCAGGTTTATTTCAAATGGCTCCTTAAATGAACATTTATTTTGTGCCAGTAACACGTTTTTGATTAACAGCTCCTTTTGACTAATTTGCTTCCCAAAACAGCCCAATAAAGGACTCGTTTAAAACATAATTAAAAGCATGTTATTGCTAGTAGTTAATACTGATTAAAACAGGCATTAAGACAATTATCGTTGAAGGAAAGTAAGCACCCTGTAGTTAGTATAGAATCCATTCTTACAGTTTTTATGCATTGCATACAGAAGTGGGCTGCCTGCCAAGTACGCAGAAGTTCTTATTCTGCACATAATTGTATCAAAACTTGATTGCAATTAATTTTTTAATGGACAAGCAGTCTGGTGGTATTTGTGTTAGATATTTAGACTTCGTTTTTGAGAATGCAAGCTCATTTTCAACAAGTTAAAGCTAACGCTTTCTCCTGCCTGGTTACTAAACTGACTAATAAGAAAGAAGTATCCTTGTTACTGTGCCTTGTACTGATAAATTAAAGAATGTGATTTCTTAACTGGACTACAGTTTTTGCATCTTTCTTTTATGCCTCTGCAGCTTGACACTGTAAATTAATTGCTGATTTAAAAAAAAAAAAAAAAAAGACATGACCAAAATACTCGCTGGCAGAGGTGGCAGTTATTTTAGGTAGCTAGTCTGAATTGTAAGGTCTTAACGTTTTGTGATTATTTTTTTTTTGGGGGGTGGGGGGAGGTTGTTTTTTTTTTTTTTAGTAGCCGAGTGCAGAGTCTTGTCTTCAAAAATATATCCTGAATTCATCAGAAAATACACATAGAAATAATGTCATGGTCTTATTATTAAAATAAAGGAATATTTTCCATCAGAATGAAATAGTAAAAATATATATTTTTTTTTTAAGATCAAGGACTCTAATTATGACCCAGTAGCTTCTTTACAGTTACTGTAGAGAAAGCAAAGATAAATATTTGTCACCGCTTTTAATTCTTCAAGTGAAAGTTCAACTTGTCGTTTACCACATGCATTTCAGTTTTGACCGTACTGATCCCTTAATTTCTCAGCTGCATTCTATATTATGCCATTGCAATTTGTAGCAAAAGAAGATGTATATCCACTGTAATCCGTTTTAATTTGAAAAAAATTGCTAAAAATGGGTGGAGACTTCTGAGGTTATTTTTAACAGTTACTTCGTCTGCAGTTTAAAATTTTGAGGAATTTTAACTAAGGACTTGCTTTCAGCATTGATTTCAGCTTTTTCTGCCTTACCCCAATATAGTATTAATATTGAAAAATAACCAAAATTATTATGCAGTCTCTTAAAACTGGACTAAAGGAGATTTTATTCTTATTTCCAGATGTGTGTTCTATCATGTGGTTTTTCTAATTAAAAAAAAAAAGAAATGAAAATATACTAAGGGTTATTTAGCACATAGTTTTACACCTTTGGCTGTACACAGCATGAGTGTGGTTTCAGCCTTTGCGTTATGCTGGGTTGATGAGGGGGGAGCTGTCAAAAATCTGACGTGTTCTCAGGGGTCAAAGCTTTGAGTTTGAGACAAATGCTGTTTGGTGTGTAGGGAGCAGAGTGAGACCGATGTGTCACTGGAGCTTTAAAGTCTGGTGGACTTCCAAGGCAAGCATGTAATTTGCTGTTGTTGGTGTCTGCGGTAAAGAGTCTCTGAAAGCAGCCTTCCAACCTGAAGTGGTTGTGGTGGGTCCAACATCTTCTGGATTCCAGGTTTTCATAGTGATGTCACCTAAAGAAAATGTTTCCCTTTTTCCTCAGATCTTAGCACTACTAGAGACCAAAGCAAGCTGTGTTGAGCAAGCACAGGCTTGACAAGCATAGGGGATATAAAGTCGATCCTAATCCTGCGGCTGATACCTTAGCTAATGGCTTTGGAGAAATAGTTGGAGATAGCGTGGAGCTGCTTTTCCCCATCCTGAGCTATTTCTAGGAGGAAGGTATGAAACTTTTGAGCTTGTGGGCTGATGCTGAAAACGGACCACATGTGATTGGCAGAGTTGGAATAGGTTTTTTTCCTCCCAGTGTGTACCAAGCTGCTGCATGATGGCCACATGCTCAAGCATGCTGCTTTCCCCAGGCACCCTGAGATCTACCCTCCTGGGGGCTGTGGGTCCTGCATCAAGGAGCCAAAGACAGCAGCATCTGCTCTGCACAAACCAGCACCAACAACACTGGCGTTTGGCACTGTATGCTTTGTGTTTCTCCTTGGTGCGCTGCTGTTAGCTATTTACTGTTTCAGTCCGAAGGTCGATGTGCATATGTTGCTATAACAGTTGTTCGTAGCACATGCGTTAGATGGAGCTTCTGCTGGCATTGACTGATGGATACCAGTGACAGCCATAACACGCTATAGCCATGCTGGGCATAGCAATAGTGTCTGAAACACTCAGCAAAGAGCTGGAGCTCTGTGTCCATTGACAACAGACTGCTTCGTGTGAACTGTGTGCTTTGCAAGCACCTCCGCTCTGGAAAAGATGAATTTTCCATTACTGGTAGACAACATCTAGAAACAGATGTATGTGGTGAGTGGTTAGTACTTTACTTGGCCAGTTGTCACAGAGTTTCTGAGGTGTAACACTGTTCAGATGTGTGACATTTGTAATGTATAAGTGTGGGGAACCTCTCCCTTAAGCCAACCCACGTATACACAAAGTCATCTCTGAAAAAACTTGATCTTGCTTCCACTGTGGAACCTCGCTGCCCTCCTTGGGTGGAGATTAGGCCTGTGATCGAGGTGGAAAGACAGCCCACTTTGTCTATTGAAGAGGAAAAATGATAACTATGGCAGTGCACATAATTAAAATCGCATAATTTTTTTCCTGATTATTCTCCTGAAAATATCAGATGTGTATGTAATCCTCTCAGGGGAACTAACATCTTTCTCAGTTTATGTGTTTTAATTAAACTCTTAGTTAGTTCTTGATTCTTGGGCATAAAGAAGGGGAAAGAAATCATCTGAAATTATTCCGTTACTATAGTTTAATGGATTTTTAACAATTACAGAATGAAAAGCAACAAAAACAAATAATACAGTTAGAACTAATAATGTAACAAAGGTAAAAAGACATCCCTGTAGGCTAGAAGAAGTATTAAAACAAACAAGCCCCAACAACCCTACAATCAAAGACTAGCCAGCTTTCTTCTTGTTTTCCCACTAGATGGTCTGGCTATTAATAACATTTGCAAGAACGTCTGAGGGGTGTGGGACAGTTAGGGGGCAAAAAAATCCTGAGACTTTGAAATTATAGCAAATAGGTGATGGAAGTTGGACTTAGTTGTGAACTAGAGGTGAAATTTGGGTTTGATAGTGAATTAGAAATGATGGATTGTCATAGTCCTTGAAAATGTCCCTGGTGACAGAAGGAGAAGAGGTGAGGAAGGGAAAAGGGGCTGGTGTAGTCTGGGCAGTAGCTGCTGGTGGAGTTTCGCAACTGCATTCTGAAACACAAAGATTGTGTTTCTCAAATTCAGAGTAATGTTCCTAGTGCAGAGCTATAAAACTGTGACAGCCTGGGAAGTTACGCCCCTTCAAGAAAACTGTAATTTAGATAAGGTTTATAGGAAGACTGTGCAAGGCTTAAGGATAGCCTCGTTTTAAACAAGAGTTGAAGCTCAAGTGACACTTGTACAGTGTGATGCTAATATTGTCTGTGTTCAGCAAGGAAGGCAACAACTGCAAAGCATTGTTTGGGGTAATAAGGCTTTTGGAAAGAGACTTGCATGAACTCCCAAAGGGACTAGGTGACACAGGAAAATGGCTATGAAGTTCTGGTTCTGACTGAAAACCAGGGAGAAATCATTTGAGATTTTGGGGAAGAATGGTTTCAGCGGACTACAGAGATGACTTCCATAGACTTGAGATGAATGACCTGCTACCAGCACAAGGTGCTAGCGGCATGCAGAGCTCCCTCTTACCTTGCAAAGGGATGAGGAGGACAATTCCGGGAGGAGAAGGAATGAGAAAGAAAGCAGAAAAGCTTATTGCATTTTTCCTATTTTCCCAATGAAAACCTATGTCCTAAGAGCTGTGGAGCCACGAAGAGAGAATAGAGTGGAGGCATGTTTTAAAAGTAGAGGGAAAGCTAGTTGATCTGAGGGCCCGGTGGAGTTGTCAATAAAGCAGTGTGGTGGAGGTGGCCATGTCCCTGGATGCAGTAGGGGCAGCTCCTTTCTGGCTGGAGGGTGAGTTGAGCAGGACTGCCAGGGATGGTGAGACACGAGTGCAAACGGAGGAGCCTTCCCCTCATGCTGTGAGGCTCACAGATGGCAGTGAGGAGTAGAAAGCACCAGCCAGGTCCCAAAGCAGGCTGAGAGGATTGTTATAGAGATGAGAGAGAATTGGGCAAAGTTTTCTGCAAGTGACTTGAGTCAGATGAAATAAAGCCCACAAGCAAGGACTTGGACAGATAGCTGTGCAGAAACCTTTCTACTTCAGCCCTGCCTTCCCTAGTCACTTTGAGCTTTCTCTATTTGAAAGTTAAATTTCTAATTTTATTCAAATAAAGCCTGGCTTTCTTGTGTTTAAAAGACTTTTGGTCTTTAGGGATCTTGCTGTAGGTGATGGCTTCAGCAGATCCACTTCAAAGCTTTGGCGAATTCAGTGTCCTATCACAGCATATACTAATTAGTGAAGCTGTGGGCCAAACTCCTGTGGGATATAACCCAAAGATACAATAGCGTTATGCTGGAATTAGTCCACTAAACCAAAACTGTAAACCTGCATGCACGGAAGTCCATGGCAAATTTCCAGGCAATTCCAGTAAATATAGGATTGAGACTTAATGAAAAGATTGGAAAAATCTTGCAAGTACTCTAGGATTGCAAATCAAAAGACCTGCAGCTCTTTTATATCAGAAGGAGAAAAAAATATTTGCTTAAAAACTCACTGTATTACAATAACAATGTGAAGCCACTCTATTGATAATAAGGCAGTCTCGTATTTGCTCAATGTAAAAGAACACAGAAGATGTGTAATGTGTATATATATACAAGTATAAAAAGCGTGTTTCTCACTTGTATCTAGAAGGGGAGAAAAAAAAGGAGTAATATGTGAGAGAAAACAGGTGGAAAACCGGTACACAGTAGAATAATATCTTTATTCACCATTTTAATGTATAGTATTATTGCTGATGTCAGATGCATTTGGCATCTGCCAGTCTATTATAAATGAAAATGAAGTGCATCTATTTTAAAACTTCTAAATCAAAAATAGTAAGCTCCAGAAGTATGTGTTTTGACACCTCTTCTTCCACACCCACTCAGAAAGCAATTGCATAGCAAAATGTTTGAGGAGACATCCTTGCAGCGGCAAGCCTTCTCGGTTCTGTGCAGGCTAATAAGGCTATGGCTTTGTTGATACATTTTAGGAGGAGAGCGTATTTGGAAGGAGAAATTGGATGCTGAGCTTTTGTTGTGATAGCTCTAAGACTCTGTATTTTGGCTTTGAGTTCTAAGACTCCATTTGAAGAAGGAAAAAAGGAGCAAAACCAGCAGAAATGATTCAGGTGTCAAACAAAAATCTCTTCCAAGAATAAGATTTATTTCACTCTGTAACCCCTTGCCAGAAGTTTGTGTTTTTGGGAAATGAAAATTTCTGTCTTGGTGGTATTAGTAAAGCAAAACCAGCTGAGCACATTCAAACAATGGACAGAGTATGTCTCTGCTAATTTTGAGTTTTCTGGGTTTTGTCATTGTATGTCACAACCATAATTATTATTTAAACATAGAGGTGAACTGCAAAACATAAATGCAACTTTAGCTGAGAAATGCTGTATGAATTGAAAGTTCCTGCTAAGTTGCGCAAACCTTCAGCATCGCCGCACGCTTTAATTTATCCTTGTTTAAAATTTTGTATCTGTCATCTGAAATTACCCCAATGTAATGAAAAGATCCCAATGAAATATTTATGTACCGGCAAAAAAAAAAAGTTTATAAGGTGGTCGTTGGGGAGTTTGGACAATTCCACAGGTTGAATGCTGAGCAGAGATTTACTGACTCAGCAGAGACCCTGATAACCTGGTCCTCACCTGAGAGCGCGGTCCAGTGCGGGGGGTGTCAGGCTTTCCTCCTGCCTTCTAGTTGGCGGGTCACTTCTTCCAGTTAACGTGCAGCGCTACAATGTAATTATAACTATGCTATTTTGTGCCTCTCTAGTCTGGAAAACTTTATATTTTAACAAAATTACAGCTGAGGTTTTTTTGTTTGTTTGTTTGTTCTTTTTTTTTTTTTTTTTTTTTTTTTTTTTTTTTTTTTTTTTTTTTTTTTTTTTTTTTTTTTTTTTTTTTTTTTTTTTTTTTTTTTTTTTTTTTTTTTTTTTTTTTTTTTTTTTTTTTTTTTTTTTTTTTTTTTTTTTTTTTTTTTTTTTTTTTTTTTTTTTTTTTTTTTTTTTTTTTTTTTTTTTTTTTTTTTTTTTTTTTTTTTTTTTTTTTTTTTTTTTTTTTTTTTTTTTTTTTTTTTTTTTTTTTTTTTTTTTTTTTTTTTTTTTTTTTTTTTTTTTTTTTTTTTTTTTTTTTTTTTTTTTTTTTTTTTTTTTTTTTTTTTTTTTTTTTTTTTTTTTTTTTTTTTTTTTTTTTTTTTTTTTTTTTTTTTTTTTTTTTTTTTTTTTTTTTTTTTTTTTTTTTTTTTTTTTTTTTTTTTTTTTTTTTTTTTTTTTTTTTTTTTTTTTTTTTTTTTTTTTTTTTTTTTTTTTTTTTTTTTTTTTTTTTTTTTTTTTTTTTTTTTTTTTTTTTTTTTTTTTTTTTTTTTTTTTTTTTTTTTTTTTTTTTTTTAACACTAACGAATAGCCTGCCTTTAGCAGCATATCAAAAATCTATGCAGAAGCACACTCTGCTTTGAAACAGGTAATTTGGGATAATGCTGTTTCACAATTAACTGTCTCCATTTTGGCTTTCCAGTGGTTTGGTGTTAGAAGTGTTGATAGTCTGCAATGCTTATTCCTTTCAGATGCTGGAAATGTTGGTAAGAATTGTTTAAACTGTTACAGGCTTGTTAGAAATGATGCTTATGTTGTAGGATTCTTGTATTTTAGCTAGTGTGTCCTAATGAAGGGTAAAGAAACCTTGCTTTTGGGCACTCATTTTGGTACCAGGAGACAGCACCTGCAGTTGTTACAGATAGTACTTGGGTGTCAATGTGAAAAGCATACTTGAAAAATTAAAACCTGTGTATGTGTTAGAACCAGTACAAGTAACTCAATAAAAGTCTCAGAGATTTTCTATTAATGTACATATATGTAGGCATGCATGAAAAAAAAAAAAATCGATGAATTTGTACCTCCCATTCCAGTTTGCTTTAACCATCTAACAATCAAATGTCATTGTTCCTACTCTGCAACTCTGGGGCTATTTCTAGCCACTAGTAGCCCCTATTTGTAGACTTTAGAGCATGCACAGATGATAAGCCAGATGTGTGTGGAGCTATTTCCATCTCTGATGGAGTTGTTGGGATGAAGGAAGGAAGAAGCCTGTCTCGGGATCCAATCACCATCCTAAATAGGTCTCACACTAGCATGGCAAATATGGAACTTGTCTAGAAAGGCAATATAAATTGCTATGACAGGGTATGATGAATATTTCATATTAACCTGCTCAAATCTGGTTTTTGTTACCTTTATTGCAGTCTCTCTCTGCTGTTAAGTATACCTGCCTTGGTGGTGCTGGGTTGTAAGCTGATGATTCTGCTGTGTGCTCTGCAGACATCTCTGTAGTGTGCTTCAATTGTGAAACTGGCTCCTCGTCCTGTAAAATCTTACGCATATGCTTAAAACTGAAGTTAAACTGGAGACAATGCTCTCTTTTGTGGTGCCAAACCAGGAGAAGACTAATGGAAAGCTTGAAGCAGGGACTCAGGTCACCTCTCAAACAATCTCTCTCATCTACACAGTTAAAAAGATAAAGGGGCTTTTAAAATTGTATTTGTTCAACATTTTTGTTATATTGTAAAAAGAACCCTTTCCTGCAACAGCTTCTGTGCCGGTTACAGAAGACCACAACTGAAAGCAAAACCTTTCCTAAACACTTGAGAGTCCTATCAAAGTGCCTGGTCTGAATTTGGTTCTGGAGCTGGGAAAAGTAGGGTTACTTTTGCATGCAAACAGTAGGCAAAGCGGATTTTGGGATGGATTAGACATGGGGCCTGCCTCAGTAATCATAAAAATAATTACATGAGGTACCTTCTCTAACTGGAGGGAAGTCTGACCTTTGTGTAGTTTTGTAAAAGCTACTCTTACATTTCTGTCCGTGAAAAGCAGTTCATATGTCCATCCTTAGAAATACCCTTTCATTTTTATCTGGTGTATCTGTTTGAATAAGCTTTAAAATGTTATAAAAGTGAATCTGGAATAATGAAAAAAAAAATTATATTGGTAACAGTAGGCAATATGATATTAAGTCACTGCCATTCGTGCACTCTGGGTCTCTGTTGTATTTCCTTTTTTCCCTTCTCTGGAACAAACTAAACAGACTTTGGCAACACAGGATCTTATAACATCAAACTGTACTAAAGGCAGATTTCCACAAAGTGCTTGCGCAGCACAGAAAGTTTAAGTGTTGGCACTGAGACAGGTTTGTGTGGTACAGAAGAATTCTTATATTTGAATGTTTCTATCTTACAAGTCTTTATATGTCAAACTTTAAGTGGAATTGACTGTTTATCCCAGTTGATTTTGACTAGTGACGCCTTCCAGGTTGGAGGGCGCTCACTTCACTCTGTTTCCCATCAGCACTCCTTGACTACCGGCATGTGGTGCCAATTTGTTCCTTCTGTACAGAGAAGAAAAGAAGTTTGGATTTAATTTTAAGCCTTGACACGAGGTTTAATTTGCTAAAAAGGGGAGCTGTGCCATTGTAAATCTTGGAGGAGACACCAAGGTTGCAAAAATTGTCAGCCCAATCTGTTTTGAGCACCATTTCAGTCGTTCTATTAAAGGAACAATATTCCTTTTCACAGCTTGTTCAGCTGTATCAAACCAGACAGGTTAGCATGTTGTTGGCTATTTATTGTACCCTTTCTTGCTTTCTGATCAAGTTTTTGTGATAAGAGGGAAACTTATGTGCTGAAAATGATTTATCAATACATTAGATAGAAGGAAAAAAAAAAGTTACGTTGTTTCAGGGGACTAAACCTCGAAGCACAGAAGCTTATGGCTTTGCCAGAGAATCAGAAAGCGAATAAAATCCCGTTCCCATCAAAATCTCCCTAGACTTACAGAAGTATGTACATTGTGGATCTATTATCATTCTTTTGAGAAGAAAACTGGTAGAATATGATCTTGGTGCATGTAGGAAACTCAAGTACTGTTTTATTACTGGTGTTGAGTCAGACCGTACTTAGCTCTAGAGACAAGTTAGCCCTGCGGGCAGACTCTGATCTCTACTAGGATGATGTAAATGGTCCCTCTTCCTTCACAGCTTTACACTGTGGAAGAGGAGAGGGTTTAGCATGAAACACCACACCTCTGTTGAGAATCTGAATTTGGTCATTGACTTCAGTAGGGTCAGGGTTTCAGCCTCTGTCCTGCTTTGTGAATGTTTTCTGATCCATAATGATATTAGCAGGGAAGGGCAGTATGACCTGATGGGATTTAGTAAATATTTACTTAAACTAGTCTGGTTTTAAAAGAAAAAAAAAATCACTTTAATTTGTTAAAACTCAGAAAGTCAAAAGTATACTAGGAAATATATAATACATTAAAGTATATTTAAGCTATACAATATCTTGCTTCAGTCCTTTTTTTTATTTTACTTTTTAAGAAATGAATGTCTGACCCAAGAGTTCATTTATGCTCATCTGTCACGTAAGTCCTTTTTATTTCTTGGATTAAGTGCTACAGACCTAATAAATCATAGCTGCTCTTTTGGCACCATTCCAGCTCATGTTGTCAATCTGGGCAATGTGCGTGTGTAATGTTTTAAATTCTGTAAAACAGCAACTTTTTGTTAACTTTAACTTTGTGCTATGACTGACTTAGCTTTCAGGATAGATTCCATTTTTCCACATACCCCAGGTGAATAATACAGTGACTTCACTATCTTAAAAATCTGTTTAATTATAATGCAAAAAAAAAGTTTTTTTTTTTCTAAAATCGAAAGATTATGTTATCCTGCTCCTTCTACCACTTATTCTTGTTCTGAAGAAAATCTTCATCCCTCTTGGAGGCAGACAAAAAAACAACCAACAAACCCTAAAATTCCTTTAGCTATCTTACGTTTACTGCTGTTTCTAAGCTACATATCTCTTTGTGTTATTAACATGTGTTTTCTTTCTTCATCCTCTGATATGGTTGACTGGGTGGGGAGATGTATATACCCTGAAATGTTTTTCAGTATTAATCAAATTGAACTGTGATGTAGGATTATAGAGAAAAGAGGAGAAACTAGGGATGTGCCATAAACTGGACCATTTATCAAAAACTCCACGTTCTTTTGGGTGTATACAACTGGAATGAAACGGGACCCAGTTCTAAATTTCCAATGGCTTTGCTAAACACGATGAGCTGCTAAGGCTTTGCCAAAACAGAAGGGAATGTAGATCCCATTCTGTCTCTGATGGAGAAACGGAGTAAAATCAGGACTAGACAGGGCGGGTGGGAGCCACCTATGCATCCCTATGTGAGCTTGGGAGCACGTGGGGCAGCAGCAAACACCTCTAGTCTGTGCAATTCAAATATCGTATCTCCTACCTCTAAGCCCAAGCACTTTGATTCTTTCCAGACTTAAACCCATGCGTGATGTTGTACATCATATGCCTATTCTGGGATTTATGGAGAGGAGGTGTTGGTTGCTTTGCAGGAAGTCCTGTAGCCAGCTTATCTGTGCTCAGCTGCTTATCAGCTCTGTCTCCAAGATCTTTTTTTTTTTTTTTCCCCTGATATTTATAATAGGATAGCTGCTACTCCTGAGGGTGAAGGAAGAGTGCAAGTTAGATGGGCTTCTACAGCCTCTCTGATTACTCTTTGTGCTTCACTCTAACCTCTCAGTGGAAAGATCCGTTTAACCTTTTGCTGCTGTCCGACAGAAGTACCTGACAACCTGGCAAACAGGATCACTGATGTCTGACATATGTTTGATAGAGTTATGTGCATTATGTCTTAATCACACATAACAAAGACCATTTAGAAACAATATGTCACTTCTAAAATTTAACCTGAATTTATGAAATTCTATTACATTCCAGTAAAGAAGATAGATACTGTAAAAGAGTTGATTCACGTGAGATTTATAATTTCCATTTCTAGAGCTCAATTTACTACAATATACTTGAGTTAGGTTGGTGAGAGTTACACCTTTTTTTTTTTTTTTTTTC
>VZSZ01004922.1:944378-987808 GCA_013398815.1 Ibidorhyncha struthersii
TTTTGCAAGGGGTTTGCATGTGATAGTAGCACAGATTTCGGCTCACAGAGTGGTCTGTCTGTGCATCCGTCTGATCTAGAAACCAGCCTCGGATTCGAGCTGGTTCCTGCTGAGAAAAGCCTGCCGACCCGGCTCCAGCCCTCCCTCGACACCAGGCGTGGGGATTTAAGTCAGCTGCCGAAATCTGGCTCCAGCCCCAGGAGTGCTCATCTCCCACCCTCCTGCCGACAGCAGGAGATGCTGTTAGAGAGGGGAAGTTTCTCCTAGATGGAGACCTCTCTAAGCTCACTTCTCCTTATCCCAATTGTCCTAATATTTCCATTTAGGGCAAGGCGACAGCTCTGTTTGGGACTAAAGGGATATGCAAGGTCTTGTGATGAAGCACAATGTTGTTTACCTGCAACAAACACAGACGGGGAGAGAGAGAATCCTCTCCCACGTGACTGCTGGGAATGTCTCGGGCATCTTCTGTCGGTCCCCGCAGACAAATTGCATTTGTAGGCACGCAGTGTTTGTGCAATTAATCAAGCACATTCTGAAGCCAGTGTAATTTGGAAAGATGACCATTTATAGAAGACTTGTTGTCTGCTGACCACAGTTACATTTATCTAGGAGAACAGATAGGTCAGATTTATTTAATTTGCGTTTTTTTTTGGTAAAAGCAGTATATTCTGTTAAAATTGGCTAGCAAAGAGATTTGTTTCCATGTGGGTGTGTGTTTCAACACTGCGGAAAAATGGTTATTTCATAAGCTTGAACATCAGTCTTTGGATTTACACAAATTTTAAATTATATTCCTAAGAGTTTGTAACGGGAGCCAGGAGTTATTTTCTGGTTATTAATCTTTCTCCCCTATGCAAAAACATCCCCAAACTTTGTTTAGCCATACAGTCTCTTCAGACTGTTGATTGTACTGTACTGGGGCTGAGAATGTTTCAGTTTATGTAACCAGTCTCTCTGTTTAAATTTCAATGACAGATCTTTTCATTTTGTTTACAGCCAAATAACAATGCAAACATGTCATGCTACAGCCGTAGACATGGTGTGCGGTCATTGAAAAGGGCATTCACCAAATTGATTTCTTGGTCTTATCCTCTTAAAACTTATTAAAAGCATTTCATTGTTATGTGTGGCTATTAGTGAGCAAAAATAAGCTTTCCTTATTTACATAAGGATGATAGCTAGTCGCTATGTCTTCTCAGTTATTAGTTGTTTGGTTAATCAGAAAGCTGTGTTATTACAGCGTTTTTGTAGATTGCAGTTAAGCAGAAAAACCACACATGGCATAATGGTGAAATGTTTTACTGCAAACCCAAATACTTAACTAAAATCATATCTTTAATCTGTTTACAGCATTGCAATATTTAAATTGTTTGCATGGGTTTGATTATAAACTTTTACAGAGATATATTTGTGTTGTAGTATTTGGTGATACAAACGTCAATGTGAGGCAGCTTTCTGGGCATAATTAATGCTAAATGACAACTTGCAAGTGAATTCATCTAGTCTTTTCCATGGGTTTTCCATCTGGTCCTTATCCTGCAAAGATGTCCAGTCAGCAGCGTTCAAGTTGTTTTTGAAGTTCTTCCCCAAACTCTCTATGCACAGAAATCTCCTGCTATTTATCCTCGATAAGGTTTTCTAACCCCTCTGAGCAACTTCTTTCTGCTCTTCTAGGAAGGTATAACAACTTCTAGTTCATAGAATCATAAAATGGTTTAGGTTGGAAGGGACCTTGAAGATCATCCAGTCCCACCCCCTGCCCTGGGCAGGGACACCTCCCCCCAGCCCAGGTTGCTCCAAGCCCCTTCCAACCTGGCCTTGAACACCTCCAGGGATGGGGCAGCCACAGCTGCTCGGGGCAACCTGCGCCAGTGAAAGTGTTCTAATTGTTATACCGTAAAACATTTTAGTTTCTCCCCTAGTATTTGACATAGATTTTTGAGGTAGGTTAATGACGCGGTCTGAGTTTAGGCTCTATTTTTGGCTACTGAAAAAAAAAACACAAAAAACAAACCCCCCAAAACCCCCACAACAAACCACATCCTAAAATCCTGTTCATAGATTTGTCAGCCTCTGTCTTCAAACTAGTTGAGAATTTTCCTTCTACTTTTTTTGCCTGTGGTGTGGAAGCACTAGAGAGCTATGCAGGAATGATGTTCCTCTTGTGCTTAACCACTGTTTTCTGGTATCCAGCCTAAACTCAGTGACAAGTTTATACCCATTTATATCTGTGCCAAGTTTAAAATTTCTTCTTCGTTTACCTTTCTGCTGCCCTGAGCAGTTATGTTCCTCATCTGCTACTGCTTTGCCTACGATTAATATGCCACCTTGAACTTGTACTTTGTATAACTATATTTAATTACATTTATATTAATCTGGTCTTTAAGGACATATAATATGTTTTTAGGAAATATTAATAACCTTCTATGTGTGAATAATACCCACTAATTTTTGTATCACCAGCAAACTTCCTCATGCTCCTACTCTTTATGGCAAAATCATAAATGAAATGCAGAGGCTTATTTAAAAAACTCTTATTTAAGCAACTTCCCCAATATCTTCCTTTCAACTCAAAAGCATAACATATTGAGGTTGGTAATTCATATTGTTTCTTTTTATTTTTTTTTCTGCTTTCCACCTCATTTCTCTTCCTTCAACTTCACTTTCTCCTTGATGAATGCTGTGGTTACGACAGATTTTCATGGTTTTAACCAGGTTGACAATCACTGTCTTGCAAAAGTATTTACCACTCTTTCCTTTTTCAGAAATACAAAGAGTAGGGCTAGCATATGTTTAAGATTCCCCAGATAAAACTTCCCCCCCACCCCCGAAATTTTGTCTGCATGAAATTCAGTGACTTAAACACATTTGTTCAGGATTTCTGGACGTCTGACAGCCTGGGAAAAGCAGTAGATCCAAATGGTTCCCTGGACATCTGGAAATCCTAGAAATGGCATCTGCAGAGAACAAGTGCGGTGAGGCTTGTGTGTCCAGCAAGTGTCCAACCTGCTGCTCCAACAGCGCCTGCGCGGTCAGGGCACGCACGGTAAATCGGACTCTTCCTGGAATCATGAGGCTCACGGACCACGTAGGACATAGTGTGTGCACACAGGCTCTTCTTCGGAAAATACCAGGTGAAATGCGTGGCCACTATCGCTTTTTCCGCTCTACTATGTGCACGTTCTGGGAAAAAGAAAGAAAAGTTGTTTCAGTTTTTGTGTTGTATTCCTACTTGAGGTGTTGATGGGAATGAGGACCCCCCGCATAGTGGGAGAGTATTTAAACTGTATCTGCTCAGTAAACTAAAACATATGTTTATCTGCCTGATTTGTTTTCTTCTACGAAACTTTTGCCAGTTCTTCCTAAAACTTAAGTTTGGGTATTACCCAACCCAGGACGTGGCTTCAGATGCATTCTCATAGCTCAGAGTGTGTGACTGTCGATAGCACAAAGCTCTGAAAAGGAGGTGGGCCCATAAGAACATTCTTAACTTTGCTGAGTGTAGTATTTTAGGTGTCAATAACAGTCTCCACAAAGGTGAGCATCTAACCTAATGCTGAGATGGAGACCAGAAGCCAGATGGGTAAAATTAAAAATGGGAGGCAGTGTTGTGGACATAGCACAAAGAGCAGAAATTCAATGAGGTGACTTAAAAAAACCCCACTTTTCTCAGGCCAATAGCATCATATATTTTCAGCTACCGGACAATAGATGATTATGACTGTGCATCATCACTGTTATATAATTTTTTTTGTAAAGGAGCCAAAAATATGCTAAATGAACTTGTAGTAAATGAGGATGAATATGGCAAAGGTTTTGAATAAAACACCCAGAAAGCAAAACTCCCGGATTTCCAAGAAACACTCTTACTTCTTTGGAAAGAAAATATAAACACACCCCATAGTCCTGAACAAGCGCATACAAAGTGTGAGTGACTAAGGGATTAATTCTTCCCCTGTGTCAAAACCAGGATCAAATATCCAAAATCTCAGCTCTGTTAACTACTCGGCACCTGTGGATGCTTAATAGAAGGTTATTTCTAAGAAGAGGATGTGCAGCAGAACTATCTAGCAAAGAGAAATCCCATTCACATGCCTGAGAAAACTCCGGGCAATGTCTCAAAAGTAAAGTTCTCAAAAAGCTCTGGGAAGAAAACAGAAGCTGTGAATCATGCCATGCAGTATTAAAGAATTTAGAAAGCGCACTAAGAAGTTCCATATCAATGCATTTTCTTCAATATATTCAACAAAGGGACTATTTCCTGTCAACACTTTCAAATTTCATCTTTCTCTCCCTTCTGCTTTTTAGCAGTAGAACTGCTCCAAAAACTTGCACGGTTGTAGCGTTTAGTATAAAATCCCAGGATTTCTTGCTTTTTATTTTCCTGCTTCTCAATAGGTTTAGAGAGAATTTTAAAGTTATAGCCTAAAAAGTGAATATTAAAAGAAAGAGATTATAAAAGCAATTGTAGAAAAGTTTGGGAGCTCATAACTTGCAGCTCTCGCTACGGCTGCGGCAGAACTGCATAGTGAACACGTCATTTTGTTCTCCCACAGTGCTCTACAGTGATAAAATAACTTACTGAATCTTTAATTTCTTATCAGTATTTTGCTGATTCATCACTAGAAACTGCATTGCCAATAGTGATGGTGGAAGAAGCAAATTCAGACTCCCAGGCTCCTCGAATAAAGCCCTTCAGAAAATCCTGCTCTGATTAACCTTTTTTTGAATTCCAATTAATATTTGTTGAATCTTGCATCTCTAGAAGTGTAAATCACTGAAGAAATATGCTTTGGGATTCATTGCTTCATTGATTCCTTGGAAAAACCTTAGCAACTGGCCACTGGGATTGAGTTGCCTGGAGCAGCAGGCTGATTATGGGAATTCTCCAACTCAAGTTTGGATTTTTTCCTACTCCTAATCAGAGTTTACTGCTGTAACTTACATAAGTTAAGACTTCTTGGGTTGTTTAGTTTTTTTTTTATTAAAAAAAAAAAAAAATACTGCATGCATTTCTATGGACCTGGCTTATACAGAGGTCAGAATGGATCATTCTAAGGGCATTCTTATCTTGAAACTTTGGAGTTGTGCCATGTTCTGCTCCCTAAGGGCATTGACAACCTTCAAACTGATCAATAGGTCTCACTTGGGATTTTTATGGGTGGGGTTTTTTTTGTTCCTTGACATTTATTTCCAGAATTTATTTAGGTAGGCTTTTTATTGTAGGTCCAATGAGATCTTTGAAACAAGTCTGATGAAAAATTTTTCAATGATAGATTGATGAAATTTGTGACAAAAATATACGTTTCCATACTGCATATTTTTTCTTTCATTAGACACACAAAATTCTGCAGCAATAGAGCAGATGATTTTGAAATGGCTCAGAAAAATTGTGCTTTTCCTGGGTATACAAGTAAATTTTCTATACTTCCTGATTTTAATAATATAACTAATGTGCAGGATAAACTAAACAACCTAACATCTAAGGAAAGTTACATTTTAACCTCTCTGGCTTCTCATCTGCTGTAATAGATGGGAATTTTCACTTCTCTATCCTCTTCTCCTAAAAGTGGCTTTTAGACCATCCAAGGTATAAGTAAATGGGGAATAAAAAGGTGTGAAAGAAAGCCTCTTTGGCTCAGACAAAGCAAATGCTCTGGGGTAAAAATAAATAAATATGTAAAACAGAGAAGCATGTGTGTTTTATCCCTTAGTTCCCATGGTTGCTGCGTGGTGCTGGAAGATTTCTGTAGAAGCTCTCCTGATGTAGATATGTGCTGTGTTGCAAGGGTCTGTCTTCTAGATAAAAAGGTGGATCCCTTCCGAAGGTGGGTTTGGAAGTTATCCTTGGGTTATTCTCTGGAATGAGGAAAGATAATGGAAAAAAAAATAGTAGGTGCCTTGAGAAGGAAAGTATTTTTAGTTGTACAGGTGGAGTTTCCATTAAAGATGGACTTTTCTTATGTTCAGTGGTCTCGGGTGTCCTGATGGCCAAAGAAAGGATAACTGTAAAATAACTCATATCCTTGATCTCTACCTGCTGTAGTAATAGGGTATGTATTGACATAGCAGAGGAGGGACATGAAGATGATCCAAGGGATGGAGCACATCTCCTATGAGGAAAGGCTGAGAGAGTTGGGGTGGTTCAGCCTGGAGAAGAGAAGGTTCCGGGGAGACCTTATTGCGGTCTTCCAGTCCCTAAAGGGGCCCTACAGGAGAGCTGGGGAGGGACTTTTTACAAGGGCGTGTAGTGATAGGACAAGGGGGAATGGCTTCAAACTGGAANAGAGGGGAAATTTAGATTAGATACTAGGAAGAAGTTTTTCACTGTGAGGGTGGTGAGATACTGGCGCAGGTTGCCCAGAGTAGCTGTGGCTGCCCCATCCCTGGAGGTGTTCAAGGCCAGGTTGGACTGGGCTTGGAGCAACCTGGGCTGGGGGGGGGTGTCTCTGTCCAGGGCAGGGGTGTTGGAACTGGATGGTGTTCTAGGTCCCTTCCAACCTAAACTGTTCTATGATTCTGTATGTATGTATTCAGTGACACACAAGTTGGTATAAATTGTTCTATGATCATGTCAAAACACAGATCAAGAATTTNTGGACTGATGCTTTACCTCCAGGTGTGAGGTCGAGTGCCTGGTTACCTCTGTAGCTGGTGTTCTTTGGGTTCACCAAGCGATGTAGACTCCCCACTCATGCAGCAGATGAGCTTAATCTCAAGATGTTTTCAGTCCCCTCTGACCTGGGGTGTAGGAACTTCAGTGCATTTTCCAACCCAGGTCTCATTAGCATAATACAACTGATGTTGACAAAAGGCACATGTTATTTCTAATTTGTGTTATTGATAAAAATTGCTTTAGACTGAAATGTCATAAGCCTGTCTTTGTGTCATTTGTCTTTCAACAGGTCTGATAAGGAAGCCCAACATATAAAGAAAATATTCTAAATAGTTACATGCATAACAATATTCCCTTTTTTATATTGCTTCAAGAAAGAAGTTAACACTTCCTTTTTTTCAACTTCCATCTCTGGTGTGTGGGTTTTTTCTTTCCGTTTCATTGGTGTATGGGTTTTTTCTTTCCGTTTCATTGGTGTACGGGTTTTTTCTTTCCGTTTTATTGGTGTACCATTTTAACAACATAAAGTGTGTAAACTGACTGCTTTTTCTTGAATATGGAGCTTTTATTAGAGGTTCATGAGTGGATTTTATTAGAATTGAAATCTGCAAAGTTTGTGACGTTAAACTATACTCGAACTACATCTTTTTGTCATAAAACACTGTCTCTCTGAACTGTACTTTCTCAATAGAATATTTAGAAAATAAAAGCACAACTTAATTTTGTTTTTAAGCATGCTTAAATGAACTAACGATACTGCACTTTACTGCAATATATTGTATATCACAAACAATATCATTCTGTACAGTAATATTTTGAGTATTGATTTTTTCCAGGCGAGACTTTGTTGTTTTGTTTTTTTTTTTTTAAATTCCTGAGGAAGTATATTACTTTGACTTTGTTATACCGCATAAGATATTGAAAATATCTGTTTTTTCTCCAAAAGACATACCGAATTATATTTTACCTATAACATTGCATTAGATGCCAGCAGATATAACAAATGTAACCTGTGGTCTAGAGCATTAATTAATGATTATGTTAAAATTATTTTCTTATTGTTACAGTGATTTAGTGTGGTGACATGATGTGGGATTACCAATTTATCTAAACGTTATGAAGATTTTTATGAGTAATTCAGGATATCTTTATTTCTTCCCCCCCGCCCTTGTGAATAGATGTGAAAAAAGCTTTATACAAAGCAGATCACGAACCTTACATGTCTGTACTTTGCAAGGCTAAGAAATTGGTTAAAATTCTGCAGAAGTTTATTAAAGAAGAGGGGGAATTTCAGGTAAAGTAGGCTACCCCAGCAGTCACTTATTTTCTCTCACATCAGTGGTATTTCTGGCATCTGTTTTGTGCTACAGGCTTAGGTTTGGTAAATATCCTTTCTGTTTTAGGAGTGGTTAAAATAAAGTAGCCGTGGTCCAAGCTGATTTTATTGATAAGATCATTAACTGGGACCTAGGTGGGAAGTTCTGGTATAATCATAATTTAATTCTGGAGTTTATTTAAATACAGCATTATTATTAATTTATACCAGCACAAATCATTGTAACACATGAGATACAGGTAGTTCTTATTTTATTTTGGTGTTTGACAATTTTTCTCCCTCTGGCAAATTGCAATGGTATAATTTTTCGATTGCGACAATACTTTATAATACAGGTAAATTTAAAGGGAATGAGAACTTCAAGTTTTCTGTGCGTGCTGTGTGCTGTTTCCCTGCCTTAAATGGTACCATTGAACTATTTTCACACAGATGCTTAAGGTGTCCTGCCTGTCCATCACTAGCACCACAGAAAGAAATTTCATGTGCACCAAACAATTAAAACCAACACATTTATAATACCTAAATGGTGTTATTCTTCTGAGTCTTAAACTCGGTTGCATTGTGAAACTGCTCTCTGTCTGCAACTGCTGAATCTCCCACCAAAGAATTTTGCCAGTTCCCTCTGGCCAGATAACACTTCTGGAATTATAAAACGTATCGGGCTTATTTTTTCTTCCCTTCAATAGGCAAAGTTTAGAAAGACCAAAGCCTGCTGGACAAATAAAAAGGACTAAAGAACTGAAAGAACTTGCAGAAAAAGCAGTTTCAGGCTTCTTTAATTATCCACGGATGCCAAAAGGCACAGCAAGGAGGAGATCCATATCAACAATGTGACAGATATTTTTTTATTCTATAGTGATCCTGTCAGTAAAAGAAATTTAATATAGGCTCTCTTATCACTCTCTACCATCTCATTTAAGAGTGCAGGTGACTGAGTAATGCACCCCAGGAAAATTCGTCTTCTCAGAATCTGTAATTTTCTGACACAGAAAAACATATTGTGCTGGGAAAAGGGATGAGGAGAAGCAATATTTGTGCGGTGGAGTATTTTTCCAGCGTACTATATTTCTAAATACTGTGGTGAAATTACAAGAGTAGCAGCATTATGCTGTTGCCTGTTTGACTGTTGAGAGGTTTGAGCGCTTATTTATGCTTATCTTGTTGGATGAGACATAAAAGGCAGGATATTTTGTAGCACCATTTATTTATTTAAAGGCTGTATAGAGAAGAATTCTTCCCTCGAACAGCCTAGGTTATAATCTGCGCTGTGGGAATTTGCACTTATCTGGAAACCTTAGTGGTGGCACCACTTCGCTACCAGTGGGGAGAGTTTCCAGCTTGATCTCTGCATTATCTGGGTTCTTCCACTCAGTGTGCTGCTCCCTTCCTTCCATCCTGGGCTCTGAATAAACTTCTTTTTATGGAACAGTTTCCACAGAACTCAGCTACTTGCCTAACGCTTGAACCGGTACTATCTTTTGTGTAGATTGGCCAGACGTACTGACCCTCAAACCAACACATGAAGAATTTCTCGGGTACAGTTATGGCATAATGTATCTCTCTTCTCCTCTGTATAATTTGATCCTCTGTGCTTGAAAGGTGATAAAAGTGATTACCAAAGGAGTCGACTGCAATCACCTGAGTTGCAGGATGCTCTCCAGGAGTGTAGCAGCAGGGGAAGACAGATGTAGACAGTGCTGGCACATACCCCGTGCTGCACCTAACCCATCTCTTGTCAAATAGTTTCCCTGCAAAAACATTCAGAGGGTGAGTGAAAAATGTGTTTCCGAAAGAAGTTATACGGCATTTAGAGTGGACCAGTTTGTAAAAGTAAGAGAGAAGGTATTTTATAATTAATAAATAGTATCAGCCAGAATGAAGATTTATTGCCCACCTTGCTATTGACAAATATGTAAACATATATAAAGATTTGCAGTGTAGCAAATATTTATTAAGAAAAGGAGTTAGAAACAAAAAGCTTTAAATTCTCAAACCTGAAAGAGTCAAACCAGTGTTCTTATTCCTCTTTAAGTGGGATAAGAAGATTAAGCAATTTGGGCAAAGTTTCAGAGAAAATCTGTGGGGAGGAACTGAACACTAAATACCAATCCAATATTAAACAGCAAGATTTATATTTTTTTAATCAGTATATATTTACATTGTCTCAGAATTTATTTCTGGTTACTTTCATCTGCTGTAGGTGGGTGTTCTGATATTTTGACAGACGCAAAAGGTAAAAACACCTCTTAAGTTAAACAGATGAACAAACTGATGCTGAAATAACCACAACTACTCTGTCTCTCTGAGGAAACTTCAGAGGAACTGTATCTACGTGTGCCTGTCCCACGTTTGAGACCTTTAGGAGGATTTGCTGTTTTCCTTTCGGTTATCGTTGAACCTCAACCAGACTTTTTCTCATGGGCGTTACTGATCCATAATCCCCAAACCAGGTAGGATGGGGGAAATCTTTTTCTCGTTATGCTTGCAGCCCACTGTCCATGTTAAAGATTACTGGAGAGTGGGCAGGGAGTTTCTTTAAACTCAGGGATTCAATTCTTCACGGTGCTGAGTATATTTTCCGAGTTTGTTTCCACTCGTGTGGAGCCCGGGGTCCCGAGTATACTGATCCACGGAGGTTGCTCCCATGGCTGGATGTAAGCTTCTAAAAACACAGGGATTTTATGGGAAATGCACTCTTCTTTTAACCTTATCTCTCCAGCCCCGTTTAATAAATGATGTGTTCATGATCTTTTAACATCAGTAACAATTTGTTAGTCATATTACACTGTAGAAGAGAGAGACTGGGAAGCTATCTGAACCATTTTAAAACTTAAATTAGCCACCATAAAGTGCAGAATAAAATTATAAAGACTTTCTTGTAATACAAAATTCATAGAGACAAAACTCTAATTTCCTGATGGATATATGATATTAATGTAACGGATACCTCAGTGTAGTTAAATTGCATTAAATGGTTATTAATGCTTGAATAAACTTCAAGGAAGTGGGTACTGGTTGAAATGGGATAATATTTTGTTCTGCTAAATTATACGTTAATTGGTATTTCCTCTCTTGTAAAAGGACCTAAAGGGCTTAATAAAATACGTGGTAGAAACATTATTTTTTCCTTCTTGAGATGTTAAGTCTAGAGTTTAACTGGAAACATTTCAAATCATTCCCAGAAAATTCATCGGCACTCATGATGACATGGCCCTACAGGACTTCCCAAAGTAAATATAATTATGGTTTTCAGTTATTCAAGAGTATATAGGGCAATATGCAAGTGAGGGAAAGAAAAGCTACAAGTGAATTGTTTGCTGTTTTACTTTCACATTTGAAATTGTACTTACTTTGCTTAGATGTAGGTACTACTTTAGATGTAATACAGTGGATAATGAAGTCTATTGGCATGACATGGGGCGACAATTATTCCTGGGGTAATAGAGAAGGAGACCTATAAAATGGCTTCAACACCCATCTCCAGATACTTTGGAGATTTAATACATCTCATTCGGTAGCCTAAACTTTCCTGAAGTGATTTTTATTCATCCTTTGCAGAACTGCTTATTTTTTGTGTCAGAACTGACCAGAATTGTTAAGTAAGGACTAAGTATGATATTCCCTTAGAGAAATATCGAATAAGGATAGTCTTTCATTTGGAAAAGAGAAAAAAAAGTCTCTATAGAAAAGTGTATATTCTTATATTTATGGATTTCTTGGTATTATGAATAAGCTTCCCTTCCTTTGAACATACAATACTGTGCGTAACAATTACTGAAAATTAGATGTTTTCACCTTTACTTCTAAACTAACTTTAGTTGATTAATGAGTGAATGCGTACAGATAATTAACTACATCAGAGAAAGGAAGTAAAATTATTTCCTTCAGAACACAGAAGTTAGTGAGGAATCTTCAGCCTCTCACTGTACAAAAGCCACTAATGTTTTGAATGGAATGTTACTGGATTTTCCAAGGTGGATACGCAAGGCTGTGTTTTCTCTGCTCCTCCTGGCCCCTCTCCCCATGTTAAAACCTGTCTAACAGGTTTATCATAAAATCTGTGTTTTTCAGGTGATACTGTCTTCTGGGAAACACAAAATTGCAGCCCCCAAACATCTTCAACTGAGATAATTCTCCTAGTGTAACTTAAAGCAAATCACAGAGAAAGAATGAGGTTAGCCAAAGTTTTTGAGCTCTGTGATTTGTCTTAGAAGAAAAACATGATAGTGCAATCGGATACTTTTGATGCAGTATAAATACTTTCATATTTAAAAAGAATGGGCAAGTTCCCATTTCCTGATTGCTGAAGGAATTGTATAGGAGACAGCATTTTCATTTCCAGCCAAGTGTGATCCCTTTCATAGATTTAATTCAGGGTCTGGCTACAACCGTTCCTCTCGCTATGTCTGGTCTTTTCTCAGCATCCCTTCTTTTTCTGCTTATTTTTCTCTAAGACACATCTTCGGAAAACCCTTTATCCGTCTGTGCTTTGGGCACATTCTTGCACTAAGTACTGACCTGGGTCTGGGTATGGAGTAGAGGCTGACGCAGATGCAGTTTCAGCTACCTGGGTGCTTAAAGGTCATCTTGCAACTGTCTTATCTGAAGGCTGGTGATTGAAAAAAAGCCGCTTTCGAGGAGGCTTTATCCATTTTCAAAAGCATGCGTGTAATGGTGGAAACAATGCATATAAGCATAACTGATTGTAAACAAAAATTATTTTATAGAAGCCAGGTGCTGCAGAGACCTTATTGCAAACCCTGTGCTGGCTTGTCAAAGGGAACTTGGATAAGTTATGACTTAACATAACTTTTCAGTGGTGTAGGATATGTTTGATGATGGAAGAATGAAGCCGTTGACTGAAGCAACCTCTCTGAGGAACACAATATAATTGTGACTTTTATTTTAGATCCTACTCATCCTCAGCTGATCAGATATCAGATGATATCAGAACATGGTGCTTAGGGACATGGTTTCGTGGTGGACTTGACAGAATTATGTTCACAGTTGGACTCGATGATCTTGAGGGCCTTTTGGTCTTTTCCAGCCTTATGATTCTAAGAAACCCCAAGTTCTCAAACGGTCCAAGGCAGGGAGCTCACGTGGGTACTGTAGTTTGTCTGAGGCAAAGCAGGGTGTTGTGAAACTTTGGTGCATGGTGGGTGAGACCAGCCTGAGCCCTGCAGGGATTAGGTGTTTCTGAAAATGAAGATCCCTGGGAGCTTCACCCGTTTCTTTTTTTTTTGGCTGGCAAAGTGCTGCCTGTGCAGCACGCTGAGTGCAGGGGATACCTTGTGCTGCTCACTGCGTTGCTAACTGGGTTCATTTCTGCTTGGGAAAAAAATTAATTAAGTCAAGGAAAATTCATTTTACCCTTAGAAATATTTTTTTTTTCTGAGAAAGAAAAAGGAGAATTTAAGTGGGATGATACCCGCCGCTGAATTTATAGGTAATTTGTGAAACTCATTTATGTGTTGCTTTCTGAGATTTAACCTGTGTGCTATCCAGCCATTAACACACCTCACCCCATGGCAGCTGATGAACTCTCCCTCGCAACGCATGCAATGAGGCTTACTCTTCTGAGCAGAGGTTCCCAGTTTGGTCCTGAATGGAACAATACCTTAATTATGGTTTAGGGTCTTCATCGTGGCACCCTCTGGAAGTGTGTGCTCAACAAGGGGCCGCACTCAACAATTTCCACTTGCACAGGAAGGAAAAAAAGAAAAAGAATAACTCCCTCTGCAACAGGGATTCACATGGAAAAGTCTGTGACCTGACTTATCTGGGAGGTCAGGCTCAATAATCCAAAGACTCCCAAAGGGTATTAAAATCTAGGAACTGTTAATACAGAACCACTCTGTGTATCTCACAGTATTACGAGATGGTGCAAGGTTATATCCACACTTGTGCAAAGTATTGCTAAACACTTTTAGAAACAAATTGCTGTTTTGGGGTGTTATTACCATTTTCTCCAGGGCAGAGGGAGCTCAGAACTAAGTATTGTTCCACTAGGGATGAGCGATTTATTGGATGATCTCTCTGAGCTCCCAGCCTTTTCCTTCCCAGCTCCAATACCCTGGACAAGAATGGAAACGCTTTGCAGGCTTCATCTTAATAAGGACTCCCCCACCCCAAAACAAGATCTTTATCCAAAGATTTTAATTAATTGCAAAAGTTAAAAATAAATCGTGCTGGAGTACCATTGATAATCCTCCTAGGCTGGCTTTCATTCATGTTAATGTGTAATACAGCCACAGTAAGATTTAATTTTAACCATAATTATAAAAGTTTGAAATTAAATCTTACTAGGGATGTGTTCTCCATTAATATGGACAAAAACCGATCTGGGAGGATTATTATGGGGGACACAAGAAAGATTTAATTTTTAACTTTTATAATTAATTCAAAAATGTGATAAAGGATTTTGTTTCAGGGGAGGGGGAGTGCTCTCCAGACCACTAAGACATCCCAGCAGTCTTTCAGAGCCATCTTAATTACAGCCACAAAGAATTATTTGTTAGAGAATAGTGGTCAGGAGCTCAAACTGCTTCTTTTATCCAGAAATAAATGTGCAGGCACTTTGAAACTTTCACTGAAAGCAGCACTGCAGCTCATGGTGAGGTAAAGAGCTCACGGGGGACGCATATATATACACATATATATGTATAGAAACATGAACACACAGAGGTGGAAATGTGTATATTATACACATACAAAAGTGTAATAGGTATAAAATATACATGCATTTTATGTGTATATACCTATTTAAAACGTAACAAGAAATACATTTGTTCATCTATACATTTCTAATACTTTATACACAAACATCCACACAGGTGTACACAAACATATGGGCAGCTCTTCTTCCAATTAAAAAGGTACTGCAATAAGGCAAAAAATAAAAATGGAAACCATTTCTTTCAATAAATGCAGTTGTATTTGGCTGCACTGGATTTTGCTGCATTTGTCATGCTTCACAGCAGGCAGAGGGCAGAAATAAGTAAACTGAGTGAACATTTTCTATCAAAGATCAGGTTATGTCACAATTAAAGATGTACGAACAAGATTAACAGGAATCAAGTACTCATTTCACAGGTACTTGTTTAGGAACAAGCTTGGGCTTTAAATTGTAATTCTTCTCCAAAATACTACGCCTTGATGATTTAATGTTCACTCTATCTTAACTTCCACATCAAATGTACAGGATTTTACAGTGCAGAGGGTTTGTTTTTTTTGAGTTCAGGTTATGATCATCTGCTTTTCTGTTTGGGGTTCTGTTTTTTTTTTCCTTGCCTTCAGTCTTGGAATTGTAACATTCTCGCTGAAGGTTCAAGAAGATTCTTTCCTTCTTTTGCCAAGGAATATGATTGAGTGATGAGTCTCGGAGAGGATGCACAGAGTTCAGAGCCAGGTTTAAATCCTTATCCTGACAGTTCCTTATCAGTTGGGGTTGAGTTTCAAATTTTTCGAAAAAGGTGGTAGCTCTTTATAATTTATTGAGAAAGTGCATGTTTATCATTCTATGAATAATGAAAAGACTTTTTTATTATTGCAAATATTATTTCATTTTTGAAGGTTGGGGTTTTTTGCAGTTTCTCATAGATTTTACCATTTATTTTCTAACAAAATAGAAGAATAGGGCCAAATTTTTATCTCTTATTTTTAACAATCACTTCAAAAAGTTTGGAAGCATGAAAAGCAATATTCCTGAGAGTTAAAATATGTAGAGTGATGAACACTTTTGCAAAAGTCTGCATCCTTGCAAATATATCTCAAGTTAGTCACAGACTATTTCTCCTCATTTTCATGTTCTCAGAAAATATATCTGTATTTATAATGTCTTCTCCAATTAAATAATTACAGAAGTAAAATGTAAAAATCTCCATCTTCCATTTCTTAATTCAATGGAATGTTTAACGTGGTTTGTATCTTTCAGTTATAGTGAAGCTTTTTGAGCCTCTGCTTTCATTTTTTTATTATCTTTTCTACAAATAATCGAGTTTGGACCACACTGTAAAACACATTATAACTACAGAATTTCATAATACAAAGCAGATTCTTCCTGCATTAGCACCAATAACCCCTCCTGACTGTATGCTTACAGTAGTAAGGTCACAAAGTGTCCCCAAGTAACTAAACAGTGACAAGTGGAATAGCATTTTCAAATGGAAATGATCTTTGAACCCCCTCTATCATCTTTTGAACCTCAACTTGACTGTGGAAAGAACTGGGATACACAGAGCACGGTTACTTTGAACGTCCACCTAGCTGCCTGTAAAACCAGAAATTGGTATTTCCTAGGAAAAAAGGAGGTATTTAGTGCAGCGTGTTGTCTCTGGGAGAGTATACTCTGTGTTGAGCATCTGGCTGAAAAGTGTGTGCGTGCTGCATGTTACTTCTGCCTTTGGAGGTGAGTTGAGGGCTGCTTTATTTCACCTGCCCGGTCACAAAAAAAAACCTCCCAAGGCTGATAGTTCCGTTCGGTGGCCTGAGGTAGGAGTGGCAGTTACTGCCCTGCCTCATTCTTTTGGTGAGGAACACTTTAATTGATGGTAACGTGCTAATACAATTCACCTCAGCTCTGCCAAGTTCCCAGCGTAGTAAATTTGGAAGCTCTATATAGTAGAGCTTTGACTGGTGTCCCTTCTTTGCTACTGTAGATGCGAATTTGCTCTTGGCATGCTGGTTTCTGTATGTATCTCTGGAACATACTGATGGATACAGCAAAAAAGGACCAAATTAGGTACTTAAAAATTAAATAGTTGACACTTTTTATAGTTACAGATACTTTCATTTTAATCTTAGTTGTGATAAACAGCTGCTATCTTTTGCAAAATTTTGAAATAATAATGACAATAAAATCAAAGTATCAGGGAAAATGTCTTCTTTTTCTTCATCTTCTTGTCTTTTTTTTTTTCTTCATCTTCTTGTCTTTGTTTTTTTCTTCAGAGAAAACTTTTGTGTCTTAGTCAACATACAATAACCCTCCCTTCAACTCCTTTTGTTTGTGTTCTACTGCTAATATTTTTGTACAAAGCACTTTTTTGTGTTCTGTTACAGGCCATTTGAGTGTTCAAACACAGTTTGAAAGCTATGGATTGTGGTTGTTGACTTCAGTGGTCTTTAAGTCTGGCCCGTCATAAATGGGTATATGCATTAATGCAGGGAAAGGTTAAAAAGTAAAGATGTGTTCCTAGGGTGAGCTTTTCCTCTTAGAACTACGTACCTGAGGAAAACTTGCCTTTGTAAAAACTTACATCAGTATTCTTACTAAAATTACTGTATAAAATGAATAAAAATTAGAGATATTTAAATAATATAGTCTGAGGATCTCAAAGTTCTGAAATAGGTAATAACAATTGTTCTCCTGACACTACATGAGACATTGGACATGGTATATTATAAAAACAACACCACTGTGAGATGATTTAAAAATAGTAACACCATCTTTGTTGTACTCAAACTGATGGCAACATTGACATGGAATTTCATCAGAGAGAAAACGCTTCCTGATCAGTTGCCTGAAAGGAAGGTGAGAGACTGGCTGTGATCAAGCCATGGGATGAAGTGTGAGAAAATATTGCTCATGCTTTCAACAGAGAAAGTCTCATCTCAACAGGAAGCCTCGGACGATCAGGGTTACTGATGTCCATGGGCTTAATAGCTGAATTTATTGAGGCAGTAATTAGAGGAAACTTGAGCTTTACATATGGTTTCTTGACCGGGGGTCTAGTGTGTGTATTGATTTTTTGAAACCTGCTTTTGCTAGGTACGTAGCTAAAATCTCCTAATGATTTCTTTGTATTTGGGGGAAAAAAGTTCACCCATATCAACTTAACCTCTCCAAATACTACTACTTTCCACACTTTTCATCAGCCACAAAAAGGCGAGCCCTTACAACTGAACCTCATGGGACACAGCAATTGCAGCCCAGTTGCACACACACTGTGTGCTGTCCATGTCTTGGTGGGCAAACACTTTTGATTGAAAACGTGGTGGTTGTGGCACATTCACCCTAATAAATTTAAAATATTTATTTGGTTTTAATCTGCATTCAATTACTCCAATTGAAGGTGACTGGAAGAAAATTATAAAAGATGTTTTTCCTCTAAAACAAAAAAGCTCAATTACCCCTTTGTAGCCATAAGGGATATTACTCTCTCCCTTCTGGCTACAAAAATTCAATGCACTTCTAGTGTCTTGAATTTGTCAGTATCATAGAAAACAAGTTGCAAAATAATTATGCTTTACTCTGCTATAATGCCTTCCATCTGAGTAGATCTGATTGTCTTACGGAGAGTAATGAATGAAGGCAGACATCATCTCTGTGAACTTGGGAATGCATCTATTTTATGGATGGCAAAAGTGAGAGAGCTTACCGTAATTAAGGGACTTAGCTAAACATGCAGAGAATGCTATTACCTAATTTAGGAAAAGATCCCAGAAATCTGAATTTGACCACTTACATGTTGTTCACTCCTATTATGGCAGAACAAATCTAACAGTGTGCAACTCTGTCCTTTCATATTCAACATTCCTGGATTTCCAAGAACCTTCCAAATAACAAGTAAAACATTGTTTTTCATAAAAAAAAAAAAGCGCCCCAAACAATGAATTTTGGAATCCGTGCATGCCATTGCAGATATGCTGGGTAATGATTGACCATTTAACTTTAAATGCATTGCACTTGGGTGTATACATTTGGCTGCCTAGCAAAAGGGAAACAGTGGTAATTTCAGGAAGCCCCCAAACTCATCAGAAAATGCCAAAGTGCTTCTAAATCTTCAGCCTCACTATATATATATATAAAAGTAAAATATATTTTATTACAGGGTCTCCCCTTCTGTCTCTTTGGTTTTGAGCCAAAGTACACTATGAAGTAACGGTTGGAAATGACCTCTACTCCTTCAAATGTGTTGTTTCTTTGGTTTGGCTTAAAATTAATCATATGTTTTTAAAAAAAATAAATAAATTGTAGACATTTCTTGGTAAGCCCCAATTTTTACTCATAATGTGGCTCTTTGCCAGTGTCTAATATGACATCAGAGTGATGTTACTGTGATTATGCAGTACACATTGGAAATGTAATACATTGCTATGATGATATATTAAACATTGACATGGAACCTGAATATATAATTGGCAATGACAAAAGAAAGCATGATTTAATATCTTCCATGCCACACTCTCCACTCAAGTTGCTCAGGGTCATGCCTTCTCAGTGCATTCTCATTATTTCCAATAGAATATCCTGATGTTCAGCAAGTATTTATGGGAACCTACAAGAGCTTCTTTGTTGGACGTGTTTTGTACATAATACAACAGTCAAGGGATTTCTAATATGTCATCTGTCTTACAAAGGAAAGCCTTTAAAATAGCTTTTTTTTCCCCCTTCTTGTCCTATCTAGAAGATAGGACAATGCTTAGTTAAACATTAGGTCATTTTCATGATAATATTAGGCTCTAGATAAGCTTAAAATGTGTCATACTCTGCAAAAGCCGTCAACTAATCAGTGCATGAGTTGTTTTTAACTTGTTTGTATTTGATTTGTTCTAAGAATTACATATTGTATTTATAAAGTCACAGAGGACCCTTTGGGTATAAACTGTCCTTTGCATTTTTACATATCCAGCTGAACATCCCCTTTCCCATAGCGTCTCCTTGGCTTTTATTTCTTATAGTATTCAGCAGAAATATACTCTGTCAAACACAGCCGGAAGATATCATACCCTTGAGGAAAGTTGAGTATTCGTGTTCCTATGAAATTCTTCCCCCCTCCTCAGCTGTGCTGAAGTGAAGACATCTTCCCAGCTGTTACTCCTGCTTCTTGTATTCCTCAGCACCAAGTCTGAGGTTTCTGCCTTTTGAACTGACTCATCTGTACTCATCTTCTTTCCTTTCCACCAAGAACCAAGTAGGGTACCTGAACTATTCCATTATGTTTTTTTTGCATACTGGAGTCTTTTCTCCATCTTGCACTGTTTTGTCAAAGGGAAGGAAAAACATTTTCTTTCCTATGTAATAATGAAAACTATATTTCTACAAAGCTGAAATTACTTAATGGTCTCAAAACACTGTTTAAATTTATCATGCAAGTTGTGCATTTCTGTACATGTATAGTTTTCTGTACTTAACTTTGTGCTTACTTTTCCATGGGGCTAATTTAGGTACAATGGCCTCCTTTTTCATTACTCATATAAAAAAAGAACAATGACCCTTAACACCACCATGATGTAGCTTATTTCTTGTCGAAGAAATCAGCCTTTTTTGCATGATTTACTGGATGACCCCACGGCTAGCATGGAAGATGATTTTTGTGGGCCACCTTCAAGGGCTTTTTTTCTAATTTTCCCACCTCCCCACAGTGCTAGGGAGTTTTATTCAGACTCCCTGTGAAATCCAGTGATGTATCTGGTAGCAATCTAACTTGTGATTAGCCAATGGAATTCTGCATTTCCATTAACGCTGAAGCCTAGTGTCCCTGAGATTTATATCCCTGAATCTTTCAATTGATTTATAACCTGGTAATCCTTTTATCCCCATTTATATGCAGCATAACTTGACGTAAGTGTTAGAATGTCTCCATTAATCGAATTCAAGAGTCTTGGACTGAGAAACTGGACTAAAAACTTTTAGGCCATACTGTAAATACACTCTGTGTCAAAGGAAACCCGGAAGTAATGTGTCCTTTAGTTGCCTTATCTTTACGTTCGCTCTCAAGTGAAACGAAGAAGAAAATATTGACTAGCTGTTAATGTTATATCTGGAGTATCTGTTGCAATAAAAACACGTTAAAATACTTCATTTCGCATTGTGAGTCCAGCCCTGTTGCCCAGTGGATTGCAATGCAGGGTGGCTGTAGGCAAGCTCTGCGTGGACCACCTGGTTCCTATATGCTGTGGTGCAGAGATACCAGCCTGGCTCCCAAACATTGTGTGGTGTTTCTGTAGGGCTGTTCAAATCCCCTTGAAGTCAATAGAAATTAAGCGTCTGGATTTCAAAAACATGTCTGCTGTTAAGAGCTGGGAAGTAAAAAGGTGTTTTGCTTTCCTCGTCTCCAATCATGCAATATTAACTTCTCCTGAGTGGTGTGGCGCACAAGTGCGGAGTCCCAGCACTGCTAATTTTAATTATGTGATGGAAAATTTAATAGTTACTGCAGCTTTGCATTATTACTGCTCCTTCTGTGTGGACTTCGAAATTAGATGAAAACGTTGTTTATAAGAAAACCTGAGTAGTTTATCTGAAACAATGGCTCACCAGCAGCAGCCCCTTCGATAACCTTTAGCAGCCATGTCTACAGAGGATGGGGGGAGTCCCATGTTACACTTAAATCAAATATGTGGCACAGCAAACGGAGGAGCTATTAAAATATATTTATTATTCATTATTAGTAAATTGCCTGCATGTGGAGTACTATAGAGTAGCAAACTTACAATTTTGTTGACTCATTAGAAGTCTGTGGTGCGATGTCCTGCAAAACCCAAATTTGTATTTATAGCATTAATTTTGAAGCTCTGTTTAAGCAATTACATCTGTGTATTACATGAAAAAGATGCAGAATAAAGGTAAGTCTTACAGTATGCTGGAAATTTCCTGGTTGAATACTCTACTGTCTGTCTTGAGACTTAATGTGCTATTGGGACAGAACCTGATTTAACCCAGAAACTTACAGGTGAGACTGTGGAAGATAATGTGTGCCACTACTGAAGATGTGTTAATAAATTATAATTCTGTATGCTGTATGCATTCCAATTGCCTCTTTAGTAAATACTTAACACATTAAAGTCTGCCAGAAAATCAGATGAAATGAAACCAATTTAATTCCTTAATTTGTATTATGTTATGCAATACTACATCATGTTGCGTCCATAGAAACAAGAAATTGATATTTTCTGAATCAGATCTTCTGTTTCTCAGCAATTTGTTAATATGCTGGTATCTTTAGGGAGAGAATGATAAGATAACGTTCCATCTTTTTGGATGTAATGTCTTCTTATACTGTGGGAGGAGAAAAGGAGTAAATAACAAAAAAGGAGGGCCATCATTCCTGCCCTCCTGTGTTGTGATGATGAAGTTATACTGCTATTATAATTAAAATAACTTAATGCATTGAAACCTCATTGTCATGATCGTCATGTTTAATGATAATAGTCAACATTTTTTCATCCCAAACCTGCTTAAAATTTACCTTGAGCACTTTAGATGATTAAGATGTTTAAAATTAGACATGTGCATGCATATGTAACGTACCAGGGCATTTAGTTAGCTACTATATAAATAAAATCAACTGACCACAACTAATCACCCATGAGGGGAAAATGCTCTTCTGCTACTGCATGTGTGGGCTGAGCAAAAATGCCAATAGAAATCTGGGAAGTGTAATGGTCATCAACAACAACAACAACATGAAAAAGCTAATTAGTCTGAAAAATGGCCACACAAAGGCCTTTGTTAACAGTTTCAAAAATGCAATTTCATTACTTTCATAGTAGAATGAGTTGGAGAATAAACTATTTGTCAACATTAAAAAAAATCCTGAATCCACTTTTTTTTTTTTGGTTTTAACAGAGTTCAATTTATAAAATTCTTGAAATTTCATCTAAAAAACAAACAAACAGCAGCAGCTCCAGACTTTGTGATCTCCCCTGTAGAGGGGGAGCTGCTGTGGGTCTCATCAAGCAAAGTGAGAAAGGAAAGTGGACTTGATCCCTGGTACCTGGAATATGGCCCACGACCCTCGTGTGCCGATCAGGTTCAGCTCCTGGAGGGAACTGACAAAACCCACATATTAAACATTCGATATATGATTATAAGAAGTCAGTAGGCTTGTTTCTGAGTGAAGCCATAGACAATTTTTCTGGGCCTGCCTAAAGAGAAAAGAACTGTCATTGCAATATAGTGCACAAAAAAGAAAGCGAGAAGGATTTAAATATCACCTTAATTTTCTGAGGGCACTTTTAGGATGCTTTGTCAGTCCTACAACCATCCAAGTGACTACTTCAACTCTTCATAATTTGGTTTTGATAGTTACTAAAAGAAGCCAAAGTCAAAAGAAGAACCATCCTCTGTATTTTGGCTGTGTGCTGTATAAAATTGACTGTCTGATGAAAAACTGTCTTGTCATATTTTGTAATAAAATAATATTTTTGTGCATAACTTGACCTGTCCTAGTGAGTTATGCTGCTCATTGTTTCATAGTAACAATTTCCAATGGGATTTTAATAATACTCTTGCTCTTACCATCTTGTACGATGTAAGCTGTTACTTTCAATTTGTAAGAAAAATATTCAGGTATAAAACTAGATAATCTGTATCCTTTTAGAATCAAAAGTCACTTTGCCAAAATATTTTAACACATGAAATTGCTTCTTAAGAGATGTTTGCTATGATAAAACGACAGAAAACTACATTTCCATTATAATTATAACTGACTAGTGGTGCTAAGTTTTTATAATTTAAAGGTATTCTCAAATCTGACAGCTCTTCCATGTTGAATTATGCATTTCTGGCTCTTAAATAGTTCTGCTGGCATGAGACAGCTGAGATGAAGTTGTCTTTCTAAAATAATTGCTCCATGGAGCATCCATTATACCTTCAGAAAAAATGTATTACTTGACTTCTACAAATTATAGACTAGCCTATAATGGGTATTTTTGACAGCTATTAGCTTTTTTAAAAAAATCTGAACAGTAAAATGAGTATTGATATCACTCTGCCGTGTCTTGCATGTTAATACCAACCTTTCTGTACTCCTTTTCTAAAGCATGATGTAATCATTAATTACAATAATATTGATGTAATTGCACTCATCCTAAACTCCCCCCACTGTAATAGCAACGTGTGATTCTTTTTCTACAGTAATACTCACTTCATATTTCCTCTTCTTGGAAAAAGAAAAAAAAAACAACCACCACCACCAAACAGACTTAAGCATAAAATCCTATACCGTATTTTGTTATCAAGGCCAGGTTGGATGGGGCTTTGAGCAACCTGGTCTAGTGGGAAGTGTCCCTGCCCATGGCAGGAGGGTTGGAATGAGATGGTTTTTAAGGTCCCTTCCAACCCAAACCCTTCTATGATTCTGTGTTTCTATGATCATTGCTGCTCAGGGCGAACATTGAGTGGAAAGTCCAGTTGTTGAGTCTCTGGGAGGTTGTGGTGCTCTGACCTTTCATGTATGATCCTGTGGTGTAGCTCTTAGTACACGGGGACTAATCCCGAGACCACACCTTCACAGGTAGTGCAAGAAGAGGCATAGCAAGATGTCCTGGTGTCTGGATGTCCTTTTCTCGGGTACCAACAGCAGCCAGCTGAGCTGAGGCCTGTTTACCACTGTCTGGTGTATTTACATATTCAGATACTGCTTTAGTGACTTCAGTCTTCAACAGTTTGCACCACGTTAAATGAATGGAAGCTCAGGACATGTTAAAAGAGGAATTCTTGGTGAGGGAGAAGGAAGGAAAAAAAAACCTTACTGAGCTTTTTCAATACAATGAGACATTCTGTATACTAATTATACATTGTCCACATTTTATTTAATAGGCTTGTAACTGGAAAGAGTATCTGTGAGAACTGATGCCTGTCCTCCTACTTTGCCAAACAGTGTGTCTTCACATGAAGAGGAGCAATTCTTCAAAAGGAAAGTAAAAGGTTTTCATATATACGTTAGTTTTGTGAATTGAGTGGTGAGGGGAGGGCGGTTACGGACAGAGCATATCTCAAGTCTTTTGGAAATATTGTTCATGTCTAAAATATAATAACGTGGATATAATATGGAAAATAGAGGAACCGACTTTCATAATTACTGTTGAATACATTAATTTACAGTGAAGATAATCACAATAATAAGGGAGGGCAGAAGGTCTTCTGCACCCTGACCGTTACACAAGAGTGCTGTGGTGCGGTGCAGCCGGACCGTGGCTGATCCACATTTATGTTTATTTGTATATTTGGTGCTTGCATGAGAAGCGTGTGTCTGGGAGGCTCTGAGGTCTGTCAAGCTGAGGGCAGAGGAGGAAACAGAAGGTATGGCTGGGAGGATTATTCCTGCCCTAGAACTATTTTGGCAGAGGCTGGATGCTGCTACCAAGTGTTGGTCTGTGCTGAGCCCCTTCCTACGCTGCCTGCAGCATCCCAGGAAAAGGCGTCAGACCCCGCAAGAGCAGATCAGCTTGGAGCAAAGGGTGAAATCAGATTAATTGAGATGCTGCGTGAATCAGAGAGACACCCAGCACCATGTTCAGTTTTGCTTATGTGCTGAGAACACTCAACTTGCATAAAAATTACTTAGTAGCCAGGGCAATCACCTGAGATGTTTGTAACGATAACAAAAAACTGGTGAGGATGTGTAAACTCAGTTCTGGTGGAGCACAGGGACAGCTGAACAGCAAGAAAAGATGTGCTCATGGAAACACCCACAACTGCTTTCAGTGTCTTTTGATTTCTTGTCACCATCTTGAGCGTAAAAATCAGCTTTTGAAGAGCAATAAGAAAAAAAAAGGACCAGACTTCCTTTCAAAGTAAATATTTCCCTTTTCGCAAAATAATCAACACTCCAAGTGTTTTGAAATAAAGTTAATGTCATAATAAGAAACATTAACAACTGTAAATGTTCTCAGTGTTGATAGAACAAACTCCAAAAATCCCATTATAATCTCACGAAAAAATTTAATGGCACAGTAATCAGCGTAATACAAACTATATTTAGAAGCACCACAATTATTACATAATACATCATGAAGACCCTCTAGAGATGGTATTACCACAGATTATAGGCGACTTCTGAAAGCCATTAAGGATCTATTAGTTGCCAAACGGGTCCATCCATAACTTTCAGTAATGTCCTCTCTGGAGCATTACTTTCTTATCACATGATATCTGTAATAGGGGAACTTAAGCTTTCAACCCATGACTGTTGAAAGAAAAAGTAGCCTTGACATCTTGGCTTTTTTGTAATTAATGCATTTATTATATTCTTGACCCAAGTTTTATAATTATTGGAGGAATTAATCAATATAACTGCTGGGATTTGTATTTTTTGTTTGTTTGTTTGGGCTTTTTCGCTCTCCGTTAGGTGATTTCTGAAGCAAAAATCATGATACATATTTCCATCTTAACGGAAGGCTGTTGGAGCAAATATCAAGTGAAAAAACAAGGTCAGAATTTGGCACAGGTTGGTGAATTGGAACAAAAAATTGGTGTGAAATCTCAAAAGACACTGTTGGAGAGTTGCGTTTTCTTTCAGCAGGCGTGGTTAAAGGTTATCAACTCTTTGAATGCATGATGCACAACAAAAGACTTGATTATAAATTTTGGAAGAGTAATATTATTGTTTTAGAGCCATGAGCCAGTATCCTGTTACACCAGGCGCTGCCGAAGAACAGCCCGGAGCACATATGATGATATAAATTGTGACTATAACTCTCATAAAAATCAGGATTTTTCAATTTCAGCTCATAAAACATGATATCAAAAATGAAAGAGTTTGCATCTATGAAGTAATACACTTCAGCGTTTTTGGTATTTGTGAAGAGATTATGCGCAACCTGATCTTTTGGTATATTGAAAATCTCTTGTTTCCTGATCCGTTCTCTTTTCTTATTTAAGCATGAGAAATTTCAGATTCACTTGTGAGAATTTCTGAAGTGGTTCATGTGACATCTTAAACAGTATGGCACATATCTGATTTCACTTGTAGTCATTCACCTAATATCTGATACCATTTTGAATATGTAGAACAAATGTGGTTTTCTACTGCTTTGTAAAGCAAATTTCTACAGAATGATACATCCATTAAGAATTCTGCTGAATTAGTTCTCTTTACTGGAAGACAAGAAAAAATCCATTGTTTTAAAAAGTTTATAAGAAAATTAAAACAAGAACCCAAAAATGAATTCCTGGAATGGCTGTGCTGTTGTTCATACTATAACTTGTATCATAGTGGTCTCGTGGATGCAGAATGCTGGCATAATATATAGAGTTATTGAACACATGAGGATTTAAGTGCATCCACTTTTCAAACGAATAAATGGCTGCACAAGATGAAAAGGGGAGAAGATCCAGGCCCACGAGCTTTTCTAGGCAACAGAATACTAGCTCTTATTTTGGGGATCGCATCAAAGGCCTTCAATGGAGAAAAGTTTTAAAGTTTGCTTTATTCTTTACTGTAGGTGTAAAATCAGGGTTGTTCTAGAACCAGTGGGCTGTCAAATCATTTAATCATGGGATAACAGTGTGTACTTTGTGTGAGTATGTGATTTTCCCTAGCGCCGCACAGCAGCTCTGAAGTAGCGTGTGGGATGTTAGCCTGTCACCGTTTTATTGCAACAAAACCCAAGAAATGTCTGATTAAGTCAGAGAAAAGTTACTGCATTATTAAAATGGGTGAATCAATTTTTTTCTTTCTTATGGTTTGTCAAATTTATAAAATATTATATTTCTCTTCAGATAGAGTTACATACTGTGTAGCTCAGAGATAATCCCTATGGTCTTGGCATATGTTACTTAATTGTCTCAGAAGGAAATACCATAAATACCATGCTGTCATCTCCCATGGGCATTTGCTCATCTGTCACAGTGGGAGCTCCAGACTGGGTGAGGTGCTCTAAGACATTTCTTAAACTATGTAAATCACAGCCATTTCTCCTTCCTACTTCCCAAATGGTCAATTATGTATAAACATGTGTTAATAAAAATTTGCTTCTTTTGCCTCCGAGGTACACACCCAGAAAGCTATGTGACTATGATAAACTATAAATGCCATTATTATGTGATTCAACCTATGACATAAATTACTGATTTAAAATGCCGACATAGATATGGAAGTCTGTGGGATTCAGGCCCAAAGTAGAAGCAAAACAAAACTATCAATAAAAGTCATTAAAAAAACAGGAGAAGTTTCTGTATTTCTCTCGTTCTTTTTTAAGGAAACTATTTTGTATTTACCTACTGAGAGAAAAGCAATTAGAAGATTATGCTGAAAGTATGCTAAAGGCTATTTAACACATTTGCTGCTTAATGACCTCTGTACAGGTTCAGTTGCCATATGAGATAGAAAACAACGAAAGTTGAAGGGATACAGATTGCAAACAACTGTAGTGAGTATTGATACAAAGAGATAACGAAAAGGCAGCTAAAAAGGTGCATTATGCTTAGCTGTATCAGCGAGTAACCCCACGGGGTATAAGGAAAAGACCTTATATTGCAACAGTCCACATCGTCAGTGTTTTCTGTCTTCAAATGACCTGTGGCAAGCATTGGCTATTTATTTCCCAGTCTAAATCAACTCCTGGGCTGTGTTTACATAGGTCTTCATGGTTATTTTCAAACAGAATCTCTGATTGAATTTACACTCGTCCATATTTAGGATACAGCCCGTCAACAAAGTATTAAAACTGGTGCCACACCATTGATTAATATTCCTTAAATATCTAATGGTGAAGCATTTCTGATGTGCTGAGAAATTGAATCAGCGACAGGTATTGCTGCTGTATCGATGGTGAGTCTAGAAAAAGTCTTGGATCAGATTATGGACAATTTTATATCCTTTTCTTTCTGAGATAGGCGCTGGCAGGAACCTTTTCTTTCTGAGATACAGATTTCTGTTTTCTTGAGAAACAAGTGTATGAGAACATACACTTCATGGTGTAGTGTACACATAACATATCTTCAGAGCAGCTCATTAATAATCACATCATTTCAGAGGAAAGATGAGAAAGATATTGCATAGAAATGACATGAAAGCTTGGTCTGAAAACTACGTAGAAGAACTGAGGTTGAGTCATTTGTAGGAAAAATGGTGTGCTGATATTCTCTGTATGTAGAGGTACTTTCTATATTATTTGCTAAAAAATAGAAGATAAATAAGGTGAAGAAGGTAGCATTCAGTTGTAAAATAATGGTTTAAAAATGGGAGCCAGAGCATCATGCATGGCCAAGGTGCAAGGGACAGCGATGAAGTGAGATACATGTCACTACCTTTGAATTCACCCCTTCCTCCAAATCTTGAATCCAACAGCCTGAACACCTCGAAATCCTCTTTCTTCTCATTTCCAAATAACAGGAGCTACACTCTGAATTCAGGCTTTGCTGTTGAGGGTTACTTTCTTTTACCCAAGCCCTTAGAAAACTTGCACGATGCAAATGGCTTTTTTACCAGAGAGCTTTTGTTTGGAAGGGAGAATTTGAAGCAAAGTAGTTTAAATTTTTTCCCATTCATGTTTCATAGCTTCACAAGCATAAATGCACTATTCTTTATTTTGCGGGAAGAACCCTGTGTGTTAAATATCTTTATGTTTAGCAGTGTCAGAAGCAAAAAGCTAGCTGGAATTGTTGCTGTGATTTCTTGGTTCATATTTACAGGGTCAAATAGATAGTGTGAATTATGATGAATTTGTATGTTTTCCCTTCTCTCCTTAAGAAAAAAATGTGCAGTGTAATATGAGGCATTTGAATTTATTACCATTCATCAAAGACAGCTTTTGGCAACATTTTATCACCAACGAACTCACTGGCATATAAAAAACAATACATGTGCAGTTCTGCGAAGCAGGAAAGGAAATTTGATGGGAAGGTCTATTACATCACTTGAGCAAGTATTTTTTTTTAACCAAATAAAAATCGCAGAGGCGCCATTCACATTGCTGTAGCTAAAGGCCATCATAAACCCCTGTTTTCATGGTGTTGTATATTGTTACTGAACCATTAAAAACTATAGTACCTTTAAAACTAGCATTTTGTGGAGGACAGCTTGGAAAGGGGAATGTGTCCATGTATTTTTAAATTAGGAAAAAAAATTTGTCAGTTAAAAAGGTCAAGCAGCTAATATTTATTTACATTGTTCAATTTTAAGACCATTGTATCTTAATGTTCTGCATATGCTTAAGCATCTATATATTAGGAGTTTTTGAAAATGTCCATTTGTCCTTCTGTTCCAGTATCTAGTCTTGTGGGAAGACATTAACTTAATAGTAAGATTTATTATGTCCTGATCACAGAGAGACATGAGCATGTGCACAATTTTACATGCTCAGAATAGTATGAGCGAGCTAGGAAAGCTACATACACCCTTGCTGCTTGTGTGGGACTGGAAAAGTAAGTACCCAGCACCTTTTAGTAGTCACAACTGTTTGAAGCGCCTCTAATATCTATGCCATTACAACTGCACTTAAAATGATAGTAGTAATGAATAGCTGTAATTTTATTGTAAACCCATGATTTGATTTCCTAAAGTGTCTGCAGAGGGGAGAGAGATGTGTATCCTTGAGTCATATAATGCTCTTTTCCAAACATCCATCTGAATGTGGAACCCTTTTCTTCTTCCTATATCCTTCATTTTATAAGATCTCAGAAAATCTTGTTCTATAACCTATATAATAATAAGCTCTTAAAATGCAGTTAAGATTGTAGTGCAAGTAACATCTTTTCCTGTGAAGCAGATACGGTGTTATACTATCGATGGAGCAAATGTCTTGATAGTTTTATTGTGTCACAGAGACATAAAATTATTAAACAGGATCAATTGAACGCAACATTTTCCCTGTGCATTTCATGTAGGAAAGTCCATGTAATTTTAATTTTTCATTTCAAAATTATCTGTTATACCTTTTCTGACGAGAAACTTTTATTCCTTCTTTAAGCAGAATTATTCATTTCCTTGCATGTTACAGATTTACTTAAAGCACCTAAATGATGACATATTAAAATGGATGAAAATAAGCATGGTGGTATGTGTTATAAAGCAGTCCATCTGTACTGGTTATCTGATTATGGGATGTTCATTCCCTGATCATGGATGAAAATGGCATCAGCTGCTCTGTGACCTTCAAAGTCTAATTATTCATAGTTAATAGTAGGCACCTGAGTTTTAAAAAGAAAATACAATCTGTGTGTACCTGTGATTGAAGAAGTGTCAGTATATCACTATTGCTAATTCAAGTCCAGTTAAAATGTCTGATGAATCATATGTAAACGTGAATCATATGCACACTTTATTATCGTGTGCTACATTACTAACAGAGGAAAAATGTTCTTTTCTACATTATTATAATGTAATTTAAAAATTTAGTAACATAAGCCTACCATCCTACCGGAAATACACAATCACGAGATTAATAACCAAAGGCAAATAATAAATAGCGACACGTATTACCAGGAGACCTCTCATTTACCTCTTCTGGTTTATTTAACGTGCTGCGAGCTGCCTTGAACCTCCACGTGATCCACAATTCCTGCCTGACCTATCAGTAGGTGATTGCAACTGTGCGTGTGTCATTTACTGTGCTCCCGATGACCCTCTTGACAACCGCTTGTTCTCTGTCTGCTGCCAAGAACGAGTGTCCAAAACACAACCAGAACTTGCACAGGTGGCGGGTTCTGAAGATGTTCAGTTCTCCATTTCAGTGTGAACTAAGGAATGTATGGGAAATAAAAGAAGAATGGATGAGAAAAGAGAAGAACAGGTTGTAAGAGAAAAAATAAAATGAACATTGGAGTAATAGTGTGCTAATTAGTGAGTAATATAATATATATACATATATAAAAATATAATGTAATATAATTTTAAGGAGAAAATTAACTTGTACGTCCATCACGCTAAATCAAAGCTGCTTTTGCATGAAATGTGGTATCAATTACCTAAAGACAACGTAGACACCAACAGGATTGCGGTAGTAAATCTGTTCATAGAATCATAAAATTGTTGATGTTGGAAGGGACCTTTAAGATCATCAAGTCCAACCATTAACCCAACCTGACAAAACCACTTCTAAACCATATCCCCAAGTACCACGTCTACCCTTTTTTTAAACTCCTCCAGGGATGGCGAATCCACCACCTCCCTGGGCAGCCTGTTCCAATGTTGGATAACTCTTTCAGTGAAAAAATTTTTCCTAATATCCAACCTAAACCTCCCCTGGCTTAACTTGAACCCATTTCCTCTCGTCCTATCACTTGTCACTAGGGAGAAGAGGTCATGTGTATGTATATGAAATAGCGATAGGGTGAAGCAAGTAGGAGAATGTAGGACATGTACTGGAGGCTCGGTCTCGCGCTATTATACACTGTGCTGATAAATGTGGCTGAAGCAGCCTACCTAAATAGCTTGCATCCCCAAAAGTCTCACTGTTAGAGATTTTTTGAGGGAACCAAAAAAAGCAAGGTTCCTCCCCCTAAAATCTCCTTTAAAAACTTTTTAAAAAAAACCCTCAAGTTGGTGTAAGTAAATGGTAAAGGCTCAGAAACCAGATGGTTTCAATGTCATGCTTTTTAAAATTCTACCTTAGTGATTATTTAAAAGCCTGATTCGTGTAGCCGAAGCGTTCGGTTTGGCAGTGTGTGATCTGGGGGAGTGGAACTTTGTCATGGGGAGTTAACGTTCATTGTGAGAGAGGAGGAGAGCCGGGAAGTGGCAACGAGCATGGAGCCGAGCACGGGCTGCAGCCCACGGGGAAGCCAGTGTAACAGCTGCACAAAAGCTCCGGTTCTCCCCAATTCTGTCCACATTTCTGTTGCTAAGGTTGAATTTTCAATTTGCAATTGTCATGCACAACTGGCAGGATGAGGTAGGTTAAAAAAAAAAAAAGTATTTAAAGTTTAAAAAAATGCATATTTTGAAGTACTGCTCTATGTTTCTTGCTTTGCAGATATGGTAGGATCTGTTTGCAGCTCTAAAAAGTCAGAATTTAGCTTGTAGTGGTAGTGGTCAATATTAGCAAGGTAAACAGGATGCTTGAGGGACAGAGGGAGAGATGAAATGCCCTTCGTGGATCTCCACCTGCATGGTAAAAATTGTTTATCGGGTGGCTTTGTCCAGCAGGTACTAATTTTTCCTAAACAGCCTCACAGTTACACTAGGAAAGAAATCAGCTGGCCTACCTCAGAAAGCTGCATACATATATATATTTTTTTTCCTGCTAAAGCCCTAAAAAATGGTATAGAAGTGCTTAATACCTTTGAAGAATACTAAAAATGCACTACATTTTCAGAGGAGCTCTCATTATTACAGGATGAGTTAGCCTATCTGAATTAGAAATACATTAGCAAAGGGATTTGGGTAGACATGTCTATATGGATTAAACAGAGCTGCACTTTGCTTTCCTGAGTTTTTTTTTTTTTCCGCCTCTTTTTTTTTTTTTTTCTCTTTCTCTTCCCTCCTCTCCTCAATCATAATGAGAGGTGATTGAATTTATTTGGGCAAAATCCAAGCTGAACCCAGCAAAGGATATTTTCAGAGTTATCCTTTTTAGATACTTGCCATATCAACGAAGATCTGTTTTTAGGCCCGGTTATTTAAGGCTGCCTTAAAGACTAATGAAATATAGTGTGATGGATGTTACCCCATTTCAGGGACTTTAAAGTAAGTTACTTTCAGAAATGGAAAAAAAAACCCACCTTATAATCTTCAAGCCCCGCTTTGGTACTACTTTTCAAGATCACAAATTCATTTTCAGTAGTAAGATGCTCTGTGTAATGTATATGCTAATCTCAAAAAAAATAAAAAGTTTGTTCTGAATTTTCCTAACTAAGGAGAGATTTGTAATTGGAGAGGCACTCTTGGAAAGCAGGGTGACATAGTTTAATAATGCTTCTGCTTTTACCTCTGTGAGAGGTAAGATTTTAAAGGCACCTAAGTGAATTAGGAGCACAAGTGGAGATCCTCTCCCAGCTGCACAATAATGTATTGCTGCTCAATGGTTTGTGCATTTTGATAAGTGACATACTGTAGTATTAGCATTTTGTCACTGTCTTCTTTGCAAAGCCAGATATATTTAGGCTTCTAAACCTGAAATCCTGCTTTGTGTGCTCTGGAGATTATAATTTTTTTATTATTATTTTTACAACATGGTATATTTAGGAAAATAGCATGACATCGGTTTGTCACTTTTTAGGTCATATTTGTATTATAGTTATAGGATGACCCACATATATTTGCGAGATTTGTTTATAGATAGCACTATGCAGTCGTTTCTGTTGAAAGCCCTTGAAAGTAATGAGTTATTATAAGTGACATCCTTAAAGAAATGATTCTGTGACCTTAAATTTTTAAATTAAGATATAATATACTTTAAATATTTTGGCTTACATATTTAGCTTACAATGAAATTAAAATCGAGTATTTCTTTTTAAGATTATTTGTACTTCTTTACTCATGCTGTATTTCCAAAGTGCATTGAAGCTTTTTATGTTTAAAAATGTAGCACACTTTTAAAATCAAATGAGTACAGTGGCTTCGAGAATCTTTTTTAGCATTCATTTGTATTTCAGTGGTTTGACAATGGTCCTGTCTCTTCTATTCAAGTGAAAGCGTTACCTATCAGGCATAAACAGCTAAACGCAGTGCACCAAAAACATTGATGATTGCTAACTTTGGAGAACATAGAGTAAATAAAGATGACAATGGAAAGGCCTAATTTACACCTGAAGAGAGCCAAAAAATGAGAGAAAAAAACAATTATGTCAGTTCTGCATCTTCAGTTCAACAGCATATTCGTAAAGAGAAAACGCTGATCAAATGAGGTTTAAGAATCTGACTTGAAAGGTCATGAAATTCAGATTTACATCTAAAATTCATCATATTGTTCCTCACTGCAGCAGAGATCTTGTAACAAGGAGTGATGTTACTTACAGTGATTCGTCTCTGGTCACTCTGGAGAACAAACCGCTAAGTGGAATTCCTTTTCAGAACCTTTTTATCAAATTGTTACAGCTCTTCAGAGTGGGACCAAATACAGGTTGCATTTATATGAGCTTCTAAAATGGTTATTTTTTATTAGTAATTTGTAGAATATAGTATTCCATATTTTAAAATATGATTTCCATATTTTTGTTTCTCAGTCCAGTTAAAAGAGGTAAAATTTAATGTTTGTTCTTCTTTGCAATCTGCATGAACTGTACTGGGGGAATAAAATAATGTTTTATTAAGAAAACTGAGTAGTGCCTTAAAAACATTGCCCCTTAGAATGAAACGGAGCCATACTATAAATTTTCTCTGCAATGTCTTTGTATACGAGGCAGAGCACCGTTCAGGTACGGAGAAAGGGAGAAGGGTCTCTTCCCATGCTGGGGAGCTACGAGGATTTTCACAGCTTTAGGAAAGTTGATGAACACATCAGGAGAGCCAAGAATATCGTTGTTGAAGCGCTTGCTTGTCTTTTTCTCAGTCAGGCAGAGCAGTGAGGAGAAGCTAGATCCTCCATGTCCTCCATATGTCTGCCTGTGATTTTGGTGAAAATTTGATTCCGAGTATGAAAACTTTCCAGGTTTATGCCTGTGCAAAGTTTTGATTTCAGCGTCTTGGCATTTTCAGTTAAAAAACATTTTGCTGGAAAAATCTTTATGCGCTTAACACAGAAAGAATGAAAACAGTGATGCAAAGACTGTTTCATTTAATACCTCTTTTTTTTTTTTTTTTCACATGCAAAGAACCTTATTTGACGAAATTCAGCCCACAGTGTTCAAGAAACTGTCTGCATTTTTTAACTATTTTTGTCTGTCACTGGAAGAGTTATGGTGGGTGACGCAAGTGCAATGGCAGCGCAGAGCTCCTGTCGTGGAAAAGGGTAGAAAGGAGGAACTGAGGAGCAACGTATATAAAATTTCAATAGCAGAAATAAAATACCAAATTACAAAAGAGGAAATACTTGTCTGGACAACAATACTCTAGGAAAACCAACTACTTTTAAACTTCCCATTTCCGCAGTACCTAAGCAACTCACAGACTTCTGTTTAGTCCTTAACACATTTCCATGAATTGGGGATGCACCTTTATTCTCAAGCAGATACCCTCTAGTGAAGAAAGGAACTAAGCCCATCTATCGAATAGTCAGAATTTTAATCATGATGTCATTTCTCATTGTTATAATTAATCTTTCATCATTAAACACTTTTATCAACACTTTCTCAAGAAGCTCCAAAGCCTTATGTGAAAATCAATATTGTTATGTCTTTCCTAACACCTTATATGTCATCGCAAATCTAAAAATTAATTCAAAATGGGTGTTTTGTGGTAAACTTTGTGACACTGCAATATAGGTGCTCGTTCTTTGCCACGTGATAACTACGCTCTTCTAAATTTTCACTCTTCTTCAGTGCATTCTAACCAAGAACACATTTACCTCTAGTCAGTCTAAATTCAACATTCCTCTAACAGAGGATTTTGGCATCAAAGGCATTTTTTTTTGTAAACAGTGTTTTGATTTCATACTTCTGGCTTAACAGAATGTAACCAATGTATTCCTGCTTGCATGTACTTGTATTAAAATATTAGGTGTATATTTCCTTAGCAGACTTTGTCAAGAAATGCTACATAAAATAATGTTAATCATTATTCTGTCTTCATTTCACCATATATTTAATTTACAATAGATTAGAGAAATTACTTCATTACAGGTATTTAGAGTAGATTAGTAAATTCGTTTATGCTGGTTGCGTCCACGCTGATTTGTGATGATTGGCTCCGCAGCATATACATCTGGTATGAGGTTGACCTGAAAAAGTATAACTGCGCTGGGGCTGTCTTCCTGTTATAATTGTATGGGCTTACTTCATTGGGTTATGTGTACATTATTGCAATTGAACTAAAATAGGTCTGTTTTTCACTGTGTAGAATTTAGTCACGCATCAATACATTTTTAATTAAAAGTGTATGACAGGTACAATAGTAGAGTACTCCAAATAATTTTCTAAAGCAGTCCGTTTCCTCAAAGACAGGTAATCAGAATCTGTCTCTCAGCTAGTGAATGTATAATTTTTTATTAATATATATGATTAAGCATCTAAAAACTTTATGCTAAATTGTCAGATTTTGGTGGCAAACCCTGTACTGTGAATCTTTCAAGTTTGTAACAGCAAAGTGAGGCATTCTCCTTGACAGGAGAAAAAGATCTTGCCAGACAACTTGATTAGCTCATTTTGTAGTAACAGTCAGCATCAGAATAGCATATCACGATATAAATGCTTGGATCACCTGGACGGCTCCATGTCAGGGAGGAAGCTGTGGCAGATAGCTCTATTAATGGTATTAGGGTATCTGCTCCCAAGGTCAGTGGGAAAGTTAGTGGTAGAAAGTGGATTTCTGTTTCTCCACTGTTTCCTTACCTACTACTGCCAAAGGAACTTGAAAAGAAGGGGGTTTCATGCAAGAACATGAGGATTCTTGTGGGACAGATTCCCAGCTATTTCCCTTGTTTTGTTAAACACTTTTCGCTCTCTGAGATGTTATTAGAATAAAATAAAATAACAACCTATTATCTTTCCTCATTTTTATTGAATGAATTTAAAAATCACCAAAACCTTTTTTTTTTTTTTTTTTTAAGCCAACCTAAAAATCTCTGTTCAGATTTATCACTCTGGTAAATGTGTAAAGCAAGACAAAGCTGTCTATCTATCATTTCACCAGTTAATATCTTCTACAGTTTCTTCCTACTCTTTTGCCAAACAAAGGAAAAATGATGAGTGGTATTTCTGCGTCCTGGTATTTGTGCAAATTATGATTCTAGTTGTCTGAAGAGTGTAGAAAAGCTGTAGATACTCTTCCTGCCCAGATAATATTTCTATACTTCTGTGTGTTTGTAATGAGAGCACCCTGGAGGCGTTTCTCTGATGCTAGTAGATTAAGGGTCATCAGTTTTATTTCTATACGAATCTCATAAATAAGTCTAGTTTACTGAGTATTTCATTTTAGCACAGTATCCTTATTCAAAACACCCCAATTTTCCATATTTTTTTTCTTCCATTTAACAACCACAACCTTGGTGGGAATGTTCCTGCTACTTGTACTGACTACCAGGGGCAATTTGGCTTTCACCTCCGCTGTGAACCAAAGTAGGTTTGGTCAGCAAAAGGTGATCGGGGTGTCCTGCGCTTTGCTATTTTTCCTATCCTCAGAAAGGGCTGAGAATGTTAGAAACAAAGAAATTCACAGCTGCTGTTAACTCGTGTTCCAGGATTACACAAGAGAGTTTTTCAGATACATAAGTTGAATTCAACCCTGGTCTGTTCTGGTTATCTTTGCTCTTAGACACTGTGGCCACGAATGGCACACGAAACACAACCAGCTCTGATTTCTAATTGATTTAGAAAGCCTTATTCTCACTGTTATTCTACAGTAAGTAAGGAAAGAGATATAGCATCCTCCAAAAAGTTACTTTCCTCTAGCTAAGTGTATAAACACTATCACTCATTAAGAGTAAATTAGGGAATTATTTTTGCAGGAAATCATTAGAGTACACACTTAAGGTTTTGGGTGGCAGATATTTCCATGCATGTCTGGATTGTTAAAAATTCTTTAATTTCCATTGCTCCAAAATCAGAGTTTATCAAGTAGCTTTAAAAAAAAAAAAATTACAAATGAAACACTTTGAATTATGGCTTTTTCATTATTGCTACTTATTTTCTCACAAAAATGAAAGGTAAACAAATCACTGTAAAGTTAACTGAAACATTTGACCTTACATGTTTTCCTTCAATTTTCTGTATTAAAAATATTTCACTTTGAAACTATTTTTTTATAAAGCCTCTGAAATTATTTTACAGATTTGCTTTCTTAATCTTAGATTATTTAACATAATTTTGTTTGCTCCAATATATATGCTCTAATACAGACATAGAAAGTGCATGATGAGATTCCTTTCTGCATTTACGTGTGATTTTGTAGTTACATTTAAAGCACTAAGTATTTAGCTAGGAAATCCTCCGTCTTTTTCTTTTCTTTCATGTACATCACATCAGAGACAATTTGGAAAATATGGAGAATTTCACTCTGTGTGTGTTTGTATGTACCTACCTCCTCAGAGATGCAAAAAAAACCCCAAAAACTCAGAAGATCTAGATATTACCAGGGACTTCTTGCATCAGCTTGGAGAAATCCTGTAACCTCCCCATACCTCTGTGAAATGAAGATAACACATTATTTCTCCCACCTTTTCTTGGTTCAACTGAGATTTTCTCAAGGCAGAGACTCCTGCACTATGGCTGTGCCGAGGACGTCGCACAGTGAAGTGGAGGTTCAGCTTCGGGCGCAAAAGTATTAGTACAATGCAGATTAATATATTTTCTTCCCTTTTTCATTTATTTAAAGAAGACACAATCTACCTCGGCCTGAGCTCTGCCCGAGGTATGAAATACGTGTAGAACTTCACTTTTTTAGCACCAAGATGTTTCTTAATTAGAGCTCTTCTTATCAGTTGGCTTCTTTTAACCATTTTGATTTAAACCTTTTTAAGGTTTCAACTTTTGAAAAATATACCATAAAAACAGAAGGTTTATTTGCGTTATCAGTATATCTAAATTATGTGCATTTCTTTGTGGGTTGCTGTGCAAGAATTCTTCCTCAAAGCTATTAATGGCAGAGAGAAAAAGCAAAGGTATATTCTGCTGCTGATGTGATGAACGTTAATTTGATGGAGAGCAAACAAGATCTACACTTGCAGGAGAACTTTCCCAGTGACTTTCTGGAATGGAGATAGATTTTCTATAGAAACCTCTAAACATGAGAGGACACACACCCCGGAGATCCAAGAAAACCCCTAATTAAATGAATTAGAATACAGCGGCCATAAAATTATGTTTGTGTTCTGCCATACTAGACTTCGCAACCCTGGGGACATTGTCTAGCCAGCGATCAGGAGGATAAATGAACTCTGACTCTGATAACTTTGAGACTTAACAGAGAAAGAATGGTGGAAAGTTTGCCAGAGAGGCCCCAGAGATAATAGTCAGAATTATATAACGTACATATATAGGACAAAAACTACAACGATTTTCTCCTTCAGGATGACAGCTTCAACTCTGAATGTGACTTCAATAAAACCGCTGCGATTTGGAGGCAAAAAAATAATGACTGCTGGCCAAATCTGGACCCTTGCATGAAGCCTGCGTGAACGGGGATTTGCACGGATGCTGTTTGCAGTAGGCAGAAGCACATCATAGCTACTTTGTAGATATTACTAAGCCCCTTAGTTGTCTCCAAACTAGGGGATTTTGAATACTCAATCCTCCGAATCGCCACATTAATTTTCTCCCGTCCATGACCTATTCTCGTACTTCTGCTTGCAAAACACAGCGAACGTTGCCTTTCCTTCTCTTGGCTGGTCCAGAGTGTTCCTGCTCTAAAGTTGGGCAGGATATTGTCTTTGGAAGAATAAAAAGCAAGAGCTTACCAATTGCAGAATTAAATGATTTCTTTAAATTTTATTAAAGGTTTTCTATGTGAAAATTTTAGGTGTATACAGTTATTTAAATTACATTCAAATAACAATATTTCCCAATGTATATACAGAATTGAAGCATAATATTCCTTCTTTTATCTTCCCAGAAGTATTAAAAAGAAAGCAGTTCTTTTCTGACACTGAAAAGTTTTTGGACTTCATCTGACAAATTTTGGGGCAAATTCTGTCTTTGGATGTGCACACCGGATTGTCAGCATCTTAAACTGGAGGTATATAGTATGCATTGAAATCTAGAATGCTGTCTTTATTTTGAACGTTATATAGAAAACCTACAAAAAAAAAAAAAAAAAGTTTTTAAAAAACTACACCCTGACCATGCTGAATGTTTGCTTTGTTGTAGTGGAGAGTGGTGACTTATTGTCTTTGGAATTATTTGAGGACTTAACTACAGTTAAAAATGTGACCTGAAACCAATGCCTTTAAGGAAGATGAAATTGCTTCGCTGCCATAAAAATACCAGTACAAGTCAAGAAAATCAGTTGCTTTCTCTAATCTTCTTTCCTATGGAAACTTTGCTAATGAGATCAATTCCAGAGACAGTCGCCTTGATCCACAATAGTAAAAGTCCTTCTGTCGGCAGCTAAATAAAGCTGGATAACCTAAAGCTATGTTAAGAATTTGTAGCATAATGTAAGGTGAACAGACAACCTGGCTTTACCGAGGCAATACCGATACTTAAGAGTGTCACATTTTGTTTGACTGCTAAAAATGGCCTGTAACTGTTCTTTTAGCGTAGCTTCCTCTCTTTCTGTCCTGCTGCAAATGAGAAGCTACATCCTTCATCAACATGACATGCAATTCAGATGTAGTCCTAGCTGATTTTGTAACTCAGGGGTAGGTAGGAGGAAAACAAGCTGTGGAAATACTCACTTCAGTTCAGTGTTTAGGGGCTTAGCTGAAAGATAAAATCTTTGAGCATATTGAGTGTTATTTGTCTGCTCAATACCTAACTTTTCTGTGAGCTGTAGAAAGAGCTTTGGAAATCAGCAAATATTTGTTTAGAAAATCAGGAATAAGACACTTTGTTCAAGGTAGAAAAAAAAAATCTGAAAAAAAAACCCAGACATACCTATTATCTTTCCCAGGCTGAAACTAGGAGTGGGGATGTATTTGATCCCTGGTAAAGCTGAGGGGACGTGGGTCCTGGTCTTTACCCTGCACAAGACTTGTGAGCTATTGGAAGGCGCAAGAAGTACAATTAGAATGACTGTAATAATGATAGAGGGCAAACCTGAGGAGAAGAACTTGTGGGTACTGGTGGATGAAAAGCTCAACATGAGCCGGCAATGTGCGCTGGCATACTGAGCTGGAAAAAAACGCAAAGTCTTAATGGTCTCATTTTTACGCATGTCTTATANCCCAGAGGAGGCCCCGGAGATGCTCCGAGGGCTGGAGCCCCTCTGCTGGGAGGACAGGCTGGGAGAGTTGGGGGGGTTCAGCCTGGAGAAGAGAAGGCTCCGGGGAGACCTCAGAACCCCTTCCAGTGCCTAAAGGGGCTCCAGGAGAGCTGGGGAGGGACTTTTTACATGGTCATGGAGTGATAGGATGAGGGGGAATGGCTTCAGACTGGAAGATGGGAAATTTAGATTAGATATTAGGAGGAAACTCTTTCCCGTGAGGGTGGTGAGCCAGCATCCCAGGTTGCCCAGAGCAGCTGTGGCTGCCCCATCCCTGGAGGTGTTCAAGGCCAAGTTGGACGGGGCTTGGAGCAACCTGGTCTGGTGGGAAGTGTCCCTGCCCAGGGCAGAGGGAGGGAACTAGATGATTTTTAAGGTATCTTCCAACCTAAACCATTATATGAATCTGTGATTCTATGAATATACAGATATCGCTATTGGTGTGTCAGTTTGCAGTGGCCAGCAACTTTGTGATTGCGTTAAATCTAAGGGTAATAATGTCTATGCAGAAAAGTGAAAAGGTGGAACATATTTACATTGGCAGTCTTGCAGTGTAAGGTAGCAGAATTAGTACCATCAGCTGTGCTTTTCTTTAATAGCAAGTCTTTTACAGCAGTAAAGGTAACTCAGCATAACTATTATAAACAGGTTTTCATACTGAGCTGGAAAAAAACGCAAAGTCTTAATGGTCTCATTTTTACGCATGTCTTATATAATGCTGTGAAAATTTTTGGAATTTACTGACACTGCATTTTGGTAATTCTAAGTGAAAATGGTGAGATTTTTTTTTTTTGCTTTTTTTTCTGTGTCTCATTAGTGAATTTTACCTCATTAGGAAATCCTTTAAAATGCCTGAATTGCTATCCTGAAGAATTAAGTCTTCCATTCATCGACAGAACATGTGCAGCTTTGGCACGAGCGGCGTAAATTACCCACTCTTTCCTGTCAGTGGGTTTCTGTCTTGCTTGGGAGATGCACATCTAGAGAGGATTGCTCAGACAGGGAAGACACTCCGTCTTTGACCTGACTCATAAGCAGACTGGACAGGATGGGGGAGTTTTCATGATCTCAAGAAATGTATGTTCTTTGGCTGAATGAATTAAGTACATTCTCATAACCTTTTTTTTTTTCCCTCCAGAGGAATTTTTGGTTTTTCAGCTTTGTTGCAGATTCTGAAAACTGTAATTATTGTAAGGTGATGGTGCCAACATTTTTGAGGTGTTTCTTGATGCTCAATAAGATCGAAACTGGAATAATTTCTTCATTTTGGAGGTGGTCAGGCAGTAAAGGTAAACTAGAAACAGTTTCTGCCCTAGTCTTCATAAAATGGAAATGCACAATTAATTACCTAGAAGAAAAATCTAATGCAAACAAAAACTCGTGAAAAAGTTTGGGCCACGTCCTCAGCCATTATTAATCAGCAGAGCTAACCTAGAGCCTGGAAAGCTGTAAGGATGTGAATCCACTGAACATCGGTTTAAAATGCCTTCAACTCAAAGAACCGCAGGGTTCAAGGATGCTCATGTGCACGGCTTAGACTAAGCCCTGTCTAATTCAGGCAGAGCTGGGGAATTTCTTCAACCCAGTAAATTCATCACCAGTGTATTAGCAGAGGAAAGGAGCAGTGCACGTTTCCCAAGAAAGATTTCTGCCAGCTGAAATGGCCTCTCCACTCTTTCACATTATTTGGTTTTGATTATTAATTTACTTCAGTGTAAATACAGAGCTCAGTGTTTTCGTCTTTTCTTCTTCAGTGGAAGTAGAGGCTGACATTAGAAAAAAAACAACCCGACCTCATAAACTCTGATGATTGTTTGATTGGTAATGATTGCAGAAGAATTGGGGGGGG
>VZSZ01004922.1:988027-1023027 GCA_013398815.1 Ibidorhyncha struthersii
TTTTGTATTTGTAGTTATTGCAGAAAGATTGGGGGGGGGGGGAATTACTCAAGTAAGACGCATAACTGAATCCAGTGGTAAAATCCATGTTGCTTACACCAGGACCCAGGATTTTGTCATTTCTTTCATCCCTGGCAGGACCCACCTTCAAAATCAACATTTATTTGCACAGATCTTTAGTAACAAAGACTCTGTTGGTCTGACTTGTACTGAAATTCGTTGAAGTAAACAGAGATATTTGTGGAGAAAGGGCAGCAGCTGAGAAGATACCGAGACACTTCTGCACGTGTGGGGTCTGAGGTCCTGGGATGTAAAACACACTTTAATCTCACTGAATTAAACTGGAGCAACATCAGGCTCAGCTCTGTTACTCTGCACAAGGGCAGATATTTGGTGACAATTTAGATATTTGGACAGTTATTTGGTGATAAAAAGACTTTATCATATTGAGCTGCAGAAGATGGCATCGGTTCCCAAATTTGTCTGTCCTGAATGTTCATATTTCTGAATTTAAATATGTATGTTAGGAAAATACTCGTAAGTAAAAGAGGGGATAATTGATATCATATGAGTTAGTAAATTTGTTTGTTGATAATTGGAAAGACATTTATTTTAAGTCCAGTGATTCCATTTTGCTGTAAATTTAGGCTTATTTTGTTCCTGTCAGATATGAGCTCACGTATTATTACATGACAGAGCTTTGAGTAAAATGATACATTTTCCTCTAGATCAGGCTGTCTGGCCTCAGCAAGTTTATTCAGGCAGTGGAAATCCCTTATTAAATACATTTTTCAAAACTTCCTGCAATACTGTTTATTTATAGATTACAGGGGAGATAATCAGTGCTTTCCACTCATATTCGCTTAGTTCTTTCTAATGATACCTAGTCACACTCAGTCATGGTCATGCATACTCTGTTCCACTCACAGTGAATTCCATTCACAGTAAATTTGAATTCACACTTCATAGTCAATCATTTAACTCATTCACATCAGTCACACTGAATCAATACTCTCTCTCTTTTTTTAGTGCTCACTCCTTTCCTTTCACATTTACTCTTAAACATCTGCGATCATACTCATTTGCTCAGTGTCTATCCTTATAGCAAGAACCTGGCTGTCATTAATTGTAAGCCCTCCGTTACTCATAAATTAAAGCGGTTATTGCAGCGCTAGACTAATTTTGCGGAATCGCAGGTACTGCTTGGATTTCTTGCTGATGGCAACAGACCAGAGGTGATGATATTCTCCTTATTTTGGAGTGGAAAGCTTACACACATGAGCGTGTTCCCTTGTTGCACACAGTGTAACCTCGTGTGTGATGTGGATCTGTTAGCCTTAGGTTGTTTGTTTTGATCACCCTGGGGATGCACAACAATTAAGTAAAGTTGATGCTGCTTTTTCTTTTCTTTTCTTTTCTTTTCTTTTTTCTTTTCTTTTCTTTTCTTTTCTTTTCTTTTCTTTTCTTTTCTTTTCTTTTCTTTTCTTTTCTTTTCTTTTCTTTTCTTTTCTTTTCTTTTCTTTTCTTTTCTTTTCTTTTCTTTTCTTTTCTTTTCTTTTCTTTTTTCTTTTCTTTTCTTTTCTTTTCTTTTCTTTTCTTTTCTTTTCTTTTCTTTTCTTTTCTTTTCTTTTCTTTTCTTTTCTTTTCTTTTCTTTTCTTTTCTTTTCTTTTCTTTTCTTTTCTTTTCTTTTCTTTTCTTCTAAACAAAGGTGAAATACTGTGAAAACATGATGGGAGGCTAAGTATACTGTTGTGGTCAGAAATCATGAAAATGAGTAGTGTGGTGAGTAGAACAGCGTTTCTTTAATAAATAGGATTTTATAAAATAAACAGTTGCAAACTCTTTTGTCTCCATGGTATGTCTGTTTGAAACCTGGCTCAGGAGAGAATGAACCTACCACACTGTTCGCATAAATTTGGTCCGGTGTCTCTGGTCTCAGGGAGTTGTTTCATGCAAGACTGTATAGCGGGCAAAAGGGATTGTAGATATATTTGTGCCTTCTTTTACTTCCAGATGTCATCAGGCAACTATTTTTCTGTGAAGGCTTTGATGTCAAAATGCTAAAGATACCTTAAAGCTCTAAATTTCCCACGGAGTATTATGGCACGGAAGTCACTAGTAAGATTCCCTGGTTTTAAGAGCTAGAATGTGCAAACTTATTAATGTAGATGTTTTAACCAAATGCTGAATTTACTGATGAGGAGCATATTCACTTTCTTTATTCTCCCCCCCTCCCATTTATGTCTATATGAATAATTGACAGCTGAGAAAATAATAAGTAGGATTTAACCAATGGACACACTCCACCCCCAATGAAAACTAGACGTTATGTATGAGACCACATAAATAGTAATGGGGAAAAAAAGTATAAGGAAGAATACATAAAGGTCTTGTTGAAATTGCTAAAGCAGTACTGGTGGGCAAGTACTTGGTGTGAAAAGTCTCCCTTGACTCTCAGGGCACTTACAAGTCCTCCAGGAGGAGGAGGGACGAGCCAGCCTTACTCGCAGCATATTGTGACTTCCAGTGAAAGGAAAAAGAAACTATTGCATTGAATTAATAGCAGTGTGTTTGGGGACAAAAGAGCACGTCCCATGAGACGCTAAAGGATCATATCTATCATCTTGAGATTGGCCCATGAGGAAAGAAAGTACATTTGATAGACTATTATCCTAATTTCTGTCCTGAAAATCATACGGGTATGGACAGTGGAGCATCAGCTGTGACCTCGGAGCAGCAAACCTGAAGCAAAAGGCTGTAACTGGATTGTTCTTTTCTCTTCCTTTTTTTGTTCTGTTATTTATCCTTAAAAAGGGAAGAAAGAAAACAAGACGATGACGTGCTCTGAGGAGCCACAGTAATCAACAGCAGAAGCAAGCGGGGAGACGGGTGTGGACAGCCAAGGACTGAAGGGAAGGGGTGCGATGCTTTTGGGATGTGCAGTTTGTCGGGGGGTTGGGGGGAGCATCACAGCATCTACCTGCCACCGAGCACCCGGGGCCATGGATGGAAAGGTTCACATGGCATTTAATTAATGTTGACAGGGTAAGATGCAACCATAAAGTCAACAGCAGAGGGTCACGTTGCATTGCCTGGTGAGTTTTCGTGGTCCCTTTTTTGCTCTCTTGGTAAAACCATTCTCACCCATAATGCAGCAATGACCGTTAAGGGAAAAAGCAAGAGCTGACCCATAAGCAAGAACCGGTGGACAAATTCCATAATACCTTTTCTGTATCAATAATGCCTTTCACCCCCTGAAATGTTCTTTTCACCCTCAGGTTTTCTTCTTTTTTTTTTTTTTCCTTTTTTTTTCCTTTTTTTTAGCAACACACTTCTTAAACAAAGATTTCTGTGTCAATTAGCGAAGCGCATTTGGACTTTCTTTCCTCAGTGTGTGCTTAGCAGATGTTCGCAGAAAAATAAAGTTTACCCAAACATTTCTGAGGTTGGAGTTTGTATATACAACCTCTCTCTTTTCTTTCCAAAGGGTACCATATTAACAATTCTTTTCTCGCCAGTATAAATATTTTTACTGCAATTAACTGCATAATGGTACAACACAGATACTTGAAGAGGGCGTACTTATCCACTACGATTTGAGTCATGCCTTTACGGTAGCATCCACCCCTGATGTATTAGAAATCAACTGAATTTTTATTGAAATAACATCTAAATATGGGAATAATTCCCTAACCTGTTTATTTTGAAAAGTGGTTTGCCTTCTAATAACATGGCCGTAATGAACATCTATTAGCTTTGTTTTACTTTATTTTATTTTATTTTTTTTTCTGAGTCACTCTTTGATTTTTTCAAAACATTTTGGTCATCCACAGACTTGAAGTCTCCTTCCAGGAGAAACACTGCAGAATCAAGTGCATCTCTTCTGCCTTTTAAAATTACCCTTCAGGGCAGTGCACACACAGAGTGACCCTGGCTTTTGACAAACCTTTGCTGAACAAAATGTAACAAGCCCTGTATATTTTGAGCAGCATTTTCTATTCTGACAGAGACAGCTCGGTAGCATTTGATGTCTGCTTGCTGGTCATAGATAATGGTGCATCTTGGGACCATTGTCATCCCTGTCAATAAGATGGCCTGGGGGGACGTGCAACAAAGCTACCTTTTGATTCACCGTTTTTCCTTCCTTCCCAAGACATTTGTAAGCCTGTGGTCAGCTAGGTCACTTTATTTCATCCTGATGTGCCTTGATAATAGCATCATGTCTAACAAAAAAATTTGACAGACCATCGATGTATGTTTCTTTGGTTCCTATGTTGTTTTCTATGCCTCCTCAATGTCAAACAAGCTTTGAAAGGTACTGATTATGTTTGTTTGGACTGAATTTGACAAGATTCCTATTCTTTGAAGCAATTAAGCTCCTGAGGATGGATGTTGGGATTTGAGCTAATTTTTTTAGCGTTGCAGGAAGCTACCAGAGCATATCATAGGCTTTGGCTTTTTTTTTGTTTTGTTTCAAGGTTGCGTTTTTGTTATGTGTTTAGAAATACCTGAACCCAAAGGAAACTTTTAAGCTTTAAAAGAAAAAAAACAAAAAGAAACGAAACGAAAAGAAAAATCTTCAGCTTAAGGCTAAAAGTTTTGCCAATGTATAAATTTATTTTATCGCAAAATGGCAAGTTTGGCAAGTTCAGGTAGTGAATTGTCTGCAGAGTTTAACTGTTCTGAGGCCATATGGGCTGTCCACTTGCAAAATATATTTTAAGAGCTAATCTATTAAACCCCATCTTTATGAAGTAATAGAGATGGCAAATAAAGCATTTTGCTCAACTGGCCCCAGATAACAACTCACAGCCTGGCTCACTTATTGTTTAAATTAGTTGCAGGCAATTTAGCATATTACAAATGGGAATTAGCAGTATTTTTAGTTTTATCAGTTAGCAAAATTGTTAAATGGTGTTACTGTAGTTCAGTAAAGCATTTCCAGAGCTACACAATCATTTTTTTGGCAGCCACAGCTCGAAGTTTTCATCCTGGCCCTGTAGCAGTGGGCATGAAGCACACACACATTTAATTGGGTGAGGGCTTTTTTTCTTTCTTTGGCACATAAAGATGAATTTATCACAGTTCATGTAATACTAGAAAAGGCAAATGGTAATTTCCTGATACAACAACAACAACAAAGTCTTTCATTTCTGTTCTGTGGTATGTTTTAAGAATTTTTTGTTGCTTTTAAATATATTTCATTCTATTCCATTTTCTTTTATCACCACACAGTGGAAAGGACCTTCCCTTTGAAAATAACCACTAGCAAAAAGTCACCTTTTTTTTTTTTTTTTTTTATTTGATGACATTTGAGACCAGGTCCCAAAGGGCCTGTGCGTGTCCACATCCTACCTTGTGAATGGAAATTCGGAGTTGTCCACAAGCCTGAGTCTCCCAGACTCTGACAGCAGCTGGGCAGAGATTGTTGATTTATGTTGCCTTTCAAAGCAGCGGAGAAGCTTCAGAAGCTTCATGAGTGGTAGAAATCCACCAGAATAAGCAACCTTTTAAAATCAGCTCTCCAGTCTTTCTTGGGAATCAGCAACCATCACCAAAAAGAAAGTAAATCTGAGTTTAATGACAAAGATGGAGTGACCGGCTGTGATTCAGGGTGTACCCACACTTGTAGCACATTCCCACGCCTGCTCCTGCCACCACAATTTTGGTGGCCCAGTCCAAGGTCCAGCTTACTGGACTGCTCACCTTCCAGCATGGTTCTGCCACTGCCCTCTAAGACCAGCGCAGGCAAATTTCTGTTCCTCAGTTTCCCTTTGGATAAAAGCAAACTGGATATAAGTGTTAATCCCCTTTTTCAGTTAATTTGATATTTCTTGTTGAAAAGTATGTAGTGAATAGGTACAATCTTTTGTATTAGAATTTGTATTTAGTTTTAATATTATGACTAAAATGACAGCCTCTCATTTTTGCATATTTTTTGCTTTGATTCTGAGTTATTATTTGGGTTATATTACCTTCAAAACATGTATTTATAGAGTTATAATGGCTATAGATGAAAATGCAGCTAATAGTTACCTACTGCAAATTTATGTAATTTTCTTGCTTATAACATACCCAAATTGCAATTTTTTCCGAGGAATTCAGTTCCTTTTTGTTGTGGCCAGGATATCCCCTCTCCCTCCTGCACTCAGAGCCAAGGACAATGATTTCTGTCTGCGATCATGCCACCACTGCCAGCCTGATTTCAAAGCCATGTCTGAAGGCCTCCAAAAGAGTACCAACGATGTGGAAGAGCTGATTGGTTTGCTTTATTTTTGCTGGGATTTTTTTTTACAGGAATACAGTATTTCCTCAGAATTAATACTGATGCTTTTCTGGCTTTTATATTCAGTGCCTTTCCGGCAGGCTATCTATAGTTCTTCAGGGCAGTATTGTCTAGTTATTCTTTCATATTAAATGATTGGGTTATTACTTTTATGTCTTTAGAATATTTCATTGTACTGATTTCTCCATATTAAAAAGATGATAAATTATAGCAGCTATTAAGGGCCCAATCCTGAATTCTTAATGAAGCCATTTCCATTAAAGTTCCCCCTGACATAGATTTATATGGAATCTGATAAATTTCTGCTTGGCAAATTCCTAGAGAAACTACAGAAACCTGAATTAAATTAGTCTGTTAAAATAATCAACATGAGCCTGATCTTGTCAAGTAAGTGGTAGATGAGTGTGTTCTGTTCATCGCAGGACAGGAGTTAATGACTAATTATTGAGCACCAAAATGGGAAATGTTCAGTGGGATTTTCAGGCACGTGAGGGATTTAAGACTGAACCCTATTTTTGCTTTAAATCTTAGCAGTCCGTGTTTTTTTTTTTTCTTGCACTTCTAATCTATTTTCCTCTACTATGAGAAAAACATAGAAAAATGAATCTCTCCATTAATACCATTTCTTAAATAGTGCAGGACACAGATTGGGCCCCTTCTCAGATGGAGACAAACTCCAGCTGCCGCCTGGTGTTTGAACGCGGGCTGCGTGTGTCCCGTGGTGATGCTGACCCACTTCAACCCCTTTGAGCATCACCTGGAGACCGTCGATGTCAAAATGGGTTTTTCCCATGACCTCCATGTGCGTTCTCATTGATGTCTCAAGACTTCTTTAGGCATCATCTAAACCAGCAGCCTGCCTCCATTACTTTTCCTTTCTGGAGCAAACCTTTCTAAGCCAACAAATGGAGAAATCCCCTGAACTTGTCAGAATTTGGTTTTGACGGAACTGTTTTCATACAATTATCACATTGGCAATTAATGAGCAAAATAATACCCTCCCACCCCTTCCTCTTTCAGAAACAATAATGGCGTGATGCCAGTGGGGCAGCTGCAGGAGCAAAGCACACAACAATCCCTAATTTTTCTTCCGGTTCTTTTCTTAAGATATGGTGAATAGTTTTTAAAATGTAGATATCAACACAACATGCAGTCCTATTGAAAATTTCTTTCTGATAGACAATAACTCAAATGCAAAGCACAGGTCACAGATGCCGAAGCCTTTATTTGTGCCATAACTACCGTGGGAAAAAGCAATACATCTCATGAACCTTCTTAGTTCCATTTCAATGTATGTTGTCCAGCCATGGGACAGACTGGCTGTTGGTCTACATAACCATTATTTTTTTTCCTGACATCACGTCAGTGACCAAGTATTCCTTGATATAATTGTGAATAATGAATGTAACAAAATCTTGTTTTCAAATTCCTTCTTAGACTTTTCTAATAACACACCACTTTTTACCCGTCACTATATATTTTAAATTACACTTAAATTAGTCCTCACTGAAAGATATCTTACATTATGGATATTATTAAACCAAGCTTCTATCTGTACTTAGTAGACTGTTATGATATTTCTCTTTTTCAATACTTCAGCTTTATTATTTATTTGGACTACCCTGTTCTTCCCGAATATGACAATCCTCTGAAAACTTCCCAGCTAACCAAATTCTGTCTCCTTTGGACCAAATTTGGAGAAATTTTGATCAATTATTCTTATTCTGCCACTCTAATTTAAAGTGTTTAAAATGATGAACTTTCTCATTCTACTCTGCCCTTTTTGTTGTCCTTTATTTCAGAGGAAATTTTCAGATGTTTCTTATATTTTGACCACTTAAAGCACACCAGGGCAGAGCACGGAAGACAAACATGGATGAATTCAATGCTTTAATGGGTAACAGTATGAAGTAATTAATAGCACAGCAAGTGACAGAAAGACAGGAGATACAGTAGACAATAAAACTTGGATTTCTCCAAATAAGAAAAGTTCACTTGCCTAGAATATCATCTAACAAGTGACATTGCTGTTAATGCTCTTAATCGATGAAAAGTAGGATCATCCTGATCCTTGATGACCACAAGTGAACAGACTTATTTTCTACATTTTATTTGAAAACCTTGGTAAACCCAGAGCTTTCTCCTCATTTAACAACATCACACTGAAACAGAGGTTTGATGACATCAGATCTTATGGAAGCGTTGCTTCTAAAATATAAATTTACACGCAGAGATTTCAAAGACCATGCATACTCAGAAAAAGGTCTATCCAGCATAGAATATGTGGTATCATGGAATGAGACAAAATTAAAAACAAGTAGTATAAGGGTTTAATGCAGTTAATTAATTTTGAAACTGTGTGTGATCTGTTTTGACATAAATGCCTGTTTTGAATGCTTCTCATTTTTTTAAACCTTTAAGAAAACGAGCATTTTTTTGACCTGAACTGTATTTTCTTATTTTTTTCCCATTTTACCATTCTAGCTACTGAAGAGTAAATTCTTTACTGATCTCTATATATGAATGTTTCTTCCATTTCATATGTTCTTTAACTTTGCCTTAGAAGAAACAAAGCACAAAGGTAGACTCACCAGATTGTCAGTTTAATGAAGTACTTAATTTTACATAGGTTTCTTAGAAGGAGCTAAATTTCAAGAAGAAAGAAAAAGTCCCCTCTAGACCAATAATTGTCTATGGCAGGAAAACTCTTGGCAGTGAAAGTAGGGATTTATCTTTAGTTGGAATGAATTTCCTCTGTCAATTGGCATCTGAAAAAAATTCAGCTGGGAGAGTTAAGCGACTAAATAGTTCTCAAATGACTGAAACAAATGGATGCTTTAATGAAAATCTTTTGAATGTCACTCAAAATTCAGTCCCTGGCGTGGTGGCTTAGATTTTATGATACTGTAGATATGTGTTGCTGGGTTGTTGTTTTTTCTTTAAATCTAAGCTGAAATTGAGGTTTTGTTTCTTAAAATTTTATCCCATATCTGGTTTACTTACTTTGATCAGATCCAAATGTTGACCACATTTTTTGACGTGTTTTGGAGGATCTTCATCAACTGTTAGGTCTAAACCAAGGGTAGCTTTTTAATCATAATTTTAACTAGTTAACAAGGTCTCTGGGTTATGAAAGGTCCTTGAGTCTTCACACATGGTACTAGTCACCAAAATGAATTGGTTTAAATGTAGTCTTCAACCATCCTAGGCTTTTATAGGGTATTAGTTTTGGAAAAAAATATGTACTCTATAGTTTACTTTGGACTGACAGTGTTTATCCTCTATGTTTGTAGAAATAAACAGGAAAACCCTTAAACATTAACAATTGTATTTGATTCTTGATGCTTCTTGGCAACTAATCACAACAACTCCTTGGTGAGGTCTTATGTATGACATGTAAATATTTGACATAAAGGTAAAATATAGATATCTGAGCCCCTTATATATTTAATGATCCCAAACAATTTCTCGGACAATAGGCAAATAACAAAATGTCAGTGGTTTGAAAGAGGAGAGGAAAAAAAATCTGTGAACAAGCTGTTCATTTCTTATGTTTGCAATTATTTTTCTTATAGTAGCTGCTTACATGCTGTTAATTACTATGAAGATTAAACCTACTTCATTTTAGTGCTATAATTATATATAAATTTTGCAATGGACAGGTAATCTTTCATGCCTGAATTTCTGCAAGGCGCAGATTTCTCTGAGAACTGTGATTTCTTTGCTACCTCACTTGTCAGAGGCTCTGTCATCAGCTCAGAGCCCTCTCTTTTCACCATCGTCCTTACCACCTCTCACTGTGACGTTGGGCACCATGCACCCTCAATTCAGGTTCACGCCTACTCTCTGCTCTGTGATACTGAGAATATTACCTAAAACCCATTCTCGTCATGACCTGCAGATTTTTGTACCCTCCTTATTTATTTTTTTTTATTTTAGCATATACGTGATCCGTGGTCTCAGTACTTTCCTACAGTCATTGCCATGCTCTAAGTCTGTCTTCCCACTAATGCCTACTATTCTTAGAGTTTTGCACATTGAATATATTCAGAAATTCAAAAATTTCAAGATGTTTTGTTTTCCTAACTACCGATGTAGAAAAATTTCTTATAGTCCATCTTCCTTAAACTTCTGTACCTTATATATTGCTCTCCATCTTTTCCCCTCTGCCTGACCTCTATCTTTAGATCATGATCCCCTCCACAGTGCCCATGAACCTTTGGCAGATTTCTAACATTGATCGACCTGGAATGGGGAAGCCATAGCAGGTTTGTGGGCTGCACTATCCTCATACCCAAAAGGTCCCATGTTGGGACATATTCTGCCACTGTGGAAAGTGCCTCACAATCTTCTGCTCACCTGGTGACTTTGGGTAACAAATCTTCTCCTGGTATGAGAGTTCACTAGGATTCACTCGTGCTTAAAAAATGTGTGGATGTCCATGGAGAATTTCTTGGAAACTATTCCTCAGATACTTAGTGGAAACTATAAAAATGAGTGATAATACGAGATCAAAACAAAACTTTCAACAGAGTGGAGTTTCCTAAGAAAAACAAAGCAATTTCAAGGAAAAGGCTGATATGTTTGAAGCCACAGCTAATGCAATAAAAAAAAAAAAATTAAAAAAGTCTTTGAAAGCCTTGGTTTAGAACTGCATGAAGCTCAACAAAGAATTGCTAATATGGAGAGTATGAATTGTTGTATAATTACATTGACGATCTAGAAAACAAGCTTAGAAAAAGAGGTTTTTAAGTTGTTGAGGACTGCTGAAGGATGAGAGATTGGGGACCAGTAATTTCTCCCCACCCGTATTTTGTATATGTTTTTTATACTGCATTTTGAAGATGTATGGAACATGTAAATCAGCTGTGACTGTCATTTGCTTTGAAATGCTGCACATTAGTTTCATTAAGGGTTTCAGAGAAGCCTAACTCAAAAAGTCTTTCCAATAGAAACTTTGATTTGTATTATTTCTGGTGGCTTTATTTTTCCTTCCTAAAGGTTACTGCCACTGTTCGTTTAACGGTGTTTATGTGATCGTATAATAAGTGTTATCACTTTGTATAATTATTATGTGTGATTAATCCAGTTCACACTTGAAAGCTGTGGGATGTTTTTTATTTTTTATTTTTAACCAGAGGGTATGTCTTTAAGCCTTTGTGTTGTTCACTTATAATGATAGCTGACAAGAGCTATCGTAAAGAGGGAGGAGGATGGAAACTGGAATAAATAGTTGAGTGGAGAAAGATTTCTGGGAAATTTTGGGGGACTAGCATCTTCTGTTGTAAGTCTTGAGAAAAATGGTGGATGCAACGTATAGATTTCTGATAATTTGATATGTTGCATGTATTTCCATAGCAATCAGGATACGCATTAGTTTGGAAAAATGTGGATCGTTTGAATTTTTCAAACGTCCTTTTGGAGAAATTCAACCTGTTTTAAATAAGACCCTTAAAAAAATCCCTTTTTAACTTCGCAGACATCTAGTATCAGCTAGTGTGAAGAAAACCCAGCATGATGGACTGGATTTTTGATAATTGAAGGGGTTTTGACACCTAAGAGTGTAAATGGTGGGGTAGGAGGAAAGCTTTATTTTTAGGCTGAATGGATTTGAGTTTGGGTATACTGTCCATGGAGATCTTCAACCATTCCACGATGTTTCCCTCTTAAATATTATGATTATAGTGCATTGCTTTTGTAAATCTTGTAAAATGTTGCTGCTAAGGATGGAATCTCTGTATATTAGTGACGTGTCAGAATTCCCGCCATGATCAAGATTTGTCCCGAAGCACAGTACATGTATCAATACATCATATGGTTCTCAGCAGTAACCTTTGCAAACAAATTTAAGTGTTTATATTAGCTACAGATAATGCAATAAACTGCACTGTTATTACAAATTATCTCATTGCTTTCTGAGAACTGTATTCCACCTGGTTTATGTTTTCTATACACTTTTGTATTCAGATGTCAGACAGAAGTGATTTGGGAGTTGAGAATTTCCTGGAGTTCTGAAGCTGTAGTTGCTGTCTCTTATTTTAAAATTGATGTCTGTATTACTTTATATCATTGCAGTAATTATGTTTATTGCTATTAATATCTGTACCAAAAATGATTTGACTCTTTAATTTGAAACAATGGATAAGCACGAGCATCCCAAATACAGACCAGCTTCCAGACAAGCCAACAGAAGGAGAACTTTGTTTGTAAAATTGGTTCAACTCAGGTAACATTTAACATTGATGTATCTAGATTAGCAAGTTTACCAGCTTCTTGGGCATAATATGAAGAAAAGGAAGAGCACAGAAAAATACTAAGAATGAACATATCTCTGTTGAAGGAAATTATTTTTTTCTATTATTGTAGTCTGTTAGCTTTTCAGAATTTCCCCATTTTTTTACACAGTCTCTAGTTTGCTATTTTTACATGACAACAAAAAGGTTAGCTAAATTCTGAAAGGAAAATTCACAATTTGGAACTGGGCTGTGTAATGGTCACAGCACTTCAATCTAATTATAGTAAAGTTAAGTCCATAATAGGCAGAATGTTAAATGAACATTTGTAATCTTTATTATTAGTGAAGGCTGATGTTCAAAAGGTAAGGAGCAGAGATTCTTAGTTTAATCTTCACTGCCCTTGCAAAACTGTTGGGGAGCTCTTCTAATCAGACATGTGGGATCCATTTTTAGGCTTTAACTGCAACAATGTAGAGCTTGCACCGTTTTCAAACCCGTGTGCGAAAGGAGTTAGTAAATCTTCAGTTTCTTGATATAAGTTGTCAAATCCTATCTCCTTTGGTTTTCATTCTGGACAGAGGATATAAGTTTTAAATCACAGCCTGTCTTACTAGTGGTTGGCCATAATAGCTGACTATCTATAAGTGCTAACTTTTGTTATAGGAAGATCAAAACACAAACACAGGTTGCGATGATGTGAAGGTTGTTTCTCCCGTTGCCTATCAAGCAGAAACCAAATCCAACACAAACATTTCACGCTCTCCACAAGCAACTTGCTAATTCCAAATGATGCATCAGTAACACAATCATGGCTGCCTTTTCTTAGAATTATGGTTATCTGTTTTGTACTCAAAATATGCACATGGAGCAATTTCATCTGTGAGAACTTGGGAAAATTATATTAATCATCATAACTGAGTACAGCTTCTTTCTCAGCATGAGTCATAAATATCTTTGAGCATTAAACCTCTTTACAATAACATTAATTTAATCTATAAGAGGACATTGCGTGCAATAAATTCCATTTACAAATCTGAGTGGGCAATGAAGAGAAAGCTGTAGCTCACTTTTTTTTTTTTTTTTAATATATACTGAAAATCAGGAAACAATGCACTGAAATAAGTTTCCCTGAGCCTGAAATGCACAGGACTAGAAAGGAAAAGAGAGCTTCCTGATTGATTTGCCTCTGTGCTATTGCTTAGTTTGCTGTCAGTCAGAAGCTTATATAGCTTAAAAGATTGTTATTGATTGTTCAATTTGGTGTTCATATATTTAAATTTTATTCAGGTTAGAGTGATGTTGAAAATTGGGGTCCACATGCTAGATTGCCAGCACAGTGGTTGACAACACAAACGTTAAAATACAATAATCCGTGTAGTATAAAATGGCCATTGACAGTCTAATTTCCATTTTGTGGTTTATGGCCTCTACTGAATATCTGATAATGTAATTATGCCTCAGTAAAGAATGAATCCTCTCTGGTAAACTGAGCTGTGTATGCAATGCCAATGTGAATTAAATAAAGTGACATCAAAGCTCAGTCAGGGCTTATTTTAGGAGCACATTTTTAAACATTTACTATGGTTTGTTCTACAGTAATGCCAGGGAGCAGATTTATGGCTGTTAGCATATTCATGTTGAAGAAATGTGTTACTTCATTCTTTATTTTAGCCCAGGAGAGCAAACAAAACAGCTTCCGCAAAAGCGAATGCTGCTCTGCGGCTTAGGTACGAAAGAAGTTTTCAGATGATACCACCACCAAGTACCTCCCTAAGTAACACGGAATGTGCCAGCTCCGCAGTTGGGAAATTACAATGTAAAGAAAACTACTCCCAGTTATTTTCATGCCACACAAAGGAGACAACATTTGTTTCTTGGCAATAGATATATTATCAGCTTTTATGCTTGGACCTTTTGCTGCTGGGTTTATAAACATATAGGAATATACGGTATGATCCTACGGTTAAGAATTTCCTCCTTTTAGATTCCAGTTGTCAAGTTATGTTATGCTGTTTATAATGCGGTGAATTATGTTCTGTCCTATCCCATTCACTGCTAGCACAATGCAACTTAACATCAGGCAACATAACAGAATATGACAGTTAAAATTTAAAAGTACCCTCATTGTATTTGTGAATTGAATACTCAACTGTGTGATTTAAAGATGGACTGGCATCTTGAGTCCGGAAACAAGTAACGTTACTTGAATGCATTTTTTTCCCCCTAATACATTTGCATTACTGTTTTGACCTTCATTCCAACAGGAAAAAAATAACCCTAAGCAACTGGCATGTATTGACATGGAGGTATTGAAAAGTTAGCGTGATGTTGCAGACATGTTTAAAGGAACTTCTGCAATCATGAATTTGATGAGCTAGATTGAATCAGGATGTCACTTTATCATGTAAACAGCAGAGAGAGAGCCAAGCCTCACATGTGGATTTTAAATGTCCCAAAGCATTAGTATTAAAAATCTGGGGCCCGGTTCCACCCGCGATAAAGAGAGGTGTCAAATCAGATCATGGTTTATCTTTCATTTCCAGTCTTGCAAAGATTGGCTCAGTAAAAGATGTATTTAGAGCATTTCGACAGATTCTTTAGGACCTGTCAGTGATGCAGGAGTCAGAGGTGAGCCCTTCCATCCCACCTGCTCTTTCCTGGTGGTCAAAACTGTTGACCAAGAGAATAGTGAGAGACCTCTTTACTTTTCCACATCCCTGTATTGATATAAACAATTCCCTGTTGCACCTCAACTCCCTCTGTGTTTTCCCCTACATCTGCTTTGCTTTCGGTCCTCTTGGAGTCCATATCCAGAACCTGATGCTGCAGCAACACCTGCTTCACCCTCCAGCCCGGGCAGCCCCTGGAGGTGCCAAGGAGAGAGGAGCAGCTCCCCCAGCTCCTGGGGAAAGAGCAGATACAGGCAAATAGGATCATATACAAGCATAAATGGGTTAAACACAAGCCTAATCCTACATGCCCATCCCTGGGACGGCTCCTGCCTTTCGAAGGTGAAAAGTGCATTCATCTCCTTGGCTAGATAATCTCAGGGACCCGTCTCTGGAAGGGGCAGATGAAGGTAGCACATGTGCAAAGGTGTGGTCTATTGTGAAACAGTGTCCGGTTGTGAAATGTGTCCATATGAAGGTGTTATTAATATTTTTAATTTGTCATTTTCATTATCACTTCACTGTAGGAGAGTCTCTCCTGTGCTACACTCGGGTTGTTAGCTTTTTGTGTAGGAGCTGAGGTGAATGCAGCTAGATTGCAGACAGTACAGGGAGCCAATGAGACAGTATTAGTCAGCATAGTGGTTTAGCCACTGTTATAAGACCATTACAAATATTAGTTATTATTATTTATTACTTCTGCAACACCCACACACTATGCAAGACATTTAACAAACCACATAAAAGGCAGGGCTGCACCACAGAGTGATGACTGGATGGATTTAGATGTGATAGATTGCTATTATCTAGTTGTTTGTGTTTTTTGTACTGAAAAAATTCCTAAAGGTCCCAACCAAGGAGACCTCAGCTATGCTTGGCACTGTTCAAACACACCATTAAAGAAAATGGTCTCTAGATAGAGAAAAAGCACAGATTTACACAGGGATGTCAGGATCTGCTCACAGGGTATCTTGCAAGAGTTGCTGTCATGGTGAAAGCTATTGTAGAGATTAAACTATATCAGTTCAAAGGTGTCTGTGAAGCTGTATGCTGTTCCCACCCAGGTGCTCTTTTTTTGCCCCCAGAAATGCTGTTCCTCCTAAAAGTGCTTTGTAGGTTTGGCTCGATATACAAAGAGTTTGAGGTGTCACCTCTGCATGACGTGCACATACCAACAGCAGCCTCTAAAATCCCAAGATATAAATCAGGGGTAAAGCTGTAGTACAACTTATTTCATGAGGTCTGATACTGTCATAAGTTGGTAGCTGGAGGTCTAGATGTTGTAGCACTGTCTTTTTGTGCAATCCTAAGCACACACAAAGTGCTGGCAGCTTCTAGCAGCCCAAGTCATGCTAGCTGACTAGTTTGGCCTTGTCTGTGTCTAGCACCTTATTGATATAGGTACTCAGTACAGAATTAATGAATGTCACACATCAGTGGTTTGTTTCTTCGCTCTTGTACTGTTCGTTGGCTCTTTGGAAAAAATTCTCCAAGGCAGTGATGCTGCTTGTCCTGTTTCTTCATGCTGTGTGCCCTTTATGTCTGGTTAAAGTCTCTTCCCAAGCAGGGTAATCCATTAAATCTTGTACCTTCTTCTGAATGTTGGGTTTTTCCTTGACGCAAGTTGTTTGTCACAGCATGTGTGTTTCTATGTGCTATTTTCTTTGGGTCTCTCACTTTCTGTAATGCAACATTTTCACCTCGGACCTTTCTTGTTAATACTGTGTGTTTCCAAACCTATCCACACCACCATAGGGGTACTCACCCTCCATATGTTTCACCCTGGCCTTGGTGCTTCCTTTGCCAACTTTAACTGCTTTGTAGGGATTAATTAGGAATGTTCGTTTCATGGTACAATCACAATTTCATCAATATTTTAATTTTTTAATTTAATTTTAATATTTTAATTTAGTGGGGACCCTGGGACAGGGGAGGGGGGTTCGCTCTTAGCCTTGGACCACTCACAGCTCTGCTGTGATTTCACATTACTTTGTCCCTTCTGTTTTTTGAAGTATCAGTCTTCCCTTTTCATAACACTTCTTGGATATCTTTTCAGAGTTCGGTTTTGCTGTCTAAATATTAAAAACATCCACAAGTTGAGAATCAGCTTTTGTCACGAAAAATATATATGGAGAGAGCGCTACGTTTGTTTTTTGCTGGCACCCCTTGCTCAGAGAGAGATTGAAACAACGCTTAAATCTTTTCCAGCTGTCCTCCAGATATTCAGCGTCTAAACTTTGGGGCTCTTAACTGCTTTGCTTTCCCCTCCCCAGCATTTTCCTGCCCTGTGTGGGTGAGTAATCACCTCGACCTGCATCCCCGCGTGCCCCCTTCCCCGAGCTCCGCTGCAGCCGGGGGGCTCCAGGCATCGGCCTTGGCATGACAAGCTGACATAAGCCAGGTTCTCTCAGAGTTGCAGTTTCTCACATACCGATTTGGTATCCTTGTTAGCAAATTAGCATTGCAAAAGCATTAGACGGCAAGGGAGGGGGCAACGGTAACTAGAGGAATATGTGGTTAAACAGACAGGCTATGGCAAATCTGCAGATTTGATATTGTTCTATTTGTCTTTAAAGACATATTCTAGTTTTGTGCTTGTTTTTTTGTTGTTTTTTTTTTTAATACCTTTTTTTTTTATTTCCCCCCTTTTTCTTTTTACATATTTAGAAACCCTACTGGGCAGGGGTATCCAATATCTTAATATTTAAAGAATGAATGAGCTTGAAAAGGTCTTTGTTACAACAAACTCTTATTTTTTCCATAGTGATTTTTCCTTTTCATTTCTTTTCCTCCCTGGCAGAGGCCTTGCCTTCTTTACCGACATTGCAAAAGGCTGAGTAGACCTTACACGTGAGGCTCTCCATGCTGTTGTTCTAAACAGCCGGAAGAATATTTTAAAAATTGCTATGGGTTGCGTTTAAGCACTTAATAAAGGCTCTACTATGGAAAGATGAGGGCCACCGGATTAGGGCATTTTCAGCAGGGCTGTGCTGTTACCTCTGCCAGGTTTCTCAGCACAGGTAACTTGTACTCCATGTCCACATCTGTTTCCAGATGTAAGCGCCCAAACAGGCTCCTACAGAGATAGAAGCATTACTTTAAATTCCCATTTTAACTGTTTGTCATATAAATTCAGGTTTTAGATAATCCCTTAGTGCAATAATTCCTTATTATGCATACGGAAAAGCATCTATTAAAGGCATTTTTAACTTTCTGGGTAGAGTTTCTTTATCTGTATTTTACAGTACAGTGAAAAGTAATTAATTCATTCCAAGATATATAACATATGGATAATTTTTATGGATTTATGGCACATTTTAGGGGATATGAAAATGCTACAATTATTTTAAAAATAATGCAATACAAATTCAGAGTTGGTTCGTAGATTTATGGCAGGATTATATTTTCCACAGCCAACTGCCAAACATGGAGTAGATAAAATCTATGTTTCGTCTTATCCAGTCTACCTCCTCTATCCCATCACTGGTTTATATTGTCACATAACTACAAATAAATATTCTGAATTTGACTTATTTATAAATTGGAAATTTTGTGAGATGTATTTAGCCTCAGAAAATAGATCACGGTATTTAATTAGTCAAGAAAAACATACCACACACATAATGTCAGTAGAAATTACAGTAATATTCTATCTTTGAAAACATTCTTTTAATTGCAGTTGATATTAAACCATACATTTCTCTGAAAAAAATAGATGTGGGCCCAGCTCAATTATTGGCTTGAACCTGTGATGCTTTGAGGAAACTCAGATCTGCATAGAGGCACCAGTTTGTGGAAGCAGAGTAATACTTACTCTGTGGGTAATGTTTAATCTGTGGTTAAGTTTCACTTTTTAGGAGTAGGAACTAACTTTGACACAAGGCTTTCTCTAGTCATAGTGCATTGCACATTTCTAAGTCTTCCCCGAGTAACAAGGTACATTTCATGAACGCTCAACATCCAGAAAGCTATTTGTTATCATAAATTTACAAAGTATTTCTGTTGTAATTACTGAAATATGGACTGAAACTCTTGTCTAAATTTTAGGAATTGACTAGGTCACGTAATTTTTAAAAAATCGCACCATCATTGCTCATTAGCAGGCCCGTATGAATCTAAGCCTTCAAGATTTATTTTCTCCTACTTTGAAGGAAAGTAACTTTACTGACATATTAACGTTCTAACTGTGAATAGAATATCCCATTTTGTTTGAAGGATAGTTCCCTTGATCCATTAAATAAATACTACATGCGGGGAAAAAAGGCGTTAGATTGATATACAAGAACCGCAATCACCGAGTGCAGATTTATGGTGTAAGGGAGTCAAGAGAAGTGATATGACTGCGAAAAGATAAATGAAATTACGCTTATGGGCACTAAATCCTCCAGTATTGAAAAACATTGGCTATTTGTGTGTAGAACACAAAGTATTTAGTATAAATGGACTTTCATCAATAAATCAACAGTTTCTGAGGTTGACACCAAAACAACCGTTTCTACCAAGTCACAAACTGACCAGTTGGTTCTATTCTAGTTGGATGGGAAAACTGTGAGCTTTAGCATGTTGCTTGGTATCTTGTGCCTATCGTTACTGCCTTAGTTAATGTGGATTTCTCATTAGCTTGATAGCCCTGTGTTTGAAGTGGAGTTTTTATGCTTGCTCCTTACAGCCAACATGACGGCGTAAGCCAGGCCTGATGATCTTGGAGGAACTTGTTTGCCAGAGTTTGAAATGCATCTTGGGTGAGCAGCTCGACACAGTCCTAATTTAACAGACTCTGAGGCTTATGTGCTGATGATTTCCGCTAGTAAAGTGTTATAATTGGATTATTGAAGTATTAGGTAAATTCAGTCGGATTTGCTGTTTGAAGTGGAAATACAAAAAATGCTGGTATGCTATTACTGCTTTGTCATACCTATTAACAACATACCCCAGTGTTGCAGCAACAACAGATTTGCTTTCAACTATTTACACTTTCCAGTGTGTAAATTTATATGATTTAGGTGGGTAAGTTGGTGGATGCCTGTGACCTCCACAGACCCTGTTGGTTCTCTTTTTAAAGAACGCAGACTTTGTTACTTGAAATTTCTCTGAAAACGCTGTGACATTGTGTGATGTGTTTCTTCTTGAAGCAGAAACATGTGGTAGCAAATCTCGGAGCAGGTGGCAACCAAATGATAGAATTCAGTACATTTTACAAATATATAAAAAATCTAAATGTCCTTGTGATTACAATCCCTAGTAGTCCAGGTAAAAGAATAAAACCAAAAATTTTCTTTTCAGTGTCAGAAACTGACTTTACAGATGTAACGAATGCAAACAAGCTTGTCTGTCTATTGTTCTTTATCAAAACCCTTCTTTCAAAATAAGTGGCCTGTGGCACGAAGAGAGATTTGGCCGAGTCCACACAGCAAGTGACAGCCATGTCTACTCTGTGTTTTGAAGAATATATTTAGTATTTTGCAGGTAACATTCTCAAATGGCCAGAGGTTACTGGGATTTGAGGATTTTTAGGTGATTTTGAGAAATTTACCTTGGAGCATGACTTAGATTAATAATGTTAAACTTTGGCTTGTTTTTAACTATAAATCTGTTTTTTATCTAACCTGTGATGTTCAGGTTTGGATGAAGGAAGAACCATGGCATGACCTTCAGTTTTCAGTGTCCTCGCTTCTGGGCTTAAGTCTTTCTATCTGGTTCCTCTCTTTATGCTAATATTAAGTGCCGGTGTTTATAAATCCACACACTTCAAACAGCCAGGAAACAAATCTTGATGTTGCTCAAGCAGATCATGAGAGACGTGTGTATTAGAGATGCATTGAAACAGCAGCTACAAATATTCCCCAAAACCTAAAGGCAATTTAGATCCAGATGCAAACTGCTCAGGTCTTTCTGTATAAAACACAGCATGGGGCAAAACATCCCATGTGTTCTAAAGTGTTCACAATCCTGATAATGATTTATTATATCAAGGGCTGCAACCTAAGTTTCCCAGGTGACCATGAGCGAATGTAACCTGATTGTTAAACAAGCTCCCTCACCTAATAAACATGTTTTATTTGATGTAGGAAAGCTCAGTAAGAAGGTTTCAGGGGGCCAGCCTCAGGAGTCAGATTCTTTCCTGGAGACACTGGGGCTAGAGGTTTGTCCTCAGGTATTGCGTTTTCTCAGGACCTGCCCCAACCTTCGGGACTCTGCAGATAAGGGACTCGGCAGGCGATGGTGTTCCTGAGGTCTGATCTGCTAAATCTGCTACATGACTGCTTTTTGGATCAGAGCATAGTGATACCTGCTGTGAAACTCTCACCAAGACTCAGGTGTTTTGTTAGCTGAAGTTCGTTGTTTGCAACCGATGGCAGCAGTGAAGCCATGACAGGCACATGGAGACAGAAGAACGGACACACGGATTTCATTTTCTGGAGTGGTTTAAAAAAAAATGACTTAAAAAACATGTACTGGTTTTATTGAGAAGTGATTCACACTATAAGGTGATTTGCTCTCAGGTCTATACCTCTTCTGCTTGATGTAAGTTTCTGGAGGTGAAGAGGCTGGTCTTGGTGGGATGGAAATCATCGCATAAACAGTTCAAAAACATGTTTTTCAGCTGTTGAACTTGCTTTATTTATCAAGTATTGACAAAGCAATGGCAATGCTTATGAATGTGAACTCTGATCCTTACAATTTTCTTGTTTTGGGGTTATTTGCACGGCTACTCCACCACCGGCAGGCATTTCACAAAGGCAAAGCAGCTCCTGGTCATGTTCAGTCCTCTGCGCCGTACAAACTTCCTGAAATGTTGAGCCTGTGGGAAATTTTCAGCTTTCCCCTCTTAATTCCTGGTTTCTGAATATGTGCTTCTGGGGAGAGAAATTTATATGAAAATATGTGAAATTTATATACTATATATGTCTAAAGCAGAGGATTTCTTTCTTTCTTTCCCTGATTTTCTCATCTAGCCCTGCATGACAGGGCAGGTAGATGAACCAAGACTTCTTTGAGGTTTGTAACAACAGGGAGGAAACTTCTGGGAATACAATATTCCTACAGATTAAGGGTCTATTCCTTCTTATCCTTTGTTAATCATAAACTGTTTTTTTTTCTGTTTCACTTTTTGTCACTGTGTGATGTAATTGCAATATAAAATTACAAAAATTAGAAGTCTGAGGAGGAAGGCTGACCCATGGCTCAGGAGAGGAATGGAGGGGACCCATGAACAGCTCCATAAAAGCAGCACTTGCTGAGCTGTGGTGACTATGTTTTGGGAGGCGAAATGAGTCTTGTCCAAGTCAGTCAGCATCTAAAGCCTTGAGACAACTCTAGGGCCAGCTGAATGGGGTTTTCCATTCATAATATGAAGTCTGGATGCACAACTTGTGTACAACGCTGGGTTCTGCGTCCCCGCTATGGGATGCAGCCTGTAGAGACTGGACACTCTACATGATAGGACCAAAGATGCAGGAGCTAAAGGTGCTATCATCTGCGCATCATTGTTAACCCCACACTGAGATGTGTTTGGTGATTCTCGGTTCCTGGCTCTGGTCTTTTGAGGCTGTTGATGGCTTGATCAAAGCTGAGATGTCCTCAGCTCTTTGCATGGTATGGGTGCAGAACTGGAGAAAGAAACATGAGCACTTACGTAGCAGGAGAGACCCTTTTACTGCACCTTGTGGGGTGCTTCTGACTTTCTGCAAGAATTTCACTGACTTGGGAGTACAACGAAGGCTGACTTTTTTGTTTTTTAAAAAATTCATCCTTGTTAAACTGTTCTTTGAAAAGAAAAAATTACTGCTGCCAATTTTTTTGTTCCTAATAATTTCACATTGCAGTTAATCTTTTAAAAAGATACATACGTATACAAAGTCTGGTCCACATTAAGGACTAATGGTCTGCATAAGTTCTTTATGAAGTCTTTTTTTTTTTTTTTACTATCTTTTTTTTTTTCAAATTAAGCATATACTAAAAAAAAGCCTCATTCTTTTTAATGCGAACCGTTAAAAAAATCCCAAACAAACAGTCTTTGGAGAAAACTTTCAATGCCTTATTTTAGCCTGGGGCTGGTTTTCACAGCTAAGTTACAACTGCAGCACTGGGTTTGGATGGAAATGTTGGCAGAATTTTAACTCCAGCAAGGTTAGCGGGCATCACTGTAATACCATAAATATGGTGTAGGCACACAAAATTAAATTTAAACTAAAAATATTCTACAAAGTATCTTAAAGGTATTTTACGGTTGACTGTAATTGTTGCATTATTAAAAACTCAAAGCATTCTCAGACATAATAAAGTGGAGACACAAAAGAAATTAAAATTTTCTGAGGCAATTTCTGTACACCTGTCCCCTTCATCTGAATAAATCCAACACCAGAATTAAGAGCTTGAAAATGAGGAATTAGGAAGTATGCAGATATCACTCAAATTGGCTATTAAAAGATTAGAGGCTTTTAAAAAATTGATAGGACATCAGAATCAGACAAAATACATCCAGGAGAGCCAAAGGAAGTAAGAAGGGAAATTGGAGACCCTTCATTAGAAATTTCAGATCCTTGAAGACTGGCAAAATCTAATAGAAAGGCATTATTTAAAAATGGTCCAGGGACATATAGGGAAAGAACATATCTGCTGGCATAAACTCTGAAGAATGTCCTAGATAATATTTTAAGGAATCAAATGAAATGTACAGTGGGACAAATACTGCCTGATTAGAGAAAGCAAATTTAATTCGAGGGGGCGAAAGTCCCCATGTTTAACAGATATACTAGAATCCTTTATCGTTATTATTTCCGCCAGGATTAGACAAGGCAATGCAACAGACATCCTATACTTACATTTTCAGGCATCCTTTGACAAGGTTTCCTAGAAGAGGTTAATGTTAAGATGTGGAGCTACAGAATAAATGGAAAGTTGGGTTTAATGGATTTAAAATTGGCTAAAAAACACAAAGCAAAGTGTAGCACACCAGCAATCAATGGACCCTGTACCAGCCAGGAAGGTTAGTGGTGGGATATATTACAGAATCACAGAATCACAGAATAGTCAGGGTTGGAAGGGACCTCTGGAGATCATCTAGTCCAACCCCCCCGCCAGAGCAGGGTCACCTACAACAGGTTGCACAGGACAGCGTCCAGGTGGGTTTTGAATGTCTCCAGAGTGGGAGACTCCACAACCTCTCTGGGCAGCCTGTTCCAGTGCTCCACCACCCTCAAAGTAAACAAGTTCCTCCTCATGTTAAGATGGAACTTCCTATGTTCAAGTTTGTGCCCATTACCCCTCGTCCTATCAATGGGCACCACTGAAAAAAGACTGCTCCCATCCCCCTGGCATCCTCCCTTCAAGTATTTCAAAGCATTAACAAGATCCCCCCTCAATCTTCTTTTCTCCAGACTAAAGAGACCCAAATCCCTCAGCCTCTCCTCATATGAAAGATGTTCCAATCCCCTAATCATCTTTGTAGCCCTTTGCTGGACCCTCTCCAGAAGATCCCTGTCCTTCTTGAACTGGGGAGCCCAGAACTGGACGCAGTATTCCAGATGCGGCCTCACCAGGGCAGAGTAGAGGGGGAGGATGACCTCCCTCGACCTGCTGGCCACACTCCTTTTGATGCACCCCAGGATGCCATTGGCCCTCTTGGCCGCCAGGGCACATTGCTGGCTCATGGTCATCCTGTTGTCCACCAGGACTCCCAGGTCCCTTTCCACAGAGCTGCTCTCCAGGAGGTCGGCCCCCAACCTGTACTGATGCATGGGGTTATTCCTCCCCAGATGCAGTATCCTACATTTACCCTTGTTGAATTTCATTAAGTTCCTCTCTGCCCAACTCTCCAGCCTATCCAGGTCACGCTGTAAGGCAGCACAGCCTTCTGGCGTGTCAGCCACTCCTCCCAGTTTAGTGTCATCAGCAAACTTGCTGATGGTACACTCTATCCCTTCGTCCAGATCATCAATGAATATATTGAACAGGACTGGACCCAGTACTGACCCTTGAGGGACACCACTTGTTACTGACCTCCAACTAGACTCTGCACCACTAACCACAACCCTCTGAGCTCTATCTGCTAGCCAGTTCTCAATCCACCCCACTGTCCATCCATCTATCCCACACTTCCTAAGCTTGCCAGTGAGGATGATGTGGGAGACAGTGTATTAGACAGTACAGTATTAGAAATTATCCTGGAGCCACAGATGTTTATGTAAAAAATTGCAGGGTACTACATATTACTGAAAGCAAGTTTTCAAAATTTGTTGATTACGTTAAATTGCAGGGAAATATAACTCATGAGAAACAATGACAGAAAACCACTCTATAAAATCATATCCCTTTACTATCAAAGTTAAAAACTACACGACACAGTCTTCTGTGCAAGTAAAAATTAACAAATTTTATGGTGTAAATATTGCACCAAGGCAGAGTTAAGAGTCCTTGAATTTTATACTGAATCTTTTAAAGACATCAGATAACTCTACCATTGAAAGTCCAGAAAATGATCACAGAATCATAGAATGGTTTAGGTTGGAAGGGACCATAAAGATCACCAGTTCCAAGCCCCCTGCCATGGGCAGGAACACCTCCCACTAGACCAGGTTTCTCAAAGGCAAATAATTAATTTGTTCTGTTTCAGGTGAAGCTACAAAAAATTAGCAGAAACCTGAAAAGGGTCAAGTTAAGCAAAAATTGACAGAAACTTTTTGGCACAAGAGGGAAAAAAAAGGATAATGGGACTTACTAAAAATTTTAGGTTATTAAAACCTGAATTCAATTCACCTGATATAGCTGACCGAAGTGAAATGTTTTGATTACTTTTGAATTTTTTAACATTTTAATTTTCACTGAATCCATTTATTTCCAAATTTCACTAAAAAATAAAAACAGAGACGTTCCACTTTGAAAGTCAGAACAAAACACATCATTTCATTTCAAACAAATATTGGGAAAGTCTACTTCTTGTGGTCCTTTTTGTCAGATGAGATCTGAATTTATGATTAGATTAGTTCCCAGAATATTTTTTTTTGTGGGTGTGAAATGCACTAGTAATTAGACAAAAACTTCATCCACTCTACTCTGGGGGTGGGACACAACAAAACAACCATAATTTAACTGATAAGCAAATTAAAAGGAATGTGTTTGCAAGCAAGTTTGAATTCTGCTTTTTTTTTACAGCCTGTGAGCTGAGATAAATTACACCCTTTCCCTGGTCCTAATACACCAATTGAAGCCTTTCCGAGCTGCTGGGCGCCCTCATGCAGGGTGGATCCATCAAACATTAGTTCAGTCTTAGTCTGATTCTATATCATCACCCCACTGTTTTTATTCTAAAAAGTTTTAAACCACAAGAAAATTTTAGGCAATCTTTTCTTTCACACATACCTATGTTTGAGAGAGGCTGTAATGAAAGAGGAGGTGGCTCTGAAAGGAAAAAGATCTATTTCATCAAAATATGAAGACAGTGTTAGCTGTAGTTATTGATAACTCAGAGATGGGAGAATTGAAAAAGCACAGTAGTGTTTTTTCTCTTTTCTTTTCAAGACTCTTTTTTTTTTTTAATGGGCCTATCCTGCCAAATCTTCCTCTGAAAATGATAACAAAAGTTCCATTCCTGGAACGAATTGTTTCTACAAACCATGATCCCAGAAATACAAACATGGATAAATGGTCCCATTTTAACTTCGAATGCGGTATAACTTACTGAAAACAATCTGACAGTCTGCCAGCTTGCCTTCAACAATGGCACAGTACCAAAACTAAGACATACAGCGGAGAAAAGCATCATATTTTAGGAATAATTTCTCAACTGAAAAGGTAAGAATGGAGAAAAAAACCACCCAACCCAACCAAACAACACAGAAGAAAGAGGAGGTAGGATAAGAAGAGAGTAAGATATCTCCTGCAGCATCTTTTGCAGGATGGAGCAAAATGAGTGTGTTTTTTGACAGAGCCCCTGGAGAAGGGAAAAGATGGGTACGGCACTGGCAGGTGGCAAGAGCCAGAGGTTGGGGTTGTGTCCCCTACATGGCGGCCACAAGGACTTACTAGAAAGCATAGTTAAGACAGGCATGTAGCTAATATGAAGAGTTTAAGCTAATACGCAACAAGCTTGTACTTGTGAGTCTGGGGCTAAGCTTTAACCATATGTAAACTTTTACCAAATATTTACATCATGACTTGGAAGTGCGCTAGGAGATCGTCTCGGGTCAGGGGGGCTTCTGAAAAGAGACAGATCTCAGTCTGTCTCCAGCTGCAAAGGACAGCAACAAGAGTCGGACCCCGGCACCCTCTGTTTTATTGCAATCTTTCAATAAAAATTCTCTTGCTGGTTTGGGGAAAAATAATTTTCCTGAAATATTTACTTGTGGCATGAGGTTTTCTCTCTGAATCCCTTCCTCTCTCCCTGAATTCCGGCTCGATCTGAGACACTGTTCTGTTAAAATTTAAATGGGGATCAATACATTTTTATTAAATCCTTTGGTGTTGATAGAACAGTGTGTTTTTATGGAAAAAAAAAAGTCTGAGAAAACCTCTGGCTTGATTGAATCATAGTGAGAAATAGATAAAGCTGCAGTTCATACACTGTAAGTGTAATTTACTCTCTTATTATTCAGAATGTAAAAGGAAAAAAAAAAGGCATCGATAATCTATTTGTACTTTTCATAAACTCTCTTCAGGAAGACAACCCCATCACGCCACAGTTCAAGTATACAAATAATATTAGTCAGAATATTCACTCCCAAAGCAATTTTAATACCATTCAAAATATAATCCTTCTATGCAATATACCTCATTTAACAACCATTAGTTCCTTTTCCATCTCAAATCTACTGTACCTAGTAATGATTTATTTTTATCCATTGTTTGAACTGATTTCATGTTACTAACGGACCTGTACTAATCATGTGGAGTGCAATATGCAAAGTGTGTTTGCCAGATATTTTTTAACTTTAGGCGCTGCACAATTTACAACAGAAAGAGCAGACATTATAAATGTTGCAAGATAATAAGATTGAGGAAAAAAAAACCCACAACCAACCCCTTGACCAATTTTGTATTTGAGAAAGAGAGTTCATTTCTTATATCTAAACTAAACCAGTCCCTTAATTATACCACAGTAGGTTGATTACAGGCAACACTACACAAAATCTATACATCTTGTTTGGCAATGTATCAAAGTAAGGCACATTGTCAACGTAATGTTAACTGTTTTCCCTTCCTGCGAGTCTGATTTTTCCGGGCACCCTCAGCTCCCGCTGGGCCAAATAATAAGATCCATGCTCTGCCCGTAGCAAGGGAAACTCCCATCTGCTCCAGTGGGCTATTTGCTCGGGCAGAGACCACGGGAATAAGTACCTTACCATTAAATAGCAATACGTAAACAGACAAAGAGTCAAAATCTTGCAAATGAGTTATTCATTATGAAATATTCACACAGCTTGACTGAGTGGGCCTCGCAACAGAGCGGCGATGTTCTCGGTGCTTTATAAATAGGGAAAGCGCCGTGCAGTGTACGTGCAACTTCCTTGCGGAGCCGTGCAAGCGGTGCACCGAACAGATGATAGAACTCCCAAGTCCTGTTCCTCCGTGATAATTTCTCATCTAAACTCCTAATTACACAGCACTTCACATTCTGAGATATATAAATACATTTTTTCAGATGTACACTGTGCTAATGGTATGCATGGGAGAACGGGAACGTTCTTTGGCATGACTGCTCAATATCAAAAGCGAAATCGCTCCAAACTCTTGTTTCAGAGAAGTGAGAACCCCCAAACTACTGAGAAAAGTTGAGAGACTTTGCAATATCCACGCACTTGCTGCAGGAAAGCCATCTCTCAATGTTTTTCTAGGTCCTGTGCTGCTGCTGGGTAGATGTACCTCAACCATAGTGTGGGGCAGTGGGAGCCCATACACAGAGTGAAACCACGATGCTGAAGCCTATAAATGTTTCGGAAATTGGTTTAGTTTTGTACAGAAGGAATCCAGTGTGTTTATTTGGACCCTTGATATTATTAATGCCAATCAAGGAGCAATCAGCAGGGACCACCAGGGGTCTGAATGAACTCATTAACATAGTTGTACCTGTTCTATCCCAGGGTTACACGTTCCTGTTAAAATGCACCAACTAATGAAACAGGATCTATGTAAATAATTTCTTTTGTCTATCATTGGTTAATAAATCCTCCTAGAAGAATTTTTTAGGTGTGTTAGTGTCCTGGTTTGTGGTAAAACAGGACCAATTTTGTTCAGTAACTTTGCTTCTTAGCTGGACCTCTTCTAACTGCTGAAATTAACAGCATATTGTGCAGACAACATTCGCTCTCTCAGAATAAGACCAATGTTTATAGCTGATGCCCAGGCATGGTATGCGAGGGAGGCTCTTGCTTATATTTATTGCTGTAACAGCCAAGGCCAACCAACTTTGTTGTTTGCCATGTTGGAGGGTCGGAAGTGGAAAAGCGCAGTGGGGTCCCACCTGCAGGGAAGGAGCGGACAGGACAGGTGACCCAAAACTGACCAGCGGGGTATTCCATCCCATCTGCATCATGCTCAGGATAAAAGCTGAGGAACCAAAGGGTCAGCAGGCTGGCTCTCGCTCTCTCTTTCTGCAATGGCTGACGTCTGAGGAGGACTCTGTTCATCTGCCTTTGGTCCCGATCCTGAATGCAGATCCGGAATCCAGTTCCCATCCGCCACTGAGTCCAGCCTTGAACTGCCCCAGTGCCAGCTGGTGTCATGATTGTCATCCTGGGAGCTTGACATGGTTTTGTATATATTTCATTATTTTCTTTTTATTTTATTATTAATATTTCATTAGTTTAGTTCCTTCTAAACTCATAAGTCTCTTTTTCCCTCCTCTGCCTCTCTTTTTGAAGAGGGGTAGAGGGGAGCATCTGCCGGTCCCATCTGGGGTCCCCCACGTCCCCAGTGGGATTTGGCCTAAACCATGACAGTTAGCTATAGTTTAGTATTACTTTTTACACCACATTGCTGTAGTATTAATGGTTAAGCTGTGATTAGAAAGCTGAATGCTTTTCATAACATTGAAAAGACCTCCCTTTCATCGCTGCACCCCCAAACTTTTTACAGGTACTGTGATGGGTGCCATCTGTAAGAGGAGCTGGTATCTTTTCCCTTCCGAGATTTATAGGTACCACCATATGGTAGATAAGATGCTCAACTTTGCAACACTGAAGGCCTGTTTGGCAACTTTCCAGGAGCTTGAGGGCCACACCTAATTTGCATATACATTTACATACAATTTTTATTTTAAATAAATGCACACAGTCAGGATGGTTCGGTGAACTTGTGTTGCTTTCTTTTTGATTGATGTACAGGCATTATTTGTTGTTTGAGTTCCTCAGCAATAAAAAAGCTGTAGTTGAATCCACCCTGCAATTATTGTTATTTATTGACACTATTGCTGCGCTCAGGGGAGGAAAGCACAATCCTTAGCTTGAAGAGCTTCTCTAATTAGTCAAAGAAAGTTCAGTGACATACTTTATACCAGGTGATCGGAAAACATTTCAATTTCAAAATTCCATGGTTGTGGGTCGTTTTTTCTTCAAAAGCTGCATCTTTTGCAGTGAACTTTTCTTCCATCATCTTTGCATAAAGCTGAAGAAATATGTATGAATGTAAAAGACATGATGGAAGCAATGGGCATTAGACACAAATAGGTGCGCACTCTGTCGGTGGATTGGCCACCTCAGCCTAAAAGCATTGCCTCTAACGCCAAGAGATTTTTTGCTTTGCCCACCTGCCATAACTTAGTTACCATTTTTACCAAATTTTACCATTTAATTAATCCTTCCACTGGGCTCCACAAAAGGCTTATGGGTATCTCAGAGTAGCTCCCCTTTCAACCCGAACTGCTGTAAATCCCACAGAACTGGATGTTCCCTTCTTCAATTGTTCGGTGCTCGTTGTGAGAGGTCATGATCATCACAGGTTTGCTCAAGATAAGTCACGTCTCACTGGCTTATACCAGGGTCCCTCTGTAGGGGCCAAGTTTCCAGTAACTCCCTTCTAGTGGGGGACTACTTAATAATAACATGGTACTAAAATTAAGATCACCTAAAGGGTGAGAACAAATATCTGTAAGTAGAAGGAAATCAATGCAAGGAACTGTTGAGAGAGAGGTTGGGTCCTTCAACTTACTGTTGCTGAAGACTCAGCTGTCCATTCAAGGGCCTCCATCTCTCAAACTCAGAGTTTATTGGTGTTATATTTGACCACAGAAATTCATCAGCAAATGACTGTTTATATTTGAATGTATAGTCTCATTTCAAGTCAGCTTTATCGGGTCTAAGATAATGCTGGAGGACCTGATTTTGCTTGTGTTTGAGTGTATTTTTGTAAGCAGCAAACTTGCAGCTGTTGCTTGGACAGGTAACTGACTCTGAGACTTTGTCTTGGAAGGACCTTGGAAGGACCTTGTTGTTAGAAAGGCTTTGTTATTTACTGGGGGGAGGGGGGCGGGNAGCAGTCCCTCAGGAAAAAAACACGAAAGTTGACATACTTGGAAGTGAGATTTAAAATGTAGACGTGTTATATACCACTAAAGGAGATCTGAATGGCTTCAAAAAAGTTGGTGTGAGTTTTCAGTGGTTCTAGGACACAGTAATCCCAAACCAGATAGTAAAGATGGTCTCTTGTTAAGATATGGATAAAAATGAATGAGAGTATGGCAGGAATTTTGGAGTAATTTTGGGGCTGGACCATTTTAGGGATCTGATCAGAGGCCAGGCACAGATTTATAGGCACAATCAAATCCTTTGAGGGAAATTGAATTTTAAATGTGTTATCAAGAAAATTGGTATGCTTAGAAATGGCCGGAGGAGATGAGGACAGGCGTAGCAAGAGATATCAGTGTTTTGGACATTCTTCTAATTCTTTGGTATGAATAGCAATATGATTGATGCAGCAATAACTGCAGTGCTGGAGGGATTTGATACCCAGAGGGAATCAATTAACTGGATTTTGGATATTGGAGCGTTATGACCTTTGCCTAGATCATAATGTTGACATGTAGAAGCAAATAGAAGAATATGCGTCTTTTCTGATTGTAATTGACTGGAGATATTGAGAACAAGGTGGATATCCAAATTTGCAGATAATGTGTTGATCCTAGAAGATGGCTGGAGAACGGTAAGTGAGCCTTGCCCAGACCTCAGGTTATCAGGTGGCAGGGGAGAAAAAGCTCATTTAAAAGCAGCTCCTGGCTTCTTTGCACTCTTTAGTGGGCAAATTACATCCATCTAACATCTTCATTATTGATTTACGGGTGAATGATGCTGTGGTTTGCTACAGAGAGACACTGAGTCAAGATTTATTGGGAAAGTTTATCTTATTATCCAGTTGTGGTCTTATCCAACATCCCTGTAAGGAGGTATAAAGGGGAGCTGTCATCACTGTTTCATGGATCACCACTGAAGTAACGGCCTTTGCCATTGCTGACCTGTGAACTGGGAAGACAACAGAGTCCTTGTGGGCTTTCTTGGGGCAGGGGTCTCAAACTGAAGAAATCAGTTGTATTAGGTATATTATGGTGACAGCCAGTAGATGGCTGAGCCAACTCAGAGGGTCAATTGGGTGGGTCAGTTTTCAATTAACAGGGTGGAGTTAAGGAAGCTACAGCCTGATGTGGTCAGTGGCTGTGGTGGGAAGATAGTTCAGGAATAAACAGTCCTGCTGTATAAGTAACGGGCAATATTAGCTGGGGGAATGGGGAGAGGTCATAGCCCCCAGGTATGGGGAAGAAAGAGGTTTTGAATGTAGGCTGAACAGCATGGTGATTGGTGAAAAAAAAGTTCATGCTCGATGTTTATTATCCATTAGCTCTTTATTGAACTGAAATAGATAACTGGTAAAATCAGAGTAATAAAAGTTGGATTTTGGAAAGGTTTGTGACCTGTCTTTTGTACATCTTTCCACTGTGATGAGAATATCTGTTTTAAGTTATATTTCCCCTGTATAAAAACAGTCTTATTTCTTTTTCTTTACAATCATGGCAGGCAGATGATTTTCCTTTATGACTGCTTTTCCCTTGCTGAATTAGGATTGTGTTGTCAGGTAGCCTTTAGCTTTTCGAAGGCTAACTCTAAATTAGATAAAGGCAGACAGCTGTGGCCTTCACGTAACTATTTTTCAGCTGATGCCTGCATTTTCTCTCTTCCTGCTCATCTGCTGGTGAATATTCCTAGTTCTTATATATCTTTATATATCTTACTTTCTTGTATCTTTATATATCTTACTTTTTACGGGAGGAGCTCTGTAGACGAAGAATGACAGGTTCCATGGAAACTTTTTTGGAGGTGTCTGGAGATGGAAGATTTGCTCAGTGTTAGACATTTATACATTGAGGGAGTTAAAAAGTTTAAGATATACTGTGTTACCTGACTAAATTCTCTAAACTAAGAAGTAGAATGAAAAAGTAGTAAAGAAACAAGTTCAAATAAATGATGCCAAATCTCACAATTTACTTTATTCTGTAAATTGTTTACTCTTCGGAACATTTCTTCTTTAGTTTTCCTGTTTCATTCTAATTTATCCTCCTATTACCATCTTTGCTAGTGTCCATAATACTCACCCTAGTAACCTTTCCTGATCCCAGGGCAAAAGTGAGAGGACTCATGGGGCTCCTCTGCCCAGCATTCTCCACTTTTAAATTCAGCTCATTTGGGATACAGTCAGAAAGGCTCCTGTAGATGAAACCATTTAAAAGTATGGACTAATTTTAACAAATGCTATCTGGCAATTTAAAATTTTGATAATTGTAACTTGAGAATTTTTGTTGAGATTCACATAATTGTATTTATGGTGCTTGCTGGGGGGGGGAGGTTTACCATCTAGCTCACCGTGCAAAACTTTAGGCAAATAATTTCAGCAAAAATATTGCTTTTAATGTCATTTTGCTTGCATTTCCTAATAAGTCACTTGCAATGTTGTATTTAGTATCGTTATGCATTTTAAAAGTCTCCTAACTCCAGTGAAAAACTTTAAATACTTAAAATCTGTCTCTAAAAGTTGAATGAAAATTCTAAATTAGACTAATTAGACTGTTACCCACTTACCCTCTAAATGCTCTGGTACCTCATGCCGCTCTACATTAATTTGAACTTCATGTTGCTTCATGGCACTTCATAACACTAAATATTTCAGTAAGACACTAAAGGTGTTTTGAATTCAACAACCATCTCTTATAGGTGGAACAAAATTCCTTGAGATACGAATCGAGTTTTATTCTTGCTTTCTTCCATGTTAATAAGTGGTGTGGTTATTTTGATTCCTTTCAACTCATTTCCTTTCCAGCGTGTGCTTCAATAAGAGCTAAGAAAAGGAGCAGAAGCAGAGGAATATTTTTCCCTTACTTTTCTTGAGGAAACAGCTACTATCGTTGCAAGGAATCCCAATAACAGTGTTGGTTACATTAATTCAGTTGGAACAATCATGCCACCTGCAGTCACGACTCTGCATGCTGTACGTTGCGGAATGCAGCCTTCTCTTTCCCAGCAAGGGTGGCTTCCCAAAGAGCTGTGGAGTCACTGGGAGAAATACCCCTTCCCCAAAATGCTTCAAATCGAGGGGAAAAGTTGTGTGAGCAAATAGAAATTAGTAAAGCAATCCATCTTGTAGAGAGCTGTGCTCCATTTTTTGTGCATTTATGTTTTCCAAAGGGTTTTTTCATCAATTGGGAACGGGAACTCGTACTTCCGAAATATTTTGTTCTTAGCTGACAAAAAAGCTCCAAGAAGTTCAGATAGCACAGTATCTGGCCCAGGAAATGGGCATGGAAATGAAGATTGAAACAAAAACTCCAAGGT
>VZSZ01004922.1:1028027-1030632 GCA_013398815.1 Ibidorhyncha struthersii
TAATGAAACTGGTGACATGTAGGATGTAAGTTACCATGCATTCCCCTCTGGTTAACATATATGTCAGTCTTTGTATAATGGTTTCTATAGCCATAAAATGTCAGAGGTCCGCGTTCTTCCTAGTGTGGTGGCAATCAACGCTAATTGCACGAGGTCAAGTATTCAAATGACTCTGCATACTCTGCATCTCCACTGGCCTCAGCAGCATTATAGAGAAGGTAAATGTGTGTAATTGGTCCATCCACCGGCTCGGTACAAGCTACTACAGTTAAAAACACCGTTTACAATGGTGTAAACAAGGGTAGAATTTAGATCATAGTCTTATCTTTCTAAAGCAAATGTTTGCTGCCATTATCGTGAATCTGTTACCCCTGAAGTCAAAGGAACTGCTCAGAAGTGTTTGCGATAATAGTTGCGGGCAGGATCCTGGTCCCAAGAAGACTTAAACAGCTGCTTAACTTAACCCGTACCATTAGCATCACTGACTTCAGTAGAAACATTGCAGTATCTAAGCCTTATGTGTCTGAGTCTGTGTTAAGCACGTACCCCATGGTTTCCTAAGAGCAACAGTGCATTTGATAAAAATGCATCACAGTCGTGTTCTTAAAAATAAATCAAAAATTTTGAAAATATGCTGTGCAAGTAATTTTTTGGCCTCTGTGAGAGAAGAGTTAAGCAATCCTCTGTCCCCCCCTTTAAAAGCATTTTTAAGCGGACAAGTACAGATGGAGTTGTTCTTTTAAGATATTCCCTTACACTTCTGTTACAAAATTATTAACAGTTAAGGGAGGTCTATAACATAATCTCGCATTTAGTCCTACAGCTGATGCAAGTACTCTGGGTATTAAAGTCACTAAGAATTCATTTCTGTTAATTATAGATCATGTTCTGATATTTGCTTCTGCACATAAGACATTTAGGGTCACTGGATTCGCCCTGCATGCCAAAGGGTTCTAGATACGATGCCTGAGACACAAAAGTTCAATTCTCAGTAGTAATAACATGCCCACAAAATCTCAAATGCAGTTCTAGTTGATAAGTGCAGTTTCTGGATCAATATATCCAATCTTAGGTAGGGAGGACAGCCTGTCACACCAGTGGATCTCTAGAGGAGAAGAAAGTGAGGACTTAAGAGTGTTTTAAAACAGCCTTGCATCACTGAGTTGGTCCATGGCCAGCATTCAGACATAGCAGTTATTTCACTGGCATTTGATGGAGTTACTTTCCATGGGTAATTTGAAGAAGGGCATTGCAATTCTACCAGGGGTTTGTTTAAAATAAAAAGCTTTTCATTCTAGAGAACTTGCCAAGTGGGGTAAGGGTGGAAAAGTTTTTCTAAAGATAAAGTAATAACATCCTGGGAAAAAAAACAGCAACAAAAAAAAACAACCCAAAACCATACAGCAATCTAAAATGGTGCGATTACTGATGAGCTTCTGACAATAAAAGGCTGAGATGTTTGCTACCATCTTTCAACTGCACCCCTCAAAATCTGGTGACCTTATTAATGAAAAGGAGAAAATACAATCTGTTTTGCGGCAGATAAACTCATTACACACAAGGAGAAGAAGAAAAGAATGAAGAACTTGTATAAAGATAGAGCGCGATAAATTTCCTGGAGTCAGAATCTGGTCAGCAATATCTTCCGTGTTGTTTTATAAGGTATTTTACTGTGCTCTATCATTCTAGGAAAGAAAGCCTTATAACCACAGTAACTGCCCTATCATAGGCTGGTTAAATAGTTTTTGAGATAGAGATCGCCATTTCGAAGACTCATATATCCCAGAACGGTAGGTGTAGCTCTACTTTTGTACTTTGTTCGGTCTTGTCAGGGATAAATGTCCATAGAAACGTATATCAAATGGTGTTTCTTCTTCCCTCCATGCACACGATTGCTGCAGCTCGACTCGAAGCCAAATGAACTCGGGCTTCAGAGCTGTTTGCAGTGATTTGCATGATTACCACAAATAAGGGCGGTGGCAGAGTGTTCAAAAGCAGTCTCCTTCACGTTGACAACACTTTATGATCAAATGACTGGCTTCACCTCTTATAGCTCTTTCCTTCTGGGATAAGAAAATTGAATTTTTAGGATACATAGCGAGCAACACATGTAGCATGAAATCACGGTGTTACAGGGCTGTACAAATAAAAGACAGGCTGAAGAGGAGACTCACGGCACTGCTGTTGTTTCCTATCCTGAAAATTCAAATGAGTCAGGATTTTAAAGAGAACTGTACATGTAATACTACACAAATATTCCCAAAATGTGCTTAATATTCAGCATTTGTGGAAAACTATTAAAACATAGTTTTTATTTTATTTTTCCTCTCTGCGTTTTCTCTTGCAGGGAACCTCTAATTGGTTAGACACCTCTGAAGTTCAAGATATGTCATTATTACTAGCTGGCATAAAATGCGACATAAAATCCTGAATTTAAAACCCCAAATGTTATAATTTTGAACTCATCCAAGGTTCTAAAATTAATTAATTTAGGAAAAAAAACAGTATAAGAAAGGTTCATCAGGAATATTTTAATTCAATTTTATATTAACTCTAGATCAAGCCAGATCTAAATTCTGCAACAAGTGTCTAGGTTCTAGGAGTT
>VZSZ01004922.1:1030676-1203915 GCA_013398815.1 Ibidorhyncha struthersii
CCTAGTTTCACTTCTCAGTGTGCTGCACATTGTCATCTTTAGGTTCGGCACTGGGGAGAATGGGATGCCTCGCATCTCTCCAGGCACCATTCATTTCATACTGTCTGGAAATGGGGAGACATCAATCCCTGTGTGATGCACTTCACATTTTCAAGATTCTTTTTGTAAGCACCGAAACATAATTAAAAAAATCCCAAACCTTTATACTCTCACATACAGCCCTGCTCCAGAGACATTTATCATGGCAAATTCCAGATTGCAGCGCTGAGGTTGCCCAGGCTTCTGACATCACACGGAGCCTGAAATGTGCAGAAGGAGACAGGAAAGCAATAAGCATTCAGGATGCTATTTCTTAGCAATAGTGTTATTTCCAATTTGACGCCTGTGTGCTACAGAAAAGAGTCACAGCAGAAAATCCCCACAATAACTGTTTACTGAGGCTCCTAGTTCTGGGTGAAGAGTCCTCGGGAACTGCCTGGCTTTTTATGCAGAAGTCAGTTTTATGGGTCCTTGATCCTTGTATTTGGTGCCAGGCAATCCCTCTCGTTCACCTTCTTTGGTTTCCCAAGATTTCCTTCTGGACTATACATAAGAGACTCCCAGGTCCTGCACAAAGCCCCTCTAGCCCTGCTGCTCCCCCGAGCGTTTGGGGTGGTGGGGGAAAAGCAGCGTACACGCTAAGCTGCGGCAACACGGGTAGGAGTATTCTCCATTTCCCAAACACTTCAGAGAAATGTAGTGGTTTTGTCTATAGGTGGTGCTGTGTGAGCCCGGAAAAAAAGAACTGTGTTTCCCCATGTCTTTGTGGTCCCCAGACAGTGTTGCCTTGGGTGGTGTAGGACCAGCTCTCTGTCTCCGTAAGTGTGTCCGTTTTGGAGTCTCCCTCTTTAGGGACTCTAAAACATGATGGTAGGAGCAACGCTCAGCTGTTTAGTGCTGGGCTTTAGCCTTTTGATGGTATTTGCTGTTAAATGTAAAGTTGTAAAGCAAAAGCAGTGGAGTGGAATGACCATGAGGGCGATGCCAACAGCTTTCCAAGGGAGAAGCAAGGCTGCAGCGCAGCAATGTCTCCCTCTGGTTTGTTTCGGGTCAGGCATTTCAGGTGTCTGTGCAGCTTTACCCACAATTTCGGTGCAGAAATTCAAATAAGTGAGCCCCCTTTTTCAGTCCTTTTCTCAATGCTTTCTTGGGGATAGTGACTGAGGAACAGATCCAATAATGGTTTGTATTATCCCATTCCAATTTGATATTTTCCACTTTCTAATTTTGACCTTAGAAATGGTGAAATACTCTAAAATCAAAATATATTCTGAAGAACCATCCTGTAAAGCAAGAAGGGGTGAAACCAGAAGACTGGGTCTGATACAGCAGTCAGATATACAGCAGTTTTATGTCAGAAAACATTATAATAATTGTGGAATATACAATTGCTCTGCTGACAAAACCAAAAAAGTGCTTTTAATCTAAACAAATTCATTTGATTGATTGTGTTTTGTACGTATGCTGTATTTAATATTTCCATCCCCCTTAAACACTCTGTGGCTTTCCAGGAGTGTTGGAGAACTACAAGGCCACGTTTTTGGCATTGCAGATGACCTCATTATTAATGAGAAAACATCTGGGCAGGCAAAGCGGTGTGTGTGTGAGTGTGTGTGTTCAGAGAGCCGCGGATGGATTAGCAGCCCTCACATGCAGAGGCCACCAGATTGTGTATCTTGCTTGGAAAATGTCCTGGAGGGTTCTTGTCTCCAGATTTCACAGGCATTTCTCTATGAGCTGCGTCATTTACAGAGGTCTATTTTAGCCCATATCTTGGGGGCTGGCAATGCCTCAGGAACTGAGCGTGGATCCAGGGCAGATGCTGATGCCAGGTACTAGCTGTGGTGGTTGATGAAGGAGATAACTCATGTCTGTCGCTTACCTGTGTTTACCAGCCCCGTGGTTGCACTGAGTCCATTTAGGCATTCTTGGAGTGTCTCTCCTAAAGCGCAAGTATTTTTCCTTTGTTTTGAGTTGCTTAGCGTATGCTCAGGTTGACACATCCTGCAGAGATTTGTATTAAACTTTCATATTGCATTTTCAGCAGAGACCCCACAATTTGCTCAGTACACATCAGTAGAGAAGATATGTAATAAAAATCAGACAAGTGTACTTATTTTCCAGAATATAGATGCTACCCTACCATTATGCTTTTTGCATTTAACAGTATAAACAACAATTTAGTTTGCCCTTAATGTCCTAAATATGCTTAGATCCATCACGGTCAAAATTGAAGGGCAAGGCAAAAGGACAAAGAAAAGATGTTAAATATTCCATAGAAATAACCCAAAATACACTTCTAATAGCATAAGCACATTGTTAAAAAATGAACAAGTAATAGTAGAGGAAAGGGTGTGTATTTATGGTGTCATACAGTGTGGAAACAAAGCCAGGCTGTCTTTGATATTGTTTACCCACCAACGGAAAAAGACTTTTTTGTATTACAGGGTTTTCCCCCCTGGTTATACAAGTAGAGGAGAAACACCCTGCGCTGGTTGCCTGGAGGAGGCGAAGCCCTGCAAGGGAGTCAGCAGGTATCTCCGTCACTGGGTCAACTGGCAGAAAAGGGTTGGTGTCCTACAGAGCTGCACTGCAAGCAACGTGTTCAGAAGTAGAAACTCTAAAAAGAAAGGGTAGTCCTTTGTGCGTCTGCAGGTGAAGGTTTGCCTGTGCAGAGAAGCTATTGCAGAGTAAGACAGTGGGTGAACTGCAAGCACGTTACTTACTCTACACTGACTTTCTAGATGGACATTCGTTTTGCTCTGCCAGTGCTTATTGCAGCAAGTGGTGAGTGGACCATGTTGGTGCCAGTAACAAGTGAGGGGAGCTGTTGCTGAAGGTTTATTCTGGGTCCAGACCTATATCTGAGCATTTCATGATAAACAAACACCAAAGAAAACAATAAATAAGCAGGTTGAATCTAACCAGCATGATAGACTTAAGACCAAAGCTAGCAGTGTTGGCACAACATATAGCAGAAAATTAGGGTGGCAGGTTTTACTGTTGTCTTCTACTTGATGCCCCAGAGGAGCGAGGGCTCCTTCAGAGGCAGTGTGTGGTGACGGACCACACTGCCGATTTCCCAGACTGGGTTGATGAGGGATGGGGCTGCTGATTTGTTTGATTCTGATAGCTGTCACATCACTTTCTGACTTGAGAGTTAAAAGAGATGGTGAGTGACAAGAGGCAAATGAAGAGTAAGTCAAGAGACCAGTGTGCAGGACGATGTAAGAAGCAGAGCAGACACGCGCCGTGTCTAAAAAGCAGATGTGTAGCTAGAGATGTTCATCAGTGGGGTGTGGTAGGTAAGCAAGGTAAGAGCAAGCAGTGAGGTAGGCTGCTCTGGCTATAAGACATACTCCCACTGGTCAATTTTAAGTATAGAATTCTGCCTCACTCAAATAATACTTTTATCATGGATTACCATGAGCTAGGTAAATACCTAAAATACTTACAAGTTTGGCTAAAAGTTATTTTTTTTTGGTGTAGTTTCTTTGTTTCGAATGATTAAGTCGTATTTGTACATTCTGTATTGTTATGAAACCTAAAGTCCAAACTTGTGTCCCATCTTTTATGACACGTAACTAAAAGTTCTTTAGATAGTAAAATATTTGCAGTCTTGCCTCAGCTCAGAATTCTGACTGGCTCCATTGAGATTGAACAGCCATTTTGTGTATTTCTGAGGGATCATAATATGCTAATGATTTAAGCAAAAATGTTTTCTCGTACCTTTATATACAGATTTTTAATATAATGCAGGACTATAAGTATATTTTATAGTATTTTTTTCATAAAAGGTTTGAACTTTGTATAGTCAACCTATCAAAAAATGTATAAATTATACAAGAAAAAAAACCCTGCATCATTTTTTTTCCCTGGGAAGTGGAGCAGTTAATATTCAACATGAAATGTCTAATCTTTAAATACATTATAATCTAACTGCTTAGGATAATTTTTGCTTTAATACCTTAAGAGTCTGCAAAGCCTGAAGGATGGGATTATTAAAATGGAATTTTAATGTCAAAATTATCAGAGAAGAGAACATATTGCTAGTGTTCATAAAAAAATGTATTCAATTTCTGTTTGATTTGTTCAAATAAGAGATGAGAATATATTTGATTATAGCTAGTAAGTATTCTGAAAGTTGATCAGATGACTGCAGGTCGTTGCAACATAAGTGCTGTCAACTATGGGGATTAGTATATTTAAGACATTGAAATATGTGGTAACTTATAAACATACCTGGTCTAATGAGTCAGTTATAAGCTTCCATGAAGATGCTGCACAGGGAGAGATTCAGGAATAAAAATCCCACAGTTGCCACACAGACAGCATTACTAACTGCTCAAGCATTAAAAAACAAACAAACAAACAAAAAATCTTAATGTGCCATGCAGTCGTAAGTAAAAATCTCTAACTTGCTTAGAATTTGAGTTTTTAAGCCTTTCTCTCCAGCTGTCCGGGGTATTGGGCTAGTGCCAGGCTGCTTACAGCTGCCATAACTGGTCAAACTTCAGATTTTCCTGATCGTGGAAAAAAGTGCTCTGAAAAGTGATCGAGGTAATCAAAGCATCCCACCAACCTTCCCACCTGCCTTCCCCAAATTCATAGATAAACCAGACAGCCAGCGAATATCCGTCACCGTGGCCCTACTGACAACTATTCCTTTCTACTCTTCAAAGGAGTATCTCAATATAGAAAAGTTAATCACTTCCCAGAACATGGACCTGTAAGGTTTCTGGAGATCAGTACAGTTTTGACAGTTTTGTTTTTTTTTTTTTTTTGTAGACTACCATGTAAATCTTCCACAGATGGCCAGAAGAACCTGGAGGTTGCAGCTCCAATAAACTACCCCAAGCTACCTTCTAGAGTCGTGGTCTATTCTTTGTTATACCTCTGTCTGGTGACTGCCAGGAAGGCACGTAAAAGTGATCTAACTCAAGGATAAGAGGGAAGGATTCGTGTTATGTAAATGCAGGCAAAAGGGCTTCAGATTCAATTGCTTTAAGTGGTTCGGAAACCTGATTGAGTCTAACAGTTGTGGCGACTTTTTTTCCTTCTTCTTGGAAGATCTGGCATTGATCATCTGGAATTAGTGTAATATTGCACAAGTTAACAAGGTAAAAATTACTGTTAGAAAATCAACTGCTGTGTTCACAGGCTCCTCCTGTGATAAACTGTATGGTGTGGACGCAAATTTGGCACGCTGGAAAATGGAAAGCAAGAGTAAGAAATGCATGGTTTGCCTGCAGAGGAACAGCCAAGGGAAAACAGAAAAGCGGTCCTGGTCGAAAATGAGTATCTACAAGGGAAAGGTGCTGTCACTGTGGTTTGGTTTGTATCTCAATAATTCAACAGAACAAATACTTTAGGGAGAGAAAAAGACAATTTTACAACTATTAATGAAGATATCAAAGTAACTTTCATATTCATAAATCCTTTTCTATTTACCATGAACAGTTTTGTACAGTTTTTATTTTCATAAGAACAATCAGAGGAACTGACCATCTTACAGTCACAATATTACGCATTTACACAAATTATTTTCTCTTGTCTTTTTTTCCTATTTGCAAAAGTTTATTTTTCCATAAAGATTTTTTATTTTTTTTCCCTAAAGAATTTACATCATGAGTAATACACCTGGGTCACTTGTCCAACCATTTTTTTTTACATTTATAAGAATTTATTTATATGAGGAGACAATCTATCTTACCATGAATAGTTGAAAACTGTAATAGAACAAAAAAATACACAAATAACCCAGAGGTTGCAATATGTTTGTATAAAGTATTCAAACAATTTCAAATCACAACTGAACTTGTAAAAATCAACATCTGTTCATGGGTTATTCATGAATCAAAATGGTAAAATTCCTTCAATAAAAATAGTCTTCAATGAATATTTACCCTGGTTGCTGAAAAAATAGAATTCATGCAACCGAACTCTCAACTTCAAGACTTTCATGCAGTTCAGATTCATTAATGGTAAAGTTATCCTTTGGTATATAAATTGCTGAACCGAACCAACTAATACAAAAAATTCAACTAAAAAAACCAACCCAATAAGAAGATAGCATATGACTGTAACAATTTAGGTAATTGTGTTTTTTCCACAAAATATATATTTGGAGTGCATCTGTAACTTTGTCAATTTGTGAAGGAGGATTAGCCCTGTAGCAATACAAACTTTTCTTTCTATTTTAGCAAATACCCAATGATGAGTTCATACATAATGATTTACAACTATTAATAGAAACTATAATAAGAAATCAATAGTCATTCAAGCCTACAAGTATAATTTTTACCCAGCTGAGAGAGAGGTAGGAAGCTAGGACACAAAATACGTGGTAGGTATGTTTTTCAGAACAATGCACATTTTTTATTTATGAATCTTCTTTTATAAACTTGTATATACAGTCACTTTTTTTTTCTTTTTTTTTTTTCTCCAGTGCTACATAATTATAACTTGCAAAATGTAAATATTTATGAATTCACAGGATGTTCGCTGGAAAAGAATGTTATACTTGCAGATTTTTCTTGTACTTGCAGGATTCACATAATATTATTTGCCATCGTGATGTACTGAAAAATGCAAAAAAATATAATATTCTACATTTGACTTTTCTGAAAAATACCATCTGGTGTTATTTTTTGAGAGTTGGAGATTAGCTCTGTAATTGCTTATAGTTAGAGATAGACATTACTACATTTATTGACAATTTTATGCTCTACAATAATCTTACATTTAAATAGTGACTTTGTTCCTGAAGGATGCCAAAGTGATTAAACTGATATTCAAACTCTTTGGATCGCATCACCCACAACTGAAATGCAGCCATCTCTGGGGTGAAATACTGCAGCTGTTTAACAGCGCTCAACAGCACTGTATAACAGCTTTGGAAATGAAGAATACCTTATTCAAATGAAAACGGGGACATTTAGGTAGGCAAAATAATTATCCAAGTTGGTATTTGGCCAGGATGTTAGCGCTCACACGTCTACATTCAGAAAAAGTTATACTGAATCCTTAATAACCATAATTACTCAGGACCTTGGGTCTGTTGCTCATCTCAGAGAGGGCATTGCCCAAGTGAAGCCTCCACACTGTTCAGAGATGACTGAGATTGCAGCACTGTGAAGACACTGTTGAAAACATAGCTTGAGTCACTTGGGTCTTTCTTGACCACCTGGATATTGTGCACCAGCTCTTGGGAACCTCTCCTGGCACAGAAGAACTCCACTGTGGTATCTGTGGAGGTTTGGAGGCTGTAAGTGGATCCATCAGATAACTTTGATTACCAAAATGGATCTTGGAATATTTAACCTTTCCTTTGCGTGAATTTCATCAAACTTCATAAATGGGCGTGGCATCACCTAAACTCTGATTAAGTACATGAATATAATAGTCAATGCCTTCCCGGAGACCTCTGTTGGTTTTCTTATTTTTCAGGAGATAGTGGTAGCAGTCTTTCCTGTAGACCCCTTTAAGTACTGAAATCTGGGGAAGGACTCTTGATCAGGGAGCACAGTGATAGGATGAGGGGGAATGGTTTTAAACTGACAGAGGGGAGATTTAGTTTAGGTATTAGAAAGAAATTTTTGACTATGAGTGTAGTGAGGCAGTGGCGCAGGTTGCCCAGAGCAGCTGTGGCTGCCCCATCCCTGGAGGTGTTCAAGGCCAGGCTGGACGGGGCTTGGAGCAACCTGGGCTGGGGGGAGGTGTCCCTGCCCAGGGCAGGGGGGGGTGGAACTGGATGATCCTGAAGGTCCCTTCCAACCCAAACCATTCTATGATTCTATGATTGTGATTTACTTACCTATCACATCACCTTCCTATCCTGAGCTGGTTCTTTGTTTTAGTTATGTATCCAAGCTGGACAAATATTTCAGCAAATATTTTCTTCCACAGTGCTATGCTAACACTATTGATGCCATTAGACTTTCATCATACGTCTACTGCTCGTGAATTAAACGGACAGGACTTGAAACATGAACTGCATCTGTCAATCTCCGTGTAACAACACATTTAGCTTGGGTACATCATCAACATTGAACGAAAACACTTGTCAAAGTTAAAAAGCAAGTAACTCTTTGGTAAGTCATCTGCCTCCACATAAGCTTCTGTACTCATAGATGCCAAAAGTTCCTCCTCACCCACAGTTGCCAACCACAGTATATTTTTGCACTGCTCTTCTGTTTGTCATCTACAGTGCTTATTGATGTGCAATTACATCCAACCACGTGCACCAGGACTCTGCTTTTTCTCATTATCCAGTTGTCAGAGATGATCAAAATATCATGCTTATGGATTTCTTCAGTTCACATGCAGCAAACCTTCCACTGAGCTTTCTCTAGTTGGAGATATCAAATGAAGGAGTACTCTGGAAACATCGATCCTCATCAGACGGACAAATTCTCCTTTACTGATTTATAATTTTACCAATACTGTGTCTAGCTTCTTGTTTTTAATGTCCTGTTGAACAGACTCCAGACTACCTTAAGTAAGTGTTTCTCTAGACTTCACAGAAAGAATCAATACTGTCACTACAAATAAGTATAGATGACATTGAAGATGGCAGGAAAGTACCCTTTCAATAGCAGCCTGTGCACATCGAAAACTGCCAGCGAAACCTCCGTTCTTGGCTTGGCAAGTTTTGTGCTTTAGAAGAGAGTGCTATATGGGAAATGACTGGGTATCACAGCTGGATATTTTTGTTCTGGGAATTAGTCTCATGGATTTTACAATGAAGTCAGTTAATCAAACTTTTTGATTAAAACTTTGTCATCCAGAACTGCTAATTTATCAAAACTGAAATTTTCTCTGGGAAAGAGGTATGATAAATTTCCCAACTTGCAAAATGTTTGAGAAATTAAATTGAAAAAAAAAATCCCATTTTAATTTTTCTAAGTAAAATTTCCATTTTGGAATCGGAAAGCTGCATGGTTTTCATTATTTAGAAAGTCAGAGTAGATGTTATCCATCTTCTATTTCATTTTCTAATCTTTGAAATTACGGTGAGGATAATTGTTAAAAGCCTTTGTTTGATCATATGTAATTACTAAGCTATATTTTAGCCAATCAGTTTAATTGAGATTAAATACTTGAACCCTTGTGTAGAACTTCAGTTGAAAATGATCCTTGGAACTGTTTGGATGATGACATTTTGCAACTACTGTCCTTTTTTTCACTGGGAACATCTAAACACTTTCAAGTCCGAACAGGTCTTTTCTACCTTCAGTTGCAGAATGCATCCTGTATGCATGCTATCTAAAATCTTCAGGTATTGAACTTGCTTCTAGTGTTGGTCTGACAAAGCCCTATATATATGTATTTATTTATGTTAGTCAAGAATTAGAGAATATACAGAATTTGATTATCATGAACACCGGTGAAGTCTCTCATTTCTCAGCATCTCACTGTAGGAAATTATATCTTATTGAGATAACTAACCTGAAACATAGAAACTGTGATTTTCTTGAGGTATTTCACCACATCAGTGGCATGGCCAGGACTGTCTCAATTCCTGCTTCAGCAGTTGGCATTTTACACCTAGCTGATTCACTGGGATAGTTAGTTCACATTTTTTAAATACTTTTTTTTTTTAGTTTTCCTTTTTTCCTCTCTCAACTTGTAGCATCATCCTGTTTTCCTGCCTCATTTCTTTTTGTTCAGCTTTGTAATGTTCAAAGTTGCTTCAGGTCCTTGTAGTGGTGTTTGTATGTTTATTTCTTGAGTGGAAAGTCAGATATTTCATGGGGGAAAAGAAAATTTTCAGGGTTTTTATTTGCAGAAGAGCAAAGAACAAAATGAAAGTGGATTTTTTTTTTGAAGAAAAGTCATACAAAATGTGCATCTACTGTAGGATTTTGTGAGAGTTTGACACCAATATTTTTTAATGTATGTGGTGTGGCAATAACACAGCTCTCGGGTTCTTCAGGAAACAATGCATTCATAAACAGAAAGACCTCAAACCTCTAAACATAATGATTTGGGAGGAGAAAGTCATAATACCTTTGTGTCAAAACATGAACATCTTCTGTTTGATAAGGTGGATCCATTCACTTTGCTACAGAGAGATAGTTGTTGCATGAATTGGGGATTTTTGAGATTAAACGCTTCAAAAGATACCAGGACTGAACTTTTTTCTTGCTCTCACTCTCATTTTAGTGATGTTTAGGCAAAATACTTCAAATGTTTCATTTTGATGCCTACTTTCACCTAGCCCTACTTCATACTACAGCAAGATTCACTAGTAAAAACATAATCTTTACTATTGTTGTTAATTTTGCCTATTTACTAAAAAACACATTAAAACTTAAAAGTATAAGAAGACACCAGAAAGTTATATAGGGAGAAAAAAAAAATCATTAGTATCTGTCTCTGAATCAGTTCTTATTGCTTCAGTGGGAATTCTTCTTGGGGAGGGCTTGAGAGTTCATGTCCTAAATCTCTGCACGGTGCTGCTGGGGCTGTAGGAAAGCTCTGCGTTGCCAGGCACTGAAAAGCAACCGTGGGGTAAAAGCACAATATCTGCGTCCATATTTGCTGCGAAACAAAGAGTTTTCCTGCAAAGTGTGTTTGATTTCAGGGGAAAAAATGTTGCCTTTTTTCTTTTTTTTTTTAACCTTTTGTTTGCAAAGTTTCCATTGACTTTTCTGGTAGTAGAAACCAGGGTGAGTAACTTGTATTTGTTCATTGTCACTATTACCTGTCTGGCATCTGCTGTGTGCAGAAGGGACCTTGTAGGAGGAAGAGGTTTCCCTGGTGGCTTCTGGAGACTCTGTGTCCCTGCTTGGCTTTGTTCAGCATCTGCAATAGTGACACTCCAAACTGTTTGACCGATATAGTATTTAGCATCTATAATAATCAAAATTTTGTAGAACTAAACCAAGCCAGCTTAAACATAACTTCATTATCCCCCCTTTTCTGTCTTCAGCTGCTCTTACTCCTTTATAATTATCAGTATAGACATGTGAAAGGAGCATTTAATCCTACAACTAGAATATAGATAGACCTATAGACATTTTATTGTTTGTTTTCTGACAATTAAAAAGAGACTTTTATAATATTCTCTTCTTCTTCTTACTACTTAAAAATAATATTTTGGAGTTATAAAAAGTAAACAGTTATTTCAGGGAAAGTGAAGAATGTCATTCCACTCAAAATGAATGTTCTCATTTATGATGGGAGAGTTTTTGGAAAGGTTTTTCCCCATATATTTGAATAGTATTTTGAATGACTTGTCATTCTGAATTGAAAAAAAAAGAATCCTCCCGTTTGATATAGAAATGGTTTGCACTTCGTGCTAAAGAGACATCAAAAAGAACTGGGGAAGTGATTTTTAAACAAAAAAATGTTCCATTTTCCAGTTGACATAGGTGTGTCAAATTGTATGTTTTGTTGAAAATTATGAACAGAAGATGTGTCTCATTTTAAATGTAGGACAAGATTATACCATTTATTTTTAGCAGATATTAGCATTTTGACTGTAGGTTGCTAAAAACTTGTGACCTAATTGACTTTTTGTTGATAAACCTGCTGCTGGTGTGTTAAAATGACAAGACTCCTCCTAAAGGAGTATTTTGTGGTTCTGTTTGCTGTACACAGCTAATCAGTAGTAAACACAACTGATGTAATTTCAAATATAGCTGTGGGAATTATTGGCCATTTTCTAGTCCGTTTTGGGAGTACAACTGCGTTTTAGGGATATGCCATTGTCAGGCTACAGGTGTGGCTGTCTGGATCTTCATGACACAAGCAGAAGACCAGGATCCCTATTAGGAGTCAGATTTTGACCTGCTGTGCTTATTTTTCCAGCTTGTTATTAATCAGGAATTCAACTTGAATAAGCGGTCAAGAAAGGGCCATGCTAATATCACACTGTGGACAAGATTCTTCCTGAGGAACGAGACACTATAGTGAGATTTGAAGCACATTTTAGTCATTTTAAATTTATTATTTTACATTCATGTTATTCTACCATAATGCAAAACATTTTCATATGAAAATTAGGAACTAGTGTAATGATCCATGATATTTTAACTTATCTATGCTACTAAAAGAAAAACCTGGAAAATGCTCTGCCTCAACAGAGGACCAGAAAGGAAATTTTCTTTTGTATTTTCTCAATATAATTGTCTGAAAAAAAATCTAGTGTTTAGGACTTTATCCTGCACAAATGTATTGAAAATCTATAATAAATCTACGATAAAAAAGGAAGAGTGAAACAGCTCTAGGGGAAAAACACCTCATGAACTCTGAAAACAAACTGAATGCTTTAATATAGGTAAAAAAAAATAATGAGTCAGTGTCATAACTTCACTAAGCCATAGCGGTTTTGCTTTTAAATGGCAAAACAACAGTGATAACAAAAACTAGAATGAAGATCGATAAGAAAAAAGCTCTACAGGTACCTCCAGAAATTAAGTGATTTTTTAAAGAAACATTAAAAATACAATTTGTATCCTTATGAAAGCATCTACTAAACTGTCATCTCAGGAATTAATTTCTGATAAAATATCCTAAAAGATAAAGGTAGACCTCAAGGTGATGAGTAGAAGTTTTAGGAGTTGTTAAAACTGACAAGTTATTGGGTCTAGAAAACATTTGTGCAATCAGTTTTTACAGATGTAGAAGAAGGAAACTGGAGATGTTTTAGGAAACATTTTCAGAGGCTCAATAAATTTCGCACAGGACTGATGGATACTTAAATTTTTTAAAAAATGTTTTCTATTGGCAAGTTTGAAGTGAATTAGATGATCTTAGTCTAGAAAAATGAGCAAATGATGGAATTAGTTAGAGCTAGGTAAATTACCATTTGTGTGAAAAACCGTTGACTATAATCAGCTTTAGTTCACCTAAACCACCCTTGCTGCTCTGTTTCTAGTTCTCTAGAGGAAAAGGTACAAGCTTATATTCTGTAGTGCCAAAATGTGAATTAGTTTGTTTAAATAGATAAAGTTCTGCACGGGGTTAGAATGAGACCAGCAGTTTGTTTTTTAAGATGCTTAAACAGCTGTACAAATGTAAAAATCTAGAATATTAAAAAATGGTTTTTTTAGATGACTGAGGAATTGCTTACACCTTAAGTAAATGCTCCTGACGATACAAGGCAGAGCACAGTTAAACTTTATTTCTGCCAGGCTGCTCTACAGTGCTACTTGTAAGCAGCCTGCTTTAAGAAGGCATCACATCATGTAAATCTGTTGAAGACACTTGCTTATGGCTGACAATCTACCCCTCAGAGCTCTTGTAGTGACATAGTGCCTTCGATATGAATGGAGGATTTGCATTATTTCAATGAGAAGGGCTCTAAATGAAGAGCCGGTCTCCATCTGAAGCAGGAAAAGCAGCTTTTTCTTGGGTTGATCTTTGGGGCTCACAGACATATTAAGGCATTAGGTTTTTTAAGGTTTCACTGCCATCTCTATGTGGGCTGCTGCCATAACGGTTCTCTCCACTTGGATCATCTCCAAAACCCAAGAACTGTAGTTTTTACTATAATTTTATCTGCAGTGTTGGTTTTCAGTGAGACAGGTAAATGATCCAGCCCACCTGAAGGCATACTGTTGAGACAGCAGAGGTGGATGGAGGATGTGCCTGAGGACAAGGTCTGCTCCTTCTGGAGGTGGTATGATCTTAGGTTTAAATCAGGCATGAAATAGCATTCACAGGCTGAGGTGAGCACAGGGAAGAAGCATAAAGTGAAATCCCCACACACTTACAACCAAGATTTTTTCTTATGCAGGTTAGGTGATCGTTCACCTACACTGATTTTATTTCTTGATGTATTCATAAAGATATATTCGAGCTAAAAGGCAGTGTTGGTACAAAAAAACCAAATAGATTTTAACAGAACTTGAACAAACTGTGGGTGAAGTAGAAAGTTTTTAACCATTAGAAAGGTGAAGTTCCAGAATAATCTTCCCATGAGAGCAATAACATGGCTATAAGGTAAACCAGGATCAGTTTAGAAAAGCAATTGTAAACTGGTTATGATGGTGTGAGGGATTTGATGACTCAGCAGATCCCTTTTGGTCTCACCACCTATGAAAAGAGGTTCTAGATCAAGTAAGTGTAATAACTACCTGTTATGCTTTTGGAGAGTGGTGTTTACATTAGTGTAAGTAGAAATGTTGTGTGAAACAATTGCACTTAGAAAGTTTGTGCCAATATAAGTAGTATTGGGCGTCCTTCCATGGTTGGCATAATCCAACAAAAAAATCAGGCATCTCTGTTACTATAGTATCTGCTCTGATTGATGGGGATCTGCCTGTAAGCTCAGTATTATCCAGACATGGTGTGTTTTGTTGCCTCAGGGTTACTAGTTATGGTACTTCTCAGATCACTGAAGGTGCTAGAAATGCTTAAGGGCTTTGCTATATTGGTGTTACTTGCTGAATTGAAACACAAATTTGGATGCTGAAGTGTTTTTCTAATGTATTGTGCCCCTACAAATCTGGACAGGGACACTCTTGTCAGCTGAAATAAATAAATGTGTAGTAGAAGAGCAAGATGCTGATGTAGTTACAAAGTATGCCTCTAGTTTAAATCTCACCACATGACCTGCATGTACCTGCTGGGTGTCAATATTGCTGTCAGTTCAGAAACACAGATGACTGTTTCCTTCCCTGCAGGTGCACAGCAAGTGGGTAATCTATAAGTACCTGTGGGTAGATCCAGATGGCTCATATCTTGCTACCTTGCCATACCTTCACCTTTCTGCTAAGTCTTTTCAGGCTTTAAATACTTGTTGGCACTCTTTAGTGGTTCGAAATATACCCATAGCTTGATTTGAAAACACAGTATAAGTGTTTCAGAATCTGATTTTGAATAGCTTTTTCATTGTGCTCTGCCTTTCTATATACACAAGGAATTTGGAACTGGTTGTTCAGATCTTTTAGTACATATCTAAGTCCCAGAATAAGCATAGGCAGAGGATGGGAGTCATTATACTTTCTATAGGGGGAAAAAATGTCTCTAGATGGACTCATTTGTGCAACCTGGGTAGGTGTGTCTTATTGTTTTAATTGGAAGTTGACAACATTTACATGTGTGGTCTCTGTTTTGAGGCATGGATACAGTTGTCTCTGTTTTAAAGAGCTCTGAACCTGAACAACAAATATTTGAAACGTGGGGTAGGACAAACTTCTGATTTAGACTGTTTGTGCTAATTTGTGAACTACAGTAGACTTAGTTTGTTAGGGTTATGTTTAGGAGGCAATATGTAAATTACTTTTCAATGAAAACGTCTATTTTATATCTTCTACTGGAAAATTTTAGTTTACCCCTCCAAAATATTTTCCACCATGAAAAACACAAATGGCAGCTCTCCAGCTGTCTCCTTGGAAGCCTCTGTTTAGAGAAAGTTGAACTGAAGGACTCTGCTGTGGGGGACACCCAGCTGTAGGGAGGAGGATGGTGCCTGGTGGACCCAACTCTGTCCTCCAGATCCGGCCTTCCTTAGGAGCTCACCTGCAGCACAGCCAGAGAAGATCCACGGCTGACCTCACTCACTGCAGATCTCTGTTGTAAAATACTGGAGAGCTTGACGATTTGGTATCCTGCTCACAGGACTGATCAGAGTCTTCCAAGCCAGCCAAAAATGCTTGAAGTCCATTTATTGTAGTATACTGTAAAGTAGCTTGATGTAAATACGATTGCACTTTGAAGAGAGGGTCACAAAACCAGGCATAGTTTCTAATTACTTAATTATTTTAGTAAACAAGCTACTAGGACAACTCTGAGTATGTTTACTCTATAGAAAATGTGTATAGTATCTCTGCATCTAAATAGTTTTTCCCTATTTGTTTGTACTGTTGGGTCAGTGAAGTTGAACCTGTGGCTGGATAGAGCACCACTGAGCTATTCTGTGTGCGGCAGGAGCCTGCCCATGTGGACTTTATGGGGAAAATGAGTGATACTAAATATTTGGCTTTCATATTATGACTTCCTTCGCATTTGACCACTGCCTAACACAAAAGCTTCTTACTGTAGTCTTAAAATCAGAACAATTCCGGAATGCAACAAATTAATACAAGAAAAGGAGAAGGTTGCATGTAATCAGATTTTCCAGGGTACCCTCTCACTGTCAGTCATTAACTACACTGCTCCGTTGTATTTTTTCACACAGGAACAGGATGTCTTGGAAATTGTTTGAAGTGTGGCGGACTGTGGAGACTTCAGAAACACTTATGTAGCAGTTATAGGTAAACACACATAAACCCACTAGGATGCACACTCATCTGCTGCGTGAGCCGTTTGCGCCTGTATTTGTGTAGCATCCTCGCTTCAATGGGACTTGACATTGGTTTCTCACTCTGCATCAAGATCAGCTAAAACGCGTATCTGTTTAACTCATTATTTCTGTCATTGTGTGGAGTTGGCTTTATTCACACGGTGTTGGCGTTGAAAACAAAAATCCAGCCCAGTATCACCAAGTTCCCGTGTGTGGCTTAAGGAATTACACATTCTGCCTTTTGAGAGCGTAAAATTATAGTTGTGTAAAATCACCTAGCAGTTCTTTACCATGAGTTGCATTTTATTACCAATTTCAGATATAGCCATGAGGTAACAGCTAAAAGGGTCACAGTGCAAATACATGTGCAGAATTTAAACGAGAACTGATTTTTTCTCCAATAAACACACACCGGATGCAAAGGAGGGATTGGAACATTTTCAGAAGGCAGCTTGGGCCAACACGGCTCTCATCAGGGACCATTTCAAAGATTAGTTTCTGATGTCCGTAGAAACATATTGTGTGAGCCTGTTTTTAGATAATACGCCGTTTCAGAGCATTGCCATCTCCTCTGAAAGCGTTCCGGCTGCACAGGTCTGATTGCTGGATTTTGCAGTGTCCTGTGAGAGCTGCAAAACCTCAGCAGTCCGAGCGGACTGGCTGCCGCTGTAAAGTGAGCCTGTAAAGCTTTATTTCCTTCTGGGAAAGAAAGCGTATCTGAATATTGCCCAGATTTCAAATGACCTGCCCCAGCACTAAACAAAGATTCAAAGGAAGAGGAAAGGGGAAACGTTTCCAGAAATGAAACCTCAGGTGATCTGGTTTCTATTCTCAGCTCCGACACTCGCGGTTTTTGTCAGCCTTGATAAGTCATTTAGCTCTGCCTTTTCCCTCATCTTTATAATAGGGATAACAGGAGTATTGTAAAGCCAAAATCAATATTGCTAGTAAAACACCCAGGGTCACACTTACACAGAAGGCCCACACAAGTGTGTATGTGCTGTTTAAGACCTGAAAGACCAGGCAGTTAAACCCTCCGCAGGGATGTGGTGTCCTTAGCCCAGATACAGACGATGGGGGCAGAGAGCAATCTTCAGCACATGAGGTTTGCTTTAAGAAAGCATGTAGCACCCTTTTTGGGTGAGTCATACTAAAGAGTCATGGGGGAGAAGGTCTTCCCACCCTGATGGGACTCACAGTCTTCCTGGCCAGTGGGTGGGACACAGCAGGGGCTTTTTCCAAAAGGACATGAGCACAATCTGGTCTTCTCAATAAATATTAACAAGAATTAGCTGGAAAAGAGGTGAGAAAATTTTCACTTTTGTCCCCCTCCTATTGTTGGGTTCAATAGCTTGGGAATGTTTGGCCCAGCCTGCCAGTGTTGTGGAGACAAGGAAGGAAAACCCACAGAGCTACACGTTCAGCTTTTACGGCAGCTCAGATGCTCTGGTGGCAACATGCAGGTTGTGGGACTTTATCAGATCTCAATGGCCAACTCTAGGTCCCTGAGTGAATGTTTTAAAGACTGAAACTTTGGAAGAGAAGACAAGAGAAGAATAGGTCCTATTACACAGGAGCTACAACGATCATCTAGTCCAAATGCCTGACACATTCAGGGCTGATCAAAAGTTAAAGCATACTATTAAGGGCATTCTCCAAATGCTTTTTAAACACTGACAGGTATGAGGCATTTTTCTTTAAGATCTTTCTCAAACTTCCTTCAAGTTTGACTTAGAGATTTGTTTCCAAAAGCACAAACCTGTGGCTGTGAGAATCTCTGTTTTATAATCTGTCTGTTTGAGTTTCTCAAAGCTGAGTGACTGCATTATCGGGACGACGTGTCATTCCTGATTACATTTGCATGTTGGTTTAAACATAACACTACATGCCAGAGCTTCCTAACTGGATGTGATGCAGCATCAAAGTGATGTTTCATGCTCTGAGAACTTTAAAAAGTCATTGAAGGGAGAAAAGTGAGATGCCTATGGGAGGAATGACAGAAATTTGGGTTTGATTCTACTCTTGTCTAGGTAAATAGTAAAACATATGTTGACTGAGTTTGAAGCAAGATGGGCCTGTAATGACTCTGACAAGGTAGGTCGTGTCTTATAATTTGTCAGTCCTAAACTTCTGAGAAAGTGGTTGTCCTTCTATTGTTTTTTAGAATTGCCCGTTTCTTGTAAATACATAGTAGGATAATAACTGCTGGTGTATTATTCATAAAAAAGCCGGTGGAGGTATTTATTATAAATGAAATTAATTTTGAATTAGCCTACTTCTCCGTTTATGAAAGAGTTTTTGCAAACAATGCTCTGTTATTATTATTCACTGTATAATGTGGAAGGAGACAGCTTATGTCTCCTCTATCTCCCCTTCCCACCGTTTCTTCAAATACGTCCAAGTAGGGACAAAATATTTGGGAGCAATTGCACTAATATTCTTGAAGCCACCTAACCTTCTCCTCCAGACTGCCTTTCTGAAGGCCTGATAAAGGACTGGAAGAGTCTGTGCATATTATGGAGTCATGCAGGCTATGTAGTGGTGAAACAAGTTGGGTGAAGGTCTGCCATTGCATATAGGCAGAGTGGGTTATTTCCCAAAACATCTTGGATTGCTGTGCTAAATAATGGGCATTCTCAATCTCTAGTGTGTAATAAACCCATCAGATATTGTATGACCTTTATGAAGGCAAAGATTATAAAGCTTTGGCAGGTTTCATTTTCACTGTATTAGTGTTGTGTGGAGTAGACAAAACTTGGGGACATGGGATAATCTAAGCCACCACTACTGGATAATGTGCAAAGGGTCTTTAACTAAAATTTGGCAAATGCCTTGTATCAGTCCTATGCAAGGTCCTATGCAAACCATGATAAAAAGTAGAAGATGACTTTCTGTTCCACACAGAACAGAGCTGGTGGATCCAGCTAGACAGCGTAGGCAACAGGCCAGCTGTGGAGAAAAAGAAGAAGGTACAGAGAGGGCAAGACTCCAAGAGACAGTCACTTTCATTGGTTGCGTGTTATTTCAGTCCCGATTTTGCTTTTCTACCTTTTTTATTTATTTTTTTTTTTTTAGCATGTGCTTGTTTGTATTTAGTTAGTGGATAGTTTTCCCAAGATTCAAGTTATTTGTTTGACTGTATAAAAATTAATATTTTTTTCTTCTCTAATCTGGGAAAAGTAGGACTTACTGCTTGAATTCATGCTTGGATTCAAATACAAAACCAATCTCCTGTTCTCAAAATATCCCAAAATCACTCCCTGCTGCATATCCCAAAGTTTTTGATTAGATCAAAATTTTTCACGCTCTCAGTTACAAGTAATGCATATGATGGCAGAGTAAAGAATAGGACTAATTGCCTACCATATTTCTTGACAGGAACAAAACAAGTTTCATTTAAGTTTCACAGAACACAGAAAAATGTACATCGAAAACTAAGTGAAACTACTGGCAACTTTATGTTCTCTGATGGACAAAACCTGACCTGAAAAAAACCCTCTTACCTGCTTGGGTTTGCATTGCTTGTTGTCTGCGATTTTGTGTGCAAAGTGGGAATCTGAAGGGAATCTCAAAGTATACAAACTTTACAATGGAAATGCTGTCAAATTCTTAAGTACAGCAAGGCAAATGGCGCAGCTATAACATGTTAAAAAAAATATGAAAATACTCTGAACCCAGGGTGAAGGCTAGCTGTCTTGACACTGAACATAGAAAGGTAAATGATTGGAACTTTAATTACTTTGATCCGTCATGCCTTGTAGCTATATGTCAGCTAAACCAACAAAACTGACACAGAACAAAGGCCATGACTGTTTCAACATCTTAACTCATTTCTTATGGTTGATTAATAAGTCTATTGAATGAAACATGCGGTGAGAATTGAGAAAAACATCCAGCGTGTGTTTATACACCCCCNGTTCAGACCATGGGGCAGTAAGCAGTGCTATACGCAGCATATGGCTCTTACCGTAAGTGTTGTGACTGGGAAGGAAGATCTATAAGCAATGTATAGGCACACTTTGGCGGGACATTGCCCTTCTCTAGGTTATGTCTATGCTTACATGACCCCAAATGCAGTAACTTCTGGACCAGCTCTCCTTTCTTGATCTCTAATTAGTTATGGGTTAGCCTAAATTCCTGATAGACAATATCCTTGACCACCCAGCACTTTCTTTGATAACAAGGGAAGGCCCCCAAAGATGCAGTAAAGCCCATACTATAATATAAAGTACACTTTTTCACATGGATCTTGCTTCCTAGTCTTCCGTCTTTTCTTTCTAAACCCCATCCTTTCTCTAAGTGTGTAACGTTTCGGTCGTCTAGCACAGAAGTCTAACGGGACAGCTCATGTTTACAACTCGTACTCAAGTGATCTCTTTTATTCTTGAAGGATGCTGCGGATTTGCCAGAATGAGGCAACTATGAACTTCTGACCCAAACTTGGATATAAAGCTTTCACTTTAATTTCCTCCTTGCACAAACTATTCAGTTCAGTGCTGATTTCAGAGGTAGTTCTATGGCTATACTAGTATGCTCGATATTAATAAATGTGGTTTCCAAATATATGATCTAATTGACACAGTTGTGATGAGACGGAATTTGGCCCACATCGCAAAACATAAAGCCGATCACATAAACCGATGGTAACTGATGGTTGGGTGTTGGGTGCAAAATCAAAATGTTTCCATTAACAAAATATGTTTTACAACAATTGCACCAGGAACCAAGCAAATAGTGAGAAATGTGTGTGCTGGATCTTCATGGCCATGACGCAGCATACCACAAATCATTGGAACCCGTGACAACCCCGTGAGACACGCCAAATGGGGATCTGCCACGCCAGGGTGGGCACCAAGACTCAACCCCTTCACCTGCATAATCCATCCTGCCAGCAATCTCAGACTTTCAATCCTTTAAATAAATCCTTTGCAGCAAGTAACGACCCAGTTCTCCCATTTAAAGTTTACACTGAGTTACAGAATCAGCATTCAAGTATAGATGGTTTTCTTGTCTGTAATGTTGCTTGTATTTGGAGGCTAATTTGTAAAGGAAGTCCTTCAAGATGCAGTTGAAATAGTCCGCACTGGATTTCTCACAACTCATTTGATGCGATTTTCCAGTCAGCACATCTAGTTCAAGACCCCTCTCTTCCATCACTTGAAGCTCTGGAACATTAAACACTGTCTTGTGTTGTAGTTTGAATATGAGATTACTTAAGTAGCAGTGAATATCTCTGCAACATATCTGCTCTACAAAGGGAGCACACTTTTGGATGCTGCCTGAAATGCTAATATTTTACAGACAATTATATAGAGCCATTCATTAACTGGCTATTTTCCCCTTTGTGCAATATTTTACAAAATTGTATTCTAAACTCTAGTTCAGCAACTAAACCAGTGATTTTATTTGAAGAGAAGCACTAAAGAGCTGGCTTTTAAAACATTTAACTTTGATTTTGCATTTTAAAAGTATGCTAATACTACGAAGGATCAAATTGCCAGAATATTTGTATGAAATCAGATTTTTTTCCTTAAAATTTACAGAATAAAGTAAAATTGGGTATAAATAGAATGCAGTCAATTAATTCTTTTGAACTAATTTATAGATTTGAGCAAATTTTGTGTCCCATGAAAGTTAACAGGAGTCCTTGTGCTTTGATTTAAATGCTGTGCAGATATAATCTGAATTTGGCACAACTTTGCTATATGTCTTAGTGCAAAACTTGTCTTACGGGGCTATACAATTACTTTCAAAATTTTTTTACAGAAGTATGTGTTTTTTGAGTACAGTATTATGAAATGGTGTGTATGTGCATGTCTTTCAAACCAGTTTGATATTTGAATGCATTATTAGTGTTGTGGCAGCCTATTATTACTCAGGAAAACAGGCAGTTAGTTTGGTGTAAAATATAGGAAGTAAAATACCCACAAGTCCTTTACACAGACTTCCTGCCCAGTGAGTAATGATGTAGCAACCTGATAGAAAGTAGATATTTTGCATTCAAATAGCCTTTAGTAAGGACGTACGCAATAAGAATACTTTTGTTACGCATAAGCATAGTTGGAATTTGTCTATATTAAAAGTGATCTTTGTGACCTACCCTCATATTCATTTTCCATCGTTGTAGAATATTAATCCAGATCATACATTTCTAATATCTCTGCTAAATATAATTGCTAATACATTACTAATATCATACTTTGCTAACAACTGATAACGACTGGGCATTTTTATCCTGAAAAAAATAAATAAATGTGTAAATAGGAACGATATATCCAAACTGTTCAATGGGGATACTTGTATGATGAAGCAAAAAGGCCTGGGAATGGCACACTGCAGGAAAGAGCAAGGAAATGTCAGATATATTCCCGTTTGTGACACTGGCCTGCTGGCTGTCCTTGAGCAAGTTACATCACGAGTCTGTATCTTGGTACGATCACAGGGTGCAACACTTAGCCTCCTTGGAGAAGTGTTTTAAGATTGACAAATGAAAACCTACTATATAATACACCATCGAATGTAATTATTATTGAGTTACCAGTTACCATTATTGAGTTATTAACTTGGCAAAAACGTCTCTAGAACGAAGAAGTCAGCAAGATAAAATACTGCTAACATTTCTGTTCTTCCCTCTGTGTAGCCATCGGATGGTAAAAGAAACAAATCCTTCATGTGTTGTCTGAGCCCAGCAGGGAGATAGAAATGCTTTCCAAAAAGAGAGAAAATAAATAAAAATGCAAGCAAAAAAAGGAACTAATCCTTCATATTTATCTAAGAACTCCTGAACCCCATTTAGATAGGTATATTCTTTCTTGGGGCAAATGACTTAATTTACATTAATGTTATATGATCTATAAAAATATTTTTTCAGGTCTCTTGGCTTTTCCAAATGAAATTGAACTTTCTCCATAACATAATAAACCTAATTTTAGTTTCATGAATGTCTAGTAAAGAATGTGTTATCCACCTGTAAGAAAGTTGGCTATTCAACCCTGGAAGAAAACACTGCAAAATATTGTACATGACACCAGTATGCCCCTGGTACAATATAAACATTGCTAAGAACTATTTAATGACTTTGAATACCGGAAAACTAGAAAATGTAAAAAGCAGAAAGCACTTAAAAAAGAAAAGTCTGCTGTAAATCCTTAGGGCTGTGAAACATATCTGTATAAGTAACTAAAACTGTGTAACTGTGATATTCTTTCTTTTTTGATGACACAATAATGAGTGTAAGAACCTTGATATCTTTAGATTGAGAGCACCTATACCTGTTTCTTTTGAAAATGATATAAAGATGTCTTGAAAGACAGAAGTGGTTTCATTAAATGGTGCTGTAAGTTATGCTGCAGGTTGGGTTTTTCTATTCCAAAGTCTTCTTTGTGGCTCCAGTCTATGCTACACCCCAACTTTGTAGTAGTAGATAAGGAGTGATCCACATATGTTGATTGTTTTTATTAAGATTTTGTTTTGATTATGACTGAAACTGATTCCTCAAGTCAACTGTCTGTAAAAGAAAAAACATTAACTGTAGGGATAAAATTGATTAGCGAACATTCCCGTCTGGTAGCATAAGTAAAGACATCAAGGGAGGTGGAAAAGAAAGACATGAGTCAGCAATCACAGAAGACAAGGCAAAAGAGACTGGAGAGGTCACCTAATGCATCCCTGCCCCAAGGTAAGATCAACAATACCTATGTCAGTCTTGACAGATGTTTGTTTAATTCTTTTTAAATGCCTGCAGTAATAGAGATTTCCTAACTTCCTTGGCGTATTATTTCAGTTGGTAACTATCCCGACAATCCAGAGGTTTTCCTCAACTCCTTACCTATTTTTTCTCTACAGTTTAGTTTCCTCTTATTCTCTCAGTAAGTATGAAGAACTCACACATACCTTTCACCTTTTTTGAAGACTGTTGCCATATATTGCTTGGTGAAACAGCTCTCTTCCTAGCCAGCCTCTTTCATTTCTTTTACACTCAGAGTTAACACAGAAGCTCTAAAAACGAAGATTTCTAAAAAGTAAGATTTCTTCCTCCTTGTAGAGACACAGAAAGTTTAGGTTTATCCTTCATCTTACTCAGAATCTGAGTGAAGCCCCAAGAGACCTTACGAAAGCACATTCTTGCCTTTACCTGAAGATATCACCTCTGATTGGCTATAGGTTACAGTAAATTTCAATTAATCCTGAAAATTTGAGAGCTAAAAGGTGTTAGGAGCCCAATTTCGAGAACTGTACAATAGCATCGAAGGACTGTATCCTAGCTTTCCTCCCTCAGTGGTATCCTGTCTAGCCAGTGCATGATTCCTGGGCTTCATCCGGGGNGTATGTGTTTCCTTTGCTGTTGATTTCAGTTTCAGCTTAACTGGTTGAAAACCAGTTGTCCCACAAGAAACCTAGTTTCAGTGGGAGCCAGAACTGGCTGCAGCTCACAAACAGACAGATAGATAGACAGCTAATATTTTTATATATATATTAAATTACCTCTGAGGTTTTGCTAAAGATACTTATCAGTGATTTTTTTTATACTGAACTGCAGAAAATTGCAGCCAAAGATGACAGAGTAGAACATTACACTTAACTAACTCAGCTGCTGAAAACTTAGGTTCAGCTTCAGCAAGCTGTAGCTTACAAGTTATGCTGATATTAGTCTATGTTCATTAGTCTAATCTGAAAGCCAGTGTTTATCGGCACAACTATTTTTCTAGCATCTAAACAAATAACGTTCAGCATCTTTAGGCATTTTATTGAGGTACAGTGGATCACTGAAGAAATGGATTACCGAGGTAATGTTAGAAAGATGCTTTTTTGCTTAATATCTGTGAAATTCTAGGCAAAAAAAATAATCCATACTAAATGATTTACAATAAAGGCCAGGACAAGGTGTGTTATTTTCCATTTGCTATCCTCTTCTGTCTTTGTAAATCTGAAATACATTAACTTGTTACAGCTTGGCTTTTATCAAAACACCTGGAATTCCTGAAGGCTTGATTTGAGTTGCCATTAATGAAGCAAACGTACATTGTGTAATGCAACTTGCATCACCACGCAGCAAGCCCAACTGTCATGTTTCCTATTGATCTGTTTGTCCTTCCTGTGTTCTCTTTCCTAAACTGACTTATCTGGGCATTTTAGCACTCTTTATCTTGCACACTATTACTCAATAAAATGCCCAATATTTAGAGAAACGAGAACCATTTTGTGATTCATCATCACAAATGCCGGTGATTAGTTTATCACCTGCATCTCCTGCAAGAAGTGAATTCCGTGCCCCAGTTTGCCATTTCAAACCATCCAGACTAGACGATTGATGACTTGGGCTGGGAAGTTCCTACAAAGATGTAGGGTGGTATGCGTAAAGTAGAGGGCTTCTGGCCAGGACCCCTATCACATGGTACTTCCTTGATCAAAATTAGCAGTTTTTGAGATGCAGTTAGTTGGCCAATGATAAATACCAAGTCCAACTCTCCCAATCTGTAGCCCTTTTGTGGTAGTAAAATCCTAGGTATGAGTCAAAGTCGAACTTTGTCGTGATAGTAAAGGACCAGGAATTTATGACTAAGATAATACGTCTTGAAAATGTCAAAAAACAGATGGAGAAAATCCTGTCATCTTGGTCTATATTTTTCAGCTGTTCTTAATTTAAGCCTGTCCCAACCTATATGTTTATTCCACTCCGTACACTTGAATGGAGCATGGGGGGACTGTGTGTGGTTACTTTTCCTGAAGCAGTGATAGGACATTTGTCGTAGAAGAAAGAGGTCTTTTCAGGTCAGTGTGGCCCCACATTCCTAAATCCTTAGACTTCTAAAGGTCTTTGCTAATTTAAGAAACCAGGAGCCTCAGCAAGTGTCATTTTTCCAGTTGAGATTTTTGCAGGACAGATTTTCGTCTTCTTGCGCAGCAAATGGTGCTCTCCCCATCCCTGCAAGCTTCCCATCTATCCTTCTTATATATAGTGCTCTGTCCCCTGTGTGTTAATGATGATCTAGCAACAGCAGGCAAGTTCTAAATGGAAGTAATAGTGTGTGAAAAAGCCTGGAAGAGAGACCTGGAAAGTTCTGCTTTTTGCTGAATATTATTTAATGTAAGAAGAATGAGGTAACGAAGTGCTTTGAACAAAGTAATGAACCCCTGTATCAGTCTGTCTGTCTATTGGCCTATTCTCTGATCCATCCATCCACCCACCTAACTATTTACCTATTTATTTATTTATATTTCACTCAGGGAAAATATACAGAAAGAGCATAGTTAAATACCTGGGATTTGGAGACTTTGGAAGGAGATGTCTTGAATCTGCCTTTTTCCTCTTACAGAAAAAGATGAAAGAGCTTTTATTTAAAACTCTGTCATTCTTATGAAGGACTGTGGGGTTTAAAATACACATTTTTCTTCCCGCAATCATTGTTTCCTTTATTTTTTACTGAAAAAACGCTTGTGTGTGTTTATATATCAGCATGCCAAGTCAAATCATGCCACTCTCCTGGCCTTGCTATATTTCCCCTTCAGTTCCACTTTAGAAGTTTAAATATTCAGCTGTACATATTATCATGTGAAAATATTAACCATTAAAAATGACTCTGGGACTATATGTTGCCGAAGGTAGAAATAATGCTGCTACGGGTGGCATGAAGCTGACAATGTACAGATAATAAAGGTAATAAATTTCACTTAAAAAAAAAAAAAATTCTGTAAGGTACAACACTTCTGCAAAGACTGGAAATGAACTATAGCAAGTGTCACAGACAACTGAAAGTACTTTGAAATAATTTCACCCAAACTACTGCAATAGATTACCAATTATCTTTAGTTTACAAGGCTGGTTTATGAAGGGGAAAGTCCTATCTAATTACGCAAAGGTCCCAGATACTCTGCAGTCCACTTTGACGTATTTACTACCAAGAGATGCCAAACATTTCCAGAATTCAAATCTCTCTTCTTACAGGATACCAACCCCCATAATACTCCCTAAACAATCCATAAATAATTCTCATGTGAAAAGTTACAGACAAAACTGTCCCTGATAGAAATTTAAGCTGTACAAAGTCAGCCGCAAGAAAACTTTGGTGGCTTTCAAAGGAGAATATTTTATAAAGCTCTTTTAGCATGAAAGATAGTGAAGGCTGTGCTCAGGGTGGAGACGGCATAGGACAACCAGGAAGAGGGCAACTAGCAGTGATTCTCACCATTTCAGCTCCTGAGGAATTCACTACCCGCTAGGTGACCCCTGCATGCACTGGGATACACCAGAAGAAATCTCAGCTGCTCCATCACCAAACGTTCTCGTGGGACACAATGGATCTTCATGGAGACAGGAGCAATTTTCAGGTCATTGCACTGAATCAAATATTTTTTTGCTACATTATCAGATTTTAATTAAGGCATTAGTAAGGCCCTTCCACCATGTTTTCCAGAATGGCTGTTTTTATTGAGTATTTAAAACTTTATTTACGCGACTACATTGCTGACCTGTAACTTAGCCCTAGACCTGGAGGAGAACTGAATTGATTTTCAGCTAATTGCTTCTCTTTAATTTGTAGTGTTTCATTTCTAAAATGTCAAAATGTTTTGCCATTCTTCTTATAATTTTTTTTATGCAGTGAATTTATACAAAAAGTAACAAATTATTCATTCTTAAAAGTTACTTTTTTTTTTATCTTCAGCATAAATAAACAAACAAACCATTTAAAATTTCTTTGGAATTGGTCTCTTCCCATCCCCAACAGAAACCTTGATACTTTAATAATTTTTTACCCTAGAAAACACACACCTACACTTTCTCTTTCAAATGTCATGTTATTTTGGGACATAGCTTCTTTTGAATCATAGTATTCAGCAGTATCTGATAAACTCTTCAAGAAAAGAAAAAGAATCTAAATGGTTTTATTAGAAGAGTGCTAATATATTTTATTTTTAACAATAAAAATATTTTTATAACTTATTTATGAAAGGTAAGTATCCAAAATATCTAGTGATATATACTCTGCATATAGCAGGTTCAATATATTGCTTTTCTCCTGCTATAGGTTAGGCCATCTTTGACGAATTCACATACCGTGGGCTGCATGAATTCTTCTGAATTCAGCAAAATTTCATTTGAAGATCTGATTCCCATTCCTTCATTTAATTTCTTTTGGCTTTTCACCTGCTTTTCCTGAAATAATCAGTTTTAAATTGTCTTTGTAAATATTTTCCTCAAGAAATACAATCTTTTATTAATATAGCCCATACTTTTGATTTTTGCATTTTCAAGATGTTTTTTGAACAAAATGCTAATTTCAATTCTTAAAAAATAGATGAAAAATTGTATTTATTTTGTGATATCAGTTTTTCTCTTGCTGTTTTTATTTTCCCACTACCATCCTACTTATTTCTACTTAATTTTAGTCAAGAACATAACACAGAACAGAGGGGAGAAGAAATATTTTTGGCTGAAGACATTGGAGTAAATCACAGCTCTTGTGAGAAAATGTCATGAATATCTATGTAGAACAGACAGGACTTAGATTTTACGAGAAAGAGATAGAGAGAAAAGTGCAAGGACTCAATTTATCTACATCTGAATGATAAAGAACTGACTGAACCCTTCTGGTATTGAAATCTATGCTTTTAGAGAGAGTATTTTTAATTTTTTAAGATAGTATTTTGGCCACTAAACCATTTATAATTCATAAGGTCAGAAGGAACTATTGCAGTGATATAGTATGACATATACAGTACAGACTACAGGGCTCCCTAAATTAATTCCCTCTCAAAAAAGAATATATCTTTTAGAAACATAACTTACTTTAATTTGAACACATATTGATAGAGAACCTGTGACTCTGGTAAGCTGCGTACAAGACTTTGTTACTTTGACTCTTAAAAAATGCATGCATTTTTATCTTATTGACATAAGGCTGTCTTGAACTTCTGTCCGGTGGTTTTTGTCTTACCTTTCTTGAGTCCTGAAGCATCTATTATGAATATCCTATTATTGTTGTAAATAAAGACAATAAATTATAACTGTGCAGGTAGACACACAGAATTCGGGATACAAGCACTTTTATGAGCATGGCATCCACTGTGTTGTATGGTGGTGTTTGCCATAGTAGTTTCATAATGATTTGCATCTTAATGTTTGTGAAACGTTTTGAAATTGAGAAGTTCAGTGTCATAACTTGTATAGCATACTCTTCAGGAACTGGGAAATAAAGATATGCCACTTAGTCACTCATCTCAGTCCTACATTGGCTTCTCTTATTGCCTTTTGATGTGGGATTTAGGTTTGTGTTTTAGGTTTGGTTATTTTTCCCCCATATGGTGGGAATGAGAATATTTAGCACACATTTAGTTTAGATGCCTGGAATACATTTATTTGTAGATCATGCCCATTCAACCCCACACACCCCTACTCCNGGAAATAGTTCAATTTTTCCTTATCAGCACTGGGAAAGGACATCCTGTTTTTTTTCCAGGGGCAGAGAACAAGGACTGTGAGACCTCCACCCCGTGTACAGTGCTCTACAAAGGGGAGGGCACCAAGTCTTTTCATGAGCTGAAAGGAAGTCTGTGAAAACTGAGGGACAAAACAGCTGAGAGGCTATCACCATCCCATATAGCTCACTAAGCTGGATAATTTGTCCATCACAAGACAAGTCCGACTTAGGGAGAGGATTAGTGTAGCTAATGCTATAGACACTACTCACTGAAACATCTTCTGTATAATCATGGTATTGTTTTTTTCCCTCTCTGTAGCAAGGTGCTGGAGAGGTTCAGCTCTCTCTGAGCTGTCCTCACAGAGCTTCTCTATGGTCTGTGCCAGACCAGATCTGTTTGGTCGGATAGTCTATCTATATTCCCAATGGTCTATCTGCCCCACTGGTCCTATCTTAAAAAACATGTACACACAAACAACAGCCCCTCTCAAATGTTTTCACTTTTCAGTGAAAGAAAACAGCACAAGTAATAGTGAGTGCTGCATTGATTTCATACCTGTTTCTTTAATGATTTCCTTGGGAAAGGAGATTTATTTCACTGTGGCGTTATACCTGAAGTCCATTTGCCTACTTTATTCACCTGTCTAGCCTACACACGGGCCAGTGGTGTGGCTGGAAAGCTCTCCCTCCTTCTCAGAATTCTAGAAAGAGTCCTACTTTTTATTTCAGAGGCTTTTGCCTTGTTATACAAGGGGTAACTGGCACATTATTCTCTTTATCTGGTTTCCAGCAATATGTCCATCAATGTAGTAACTCAAAAGCTCCTTTTCCACTGCATCAAGGGGAAAACTTGTAGGTGTAAGAAAACAGATGTATATTTCTGTATGTATGCTGCTGATGTTCAGCAGTCGTGCTTTTCAAAAACACCTTGAGTTAATAGTATGCTATACATAACTGCTCATTCTTATTCTGTATGAGTGAGTCTTTGTTCCCTGAATTTGCCATGGGCATTCTGGTGTTTCAACTTTATCTCTGACATATCACTAAGATAGTGTTCTTTTGCTGGCAGGTTTAAAAAAAAAAAAAAAAAAAAAAAAAAAACCCAAAAACCCACAAACCAAAAGCAGAAAAACCCCTAACATACGTAAACCCCTCATCCACTTTAATGTACGCATGTGAATTACATTTTTGTTGTTCATCAAGAGTTTTGCCAGTTCCGGACCTGTAACATTTTAGTAGGTTAAATATTGTTTGTTCATTTGATTGTGCTATGTAAACTGCTGCATACTCTTAACTTTTAAACTAAAAAACTAGCAAATATGTTGATTTTACACTGGTTCCTGGGTGCTACCTAATGTTCATAGTTTTCTCCTTAGTTTTCTCTTGCATTCTTTTGGATCTCTTTGAAGTGAGTGGAATGGTTTTAATGTTGACCCAAACTGAATTGGTTACAGGAGATAAGAAAAACATTTTAATATGAATAGTGCATAGACAGAGATGATAAAGACAATTTCAGGCATATAGAAAAGGCAGACAAGGAAACTGAAATCAAGCAATTTCTGCTTGGGTCTGGGAGATGACTGATTTCACACGCTTTTCAGCATAGGGATGTGGATGTTCATGAAAACTTGATCAAGAGCCATATCCGAACGAGCATTTGCATATCTGAAATAGAGTGTACAAAGATTTTAAAGGCCTACATCCAAGATTGTCATCCAAAACTTCCTTTGTTCAGACGTAGTTAAGCCTGAAAGCACCGCTGAACTTCAGCACTCCTTTGAGGGGGGAAAACAAGTTCACTGTGAGAAGCTGACGACCCATTCGCAGTCACTGTAGGGACGGGCGTCATGCACCCCGTTCTGCTGCCAGCAGGGTTAAAGTCACATCAGTCCTGGGAGTATGTCTGTGCCTGCTGCTTGTCACACAGAATGGCTCATAATTACCTGTGTGGTAAAAAAATCATTACATAAATTAGACAGTATGTGTATTGCTTACTGTCATGAAGAACTGCAGAAAATGGTGAGGAAGACTGAAAATGTATTTTTACAGTTGATATATTTTATAGTTGATACTTGTGTTAACACTTTGAGAGGCCATATTCAGCAATTATTGGTGATGTTGAGTAAGAGCCAGTAAAGCACACTCCAGAAGCGATGGGGTTTGAGTAAAATCAGTTCAAACTAAGCGCTCTGTTGTCTAAGGAAGCAGTGGAGCGCATAGGATACACTCAATAAAAAAATTGGTACTGAGTGTAAGATGTACAAATTTAAAGTACCAGCGGATTCAAATTAGATTTGAATAAGCTGCTATTATGAGGTTGTGTGTGTAAAGTAATACATAAACTTCCCAATGGCTGCTTATGTAGTGTAAAAGTCAGTTTTCAGACTGTTTCATTGGTGGTTTAGATGAGGACTGGGTGAGATAGAGTTGAGATTTGTAACTGATTGTGGTTTAATGCTAACAACGAGCCATGGTGGATTTCTTTTTCTGAAACTTTTCTGGCTGTTTCTAGACTTCTGATCTTAAAGAAGTCCATAAACTGTGTGCATCCAAAGATGTAATTCATTTGGCTTTAGCCTGTGCTGGGCCACCCCCTGGCAGCAGGCAACCCTCGATCCGGGGGACCCAAAGCATTCCAGTGTCCCTTTCCCTGCAGAAAGTGGACTTCAATTGCTGATTTCCTACATCCACGTCATCCTGGATGCTGTGTTTATCTGCAGCAGATGAAGGAAGAACGCATTTGGAGAAGTGAACGTGATTACAAGTTGTTTCATGCATTTCCTGTTGCAGAAATGGCCCTACCGTCAGGAGGTCTTGTGCAAACTCTTCATTTTGGGGTTTCTCCTGCAGTTACTGCCACGTACAGGGGACTGAGAAGGGAGAACTTAACCACGGGAGTCCATGGCGGTCTTGCAGGTTTGTTTCACTTGGATTTAAAACTCATTCCTTTGCCCTATAGCCAGCACCAGGCAGGTTCTGTCCAGGGGTGGTCATTTATACTCTCAAGCAGAAAATCTCCAACAATTACTTTCTGTTTGGTTGCTTTGCTCTGTCCCAGTATAACCAAGAGATAAAGTCACTTATGCATTTAAAAAGGGGCCATATTTGTTTTTCCTTTTTCTTCCATATAATTTTTTTCTTGTCTGACAGGGAAGATACATTTGGGGTCTAGAAGAATATTTAGTATGTGGACAAGACTGCCACTGGTTTTAATATTCTTGTTTCTCATAATGGAGAATTAAAATGAGGAAGAGCATACATGACAACGCTATCAGAAATATATTCAATGCGGCAATACATATTGGAGTTAGATGAGGCCTTGTCTGCCATCTCACAACTCCTGACAGCATTGCATATTTGTTTTTTAGTGGAAATTCTGAAAACTTGTGAAATCTGGTATTTGTGCATTTTTTGCCTCTGCTGCTAAGTCATTATTGTCTCATCTCTCAGAAAACGTATCATTCAATTTTAGAAGCAGACTTCATATCCATTGTTCGGAAGAAGGATAGACAGTTTTGATTGCATTTTGTGTTATAAACAGCCAACTCACTACAGAAATGGCTGGACTTATTGCACCGAAAAAAACTCCTACGCTGAGGGCACTGTTTGCATGAAAAGCCTTCTGTACGTAATGTGAAAGTTTCTACAATTGAGAACTGCACAGTAGTAGTAGTTAGGGCTTTATTACTTAGTTCTAATTTGTATTGATGGCCTAAAAAAAGTAGCATGCTTTGCAGTTCTATGAAAGAAAAGATTATAAATGGAGATTAATTATAATTTTGCTAGCTCAGTACTTGTAAAACTAAAGCAATTTATATTCTTTCTCTTAATGATCTCCATTCCTGATTGCAGTAATGTAATCTAATTGTGATTATGATAGTATCTGAATCATGTGGGCCTCTATGTGATTGGAACTACTCTTTGCATTAAAAAGTAATTTTGGAGTAATGATGAAAAGTTACTGTGGAAAATTGGCAAGTAATATATTTTACTCTGTATCTTAAGTTTCTGCTTTCATTTTTGATTATATCTTATAGCAAGGATAAGTATGATACTATATCAAGGATTTATTACATCAAAGACTTATCAATGATAACTATGAGTATCAAGGATAAGCATGATATTATTGGACTAACACAGATATGGTTGAGGCAAGAAATTGAGGGCTTGAGATACTAGTCTGGGGTTTGTGGAGAGAAAGAGTAGACGGAGGAGGAGCCGTATCAGTATTCCTGGGAGACGAGTGTCTACAGAGAGAAATGCTGCAAGTATTTTGGCTGACATGGCAATGTCAATTCTGATAAAAGTTAAGCACAATAAAGGTAGTCAGGTGGTTTTCTGAATGATTCTTCCAACTTTTAGGTCTTTGCTTACAGATGAGAGAGGTCTTCAAGAACTCCAGAACTTTGATAAAAATGGCTTTTAATTACTCTGTTATTGACCGCAATAAGGTAAAACTAGGGAGGGAATACTCAAGTCTCTAAAGCTAATGTAGGATTGCCTCTAGATTCTTGTGCGCTTTATTGAATTGTCTTTCAGAAACTATTTGAATTAATTCAGGGATTTGAGCCAAGGGTAATAAATGGTGTTGAACTGGAGAGGTATGAAAGATCCAGTGATCTCGACATCATTTGATTTAAAATATTTGTTGAGGAGTAAAAGGCAATGCAAACCTTATGGCAGGCTGACTTTGAGGGAATGCAAAGTGTGCTAAGGAATTTTTATCAGGATTTTATTATAATGTATGGTAAATCTACTGAAGAAAATTGGAATATATTTCAGAAACAGTTGGAGGACATTTGAAATTCATCCTGGTTTAAGTCTAAAGAAGGATAAAGGTAACAATGCCCAATGTGGCTAAGTAGGGTTGTATAGCAAAGAGTAAGATAAGCAATAAGCACAAGGTGTTGAAAAAAATATACAAAATCTGGTCAGGTGGAGCAGCTGAAAGGCTATATAAAATAAGCAGAAGCAAACTGAAAGGCTAATTAGAAAAGCAAAAAGGAAATACTGAATGCTAACTACAGAAAAAATATTTGAGATGATAATATTATCCTGTGAATATATTCCAGAAAATTGAAAGGAATAATAGATCTGCAAACCACGACAGTGTGGACAAAGACATAACGGATTTGTTTAGCAGGTTTTATTTTTGCGTGTGAATACACAGAGGCAGATGGATGGATGGATGGATGGGCAGATGGAGAGCTGTTGAACAAAGGAGGAGTATTTTGCTTTATATTGCAACATGTGCATCCTCACCTGAAGAACTGACAAACATGACAGATATCACAATATTCATTTCATAATCATTTCATGTGACCTGATTGGCAATATGGGATGCAAAAAAATCAAGCCGATTTCAAAGAGTCAGCTAAACTTTAAAGGAAACCAGACCTATTGATAACATTCATTATGGCCAACACCCCCAAAGCCCGACAGGGGAACCTGTAACTCCGAAGGGAAAGCGCAAGCAGAAGGGTGTGTGCAGCAAGCGTGGGTATATCTCAAGCATCTGAGGCAACTTGGTTAATCTCGTAACTGGTCGAGCCTTGTATTGTTTGCTCCTGGGACTATATTTGGGCCACTACCAGTGTCCTTTCTAACCCAAAGTCACCAGAGCCAAAGCCCCGAGAGGTCTGGCTCCAGCAGTGCCTCCTGGCACGGCCTGGGCTGCAGTTCCCTTCCCTGCAGCACAGCAAGCAGTTTAAAAAAAAAAAAAGAAAAAAAGAAAAAAAGAAAAAAAAGATATTACTTACGACAAGCTGCAAATCTTCGTTGTCCTTTCTTGCTTCCAGAGGGGGTTCCAGCACTCCCCTCATGACTTCAAAAGAGCTCAGCTCTCTCATGACTTTTGTTTCATACTTATAATTTCTCCTAGCTGCTGTTTGCCTCTGCTAATGGTTTAGCATAGCAAAGTTTCGGCTAACCTACAGCTTTAGCTTGGCTGTCAATAATAAATGCATACAAGAATTGTTTTTTTTCAAAATGTCTATTTCTTTTCAGAAGTGTTTTTTTTTAATAGCCAGTATTATTGTGAATTCCCCCATGATGCAGTGATTTTTGCTCCCCCTGCTGTCGCTACAGCAGCAAATTAACCAATCCTTTTGCCCACTGCGGAAATGTATTGATAATGTTGATGCACAGGATATTTTTTGCTAAAAACAAACACTTGCAGTAAAGGGATTCATGCAGTATTTAAAAAAAAAAAAGCCGACCCTGGGAATATTCCATATTTTAGACCCCAACTGCAGTGTGCGCTGAGTGAAAAGTTGACAAAAATTGAACAAGTGGAAAGATTATTTGCTCTTCTAAAAGACGACTCCATACTTACCAAAAAAATAAGAGGCTATATTACTAACCCTCTTTGTGTCTGAGAACACTTTAAATGCATGCCTTGGACTAGCTCAGAATTACTGCCCTGAAATTATTGCTTTAGACTGAGCCCCTTTCAGAGTTGTTCCCGTAACAAGCGTTTCTTTGCTTTCCAGTGATCTAATCTGCTGGCAGCTCTTTCCTTCAAAATGAATTTTATTTACCTGGTTGGGTTCCGAAATGCTCACCCAGATGCCTGTAAGGCTGCGTGATGGTGCCGCGGCGGGAGGTGCAGCCCCTGTCTCTGCCTGCCTTTGGGCAGCTCTCCGGGAACCAAATTTTCAGGAGCTGAAACCTCGCTCGACAAAGGGGTTTTCGTTTACTCCAATTAGCAGTCCTCCTTTCAGAGGCCTTTTGCTGCAACCATGTATGTCAGTGGCTATTAAAAGAATGGAATATCTATCTAAATTATATACCCCTCTCTTTTTTTCATATCAACAGCTGAAAATCTTCCTTTTATTCTTTTTGCACCGTAACTTTCCCTGCCTGTGGCTACCTGTTCACTGATTTTTGAGGGTTTACAGGGCATTGCAGTGAATTATTTGCATGGTGCAGCGGAAGCCGTGGGTGGAAATGGTCCTTGGGTGCAGAGCATCACCAGGGCACACGGGGGACAGTATCCTCTTGTCCCGAGCGGAGGTGAGCATCACTGCTCGCAAGGGGCACCCAAGTTGGACATCGCTGTTTTATTTAACATCTCCGCTTCTTAAAAAAGGAAAAAAAAAAGAAAAAGAAAAACTACGGCTAAAAGGAAGGAGGGCAGGAAGGTTTCTCCGTGGAGGACCAGTTTCTTGGCAACGCCGCCTTCCTGAGGCGTCAGGAGTTGGGGGCCCCTCGCCCCCGTGAAGGAAGCTCCTCGGGTCCCTGTTAGACATTGAGGGCTTTGTGAGGGGCTGCGGGGCCGGCCGGCTGTCAGCCCGCTCCCTTAAGGGAACTTGACAGATCTTAAAAAAAAAAAAAATCAATTTTAAGCTCACATGCCCCAGTGGGTGCCAAAGCCACTTCAGAGAGGCTGAGAGATGGCTGAGTCGACAGGATTTGACTTCCAGAGGTAGAAAGGTGACAAACTCCATCATGAGAAAGGGGCAGCTTAGGGCCTCCGAGGCCGAACCTGCTCCCAGGATCCGGGGCCCGGCGTTGTATTGAACCTATTTATCTCTTTCATGGGCCCAAGGTACCACGGGGAAAGAAAAGTTGTTCAAAAAAACGCTGGCAGAATTCAAGGGTGTAAATGATGAATTACTTTTCATCAGCTGAAAGGAAACATACTCCGGAACAATACTGAAAGGGAGCAGGAGCATCTGACCTCCTGCTTCAGAGCAGCCAATATCTTCATTCAAGAAGACAACCATGAAATTACACAGAAAATGGGATTGTCATGAACAGCCCCTTGAAATCTCAGTATACAGTCATTACTGCATGGGAAAAAGCCTTCATCCACACATCATAACTTGTAACAGACAAGGGGGGAAAAAAAACCACCCTGAAAACGGGTCTTGGAGTTACCAGTAGGAATGTAGAAAATATTTGTTGATTCAAACTTTTCCCCTCTAGTCTCCCCAATCATTGTAAACAGACATAACAATGTTCAAACTCCATAGTAATACTGGCTTTCTGGCCACAGACAGCTCGTTGGAGCTGTTTTGTAAATCAAAAGAAAGGAAGAGAGAGGGGAAGCCAATCTATCGCTTTATTTATATTATCCGTCTTTGGTGAATGATTTATCATTTAAGTGCTTTGAGAAGAGAGTCCAGAAACTGTTGTCCAATTAGTGCTGCCCTCTTAAACCACATACTATAAATATTCTTAATTATCAGAATCACAAAACAATGTTCATCAGAGCTTCGTATTCAGGGTAACAACTTATTTTCTGGGTTTGCCTAGCAAAATTTATATTTATCCAAATTAGGCAGAGAACAGAAAGCAAACAAGAGGCTGTTGGTTTTTTTTGAGAATGAAACCAATCACAGAGAATGAGAAGCCAGGAATATGGGGATAAAAATAACGCATTTAACTGTTTATTTCTTTATTCTTGCAGATTTCTACATTGACTTTAATTAAGCTAGCCCTGGGCTAGTGGGATTGGAGAGGGTTCTTTTTTAACTTTTTTATTTTTTTAATTCCTCATTAAGCTGTTTTTTCCTTAGCTCTTGTGGCTTTAATGACTAGTCCCGTTAAATAGGTCAATGGGCTTCTTTTATTTCAAGTTTTATAGAGACTCACATTCCTCTGAATCTTAAACACTGAACACCCAAAGTCTTTCTAGGCATATTTCTTCATTCCTGCAGATAAAAATGGTTTTTTTTTTTCTCTCTTTTCCCTTCTCGCCACAGCAGCTGACCTTTCATTGCAACGTACCTGGGGAAAGCTCTGGGAAACTGGAACCATCCTGGGCCAGTCATGTGCAAAAAATATCTCCCAGGTAAGTGCTCTGCTGAGGTTTGCAACCTGTGAGCAGTGGGGAGCAGGAAGAGGAGGAGGAGTGAAGGTGCTCTGCGTGCCCTTACCACCTTCACTGCCTTTCCCTCTCTGGCTGGGTGATGCTGTTGGCAGGACCGGGTGATGATGTATATGGTCAACTCTTATAGCTGGCTATTTGGATAGCCAGCCTGAAGAGTGTGGGAGTCTGACTTGAGTAGTGCAGCAGAAGGTGGCTGTGATCTGAGGAGCAGGACTTCAGGGGCATCTCCTGTCCTCCTCGCTCCTTTGGGAGGAACAGTGGAGAGCCTCCTGCCTAGGGGGGTTGGATTGGCCCTTCAAAAAAAGCTCTGAATTAAGGAGATTTATTTAATCAATGTTAGGAGTAAGAATGTTTTTTATGTGACTTTGCCTAACGGTCCATCTAGAATATAACTTATGCTCTAATGTTGCACATTTAGATGCGCCCGCCTCCATTTCTGCTTCACAAGCAGGAAACAGCTGAAGGATGGTCTTCCCTGAATGCTTCTGTAACCCTACAATATCATAGAATTATCTAGGTTGGATTACTATGAATTACTGTGCGCAGGTGGTTTGCAAGCAGTCACTTCTTCTAGGGGGTATGGATATTGAGAGAGCTGCCATACCCTGCTCTTCAGGCCAGCAGTCTGCATAGAGTACCTCCTCCTGAGACATGAGGTTGGTGCCATAGGTTTCTCTACAGCAGAGCAATGGCTCTTGTTTGTGAACACTTCACACCTAGAAAAGAGAAACAACACTATTCAAGCCTACTTGAGCTGCTGCACCACGAACACGTTGGTTCAGCAAACACTGTATGCTGGGAGTTAGCTCTCTTCCTCTTTTCCCAAGACACCTTCAGGTCCTCAAAACACATTTTTTTTCATGCAGGCTCCTCATAAAGTAGCTCATTGTAGCACCAAATTGTGCTGCACAAAATATTCAATGTTAGGGGAAAATCTGGCAGAAAGGTGGGTACAAACTGGGAAAAATTGTGGTCTTCGTTGGTTGCCACAGGTAGAAACACAGCAATTGTAGTGCCATGTGCAAGAAATTAGGTGATTGTGCACTATTTCAAGATTCAAATTCAGATACTCTTTCATATACAATTTGAACCCTGTTATTTTGAGTGCAAATCAGGCTAAAAATAATCTGAGTCTCAACTCATACCTCCTAAGTCTGTACCCAAGACATCTAAATTGGGAATGAATCAGCCCATACGAGTTGTGAATCCCAATGTAGAGGTGTCTGCATGTCTCCGCTGCCCCTGAAAGGAGCCCGTGGAGACTTTCCTCCCCAGCCTGGTGCCTCAAGCAGGAGGAGATGAATCTTACCGTCTAGCTGCAATTTGTAGAGTAATTAGGACCTTGACTGTGACAACCTTTAGCCTGTCAGCAGTCGTGGTTTAGCTCATAGTTAAAATGCCAGCGGCAACTATATTGCAGCTATTCTAAATATATCCATATTTTAACTAGATGAGGTGATATGTGGGTTTGCAGTGATTTGTTTAGATATATAATGTCATGTGAAAGGACTCTTTAAGCTGGGATTGAATCCGTTTTATTGTCTGAAAGGTAATTTTGATTACCCTTTCCTCGTTTAGAGCTGAAGGGTGATGAGACCAGCTTTTCTGCAATGGAAAAGCAGGGAACCCCCAAAGTATAAGCAAAGAGTGGCAGCGGGGTATGATAAGTACTAACCTATCACACGCTCTGTTCCACAGCAAAGGATACCTTTTATTCAGATTTAACAGATTAGGCGGGTATAGCTAATCAAGCAATTTGACCACTGAGCAATCTTTAATGCTCCAACAAACTGACCTCAAACTACATGAAATCTGCGCAGCTGGAATTAAAAGTCTTATTATAGACATAGGTTTTTTTTTGTAACCTGTGTATGTTTCAGCATACTGTTAAGGAGTTGCCATTATCTTAATTATAATTAAGTCACTTGAAATAAATTCGGAGATAGTAAACAGTGTCAAAATATCTAAATAGGGAGCTGGTCCATTGATTTTATGGTGAAGTCGTCACCTTATGTATAAATGATTCTCAAATGACACAATTGATAAACACCACCTTTAATTCATCACTCTAAATGTTGCTATTAAAGTGGAAAAAATGATTGGAAAAAACTGACAAATATGCATACCTCTGTTTTTAAGCAGAGTACCATGTACAATTGTACCACGTAGGCCAGTCTGAAAGCAGATTAAATTTTTGGCATACAGATCAGTGTTATATATTAAGGATTTTCTTCTCATTGGGAAATGCTCAGCTGTTCCTTCTAGGACAGGGAGTTTTCTATCCAGATCAAAATTTCTAAAGTATTAGGCACCAAAGAAACAATTAATGGTATTTTTTGAAAGTGTGTAGGCGCTGGATGCCAACTGAGTTTCTAGGTGATTTTAAAAATGATGTCTAGAACTCATCGCATCCTTTGGCACCCAGATACCTTCAAAATGTCGGGTTTAGATGTCTGCCTTGATTTGCGATGGACACAGTCTGTAGCGCAACTAATTGTGACTGACAGCACAAAAAGACAGGTGCAAAATTGAAGCACAGGTCTAAAGGCTTGGTCCCATGTAGTTGATGGACATTCATTATATTTTTAACGTTTCACGTTCACTGGCTCCTTAATTAAATAAAAATATCTTAGATAGTGCAGCAGAAATCAACTTCTTTGACTGATATGAATCCTGTTTACTCTCCAACTCTGAACTCAGCAGGTTAAGTAATTGGGAGACAGAAAAGTTCCTATATTTCTATTTCCAGCTGGTGGTACACAAAAGGCAGGAAGTTATCTCATTAATGGGGCACCAGCTTTATGCAAATTATAGTAACAAAAAGGCTTCCCTTCATACTTTTCATAAATTACCTAATAAAGTAGGAATAAATGGCCATATTCAAGAGCCTTTGTTGTATTTTTAGCACAAGACTCTTTCTGTTACTGCAAATATGACTAAATGCGCCTTGTTCAAAAGGGGTGTTTATGAAATAAGGCCACTCAAAAGCTTTTATTCCTTAACAGCCTTCAGTTACTTTTATGGCACAAAATTAACATAATTAGTCACAGAGAATAGATGACATAAGCAGCGTGCCATGCACAAAAGGGGAAACCAGTATCTAAGGAAGGTATTTTGAGAGATCAAAAATTTTCAAAGTGCTCAATACTAGAAGGTCCTTTTTATTTGTGCACAGCCTTAAGATACTTTCTAACTCCGTGAAATTCACATAATGAGATGCAGCAGACAGATGACATTAGCGATGAGCCATTAGAAAGAGGTCAGTTTCCTCTGAAAGATAGTCACTGTTCCTGCTCGTCATTAATTTGCAGCTTCAAAGCAGTGAGCATATGATAGTCTGGCATGTTAAGCAAGTTGCAGTTATCTTTAAATAACCATTTTTTTCCAGTTATTAGAAGCTAAAGTTTTTAAACTTCTGACTGAAAGCAAAATTAAAGCACGCAGCAGTGTAAAAAGGCTACGGAGAGATTAGAAAAAGGAAATCAAATATGTTTTATAAATGAAGTTAGCTTTTCCCCAGGGAAGGGCTGCCTTAACTTTTAGTTCAAGAATTTAGTGTTGCATATAGACCTCATAGACTTGATTGCTTACAGGTAGAAGAGAGAAAAGTAACTATTTTTAGCTGCTACCTTCTTGTTGTTTAACACACCCTGATCTAAAGCAGAGAGATGTACAACTATGTAAATAACACCGCAGCCCAGAAACAAAGATACGTGAGATGCTTGAAAAAGGTGAGAGAAGACAAAATGATTCGCTGTGCTTTTGTCTTGATGTGAAGTTTGGTCAAATCTCCAGTTTGGCAGTGAAATGTATTTGGATATTTAAAAAAAAAAGCTTGGGAAACTTGGGTTATGTCTTTTCTATACGTGATTAGGGAGTAAGCAGAAGCGTGGTGCAGTGGGCAGCGGGCAACTCCAATGCGTAGCGTTGAAATCTTGGTATGAAAAGACTTGTCACTTCTCCAGATAATGTCACATGTCCAAGCTGGTACTAACAAACGCTCTTGTTTTATAATAAATATCCTTTCATTTCTACTCTTCACTTCATACTTAATGCTGAAGCTATGTCATGGGTGAAGCCTCAGAAGGATTCCGGTTTAAGCAATCCAGTCTGTTCAAGTCCAGACTTAGTCATTGTGCCTGGGCGCTGCAGAACAGAAGACGGCATTGCTCATGGGTTTACGCTGTGCCAGGGCTACTGGAGTTAACCCCGGTCTGAGGAAATAATAAAGTAATAATCTGCCCTATAAACATTATCATTAATTTGAGTCTTTTTGCTTAATTCAGTGGGCTTTTGGATCATGCATCAAGATGACCATGTAAGTCACTGTAAATGACTGAATTAAGGCACTGTTTCCCTGGTTTCTTTCTGTCACCCTTCTGCAGAGAGATACCCCAGCCCGCACCTACGCTACTCATCCCAATTCCCCAGGTGCACTCTTGGTGCACGGTTACCCATCCCCTGCTATGTTTGCACCGTCCTTGGCACAGCTTTGTCCAGGAGCAAGGTTTCTTTTACAACATGGATGCCACTCTGCTCTTAGGGAGGCGCGGTAGCCATAGAGATGTGATCCATACCATGTCCCTTGCCCTCAGAGCCAGGCAACAGGCCCTGCCTTGCTTAATTATAAACTGATTGAGATACAACCCCTGGGACCCACCCGCGGCCAGCCACCCATTAGCATTGTCTGCCTTTTCCAGCCCATGGCAGGGGAGACCAAGGCCTGTAGGCATCTAGTGGAGGTAACACTGTTAAACATCTGAAGTAGGACGGGACGAAGCTGAGCTTGAGTTCCTACAGAAAATCAGCTAGCTGCACAAGCCTGGGGGCTATCATTCATCTGTGGTGTTTAAATTTGGACTGGACTTTCATTCTGCTCTGTGATTTACTTGGGATGAAGCAGGGTTCACTGAGCGAGGAGAAGTGCAGGATGTTTTACAGCCTGGCTGTGGGCTAGGTGGCTTTGAAACTCATTTAGAACTACCATTAATGCTTTTCTTTTTTTTTTTTCCCCCAGACAGTTGGATCTGATTATGGATGTATCATAACTGGTTGCACAGCACATGCATCCGAATTTTGGATTCAGAATTGAATTGAGGTGTAAATTCCCCTGAAGTCTTGGGATATCCCAATTTGATGTCCCATCCTGGTTTGCTAGGAGCGCTTCCAGTGCTACCCTGTTAATTCACAGAGCTCAAGCCAGTTTACACTGCTTCCAGTTGTGTATGTATCTAATGCCATCACTGCTTCAAAATAACTTATTTATGGATTGAGTTTTTATCAATGTACGATTGCCAACATTTTTAAGATGAGAAAGTTTTAAGTACCAAGCCTCTCAAGTCCTGTCTGAAAAACCCAGTTTCAAAGCAGAGCATCCCTCTCTGGTGTCTGGTGTCAGGACTGGGGTCCTCAGTCCCCAAGATGGAACGTTTCTGAACTTGCAAACCTTCCCGTTGTAAGAGGAAATCCAACCAGCTGAAAATTTAGGAAACAACTTGAAGAATAAATGCAGTTCAGAACAAGATGAGAAAATGAATAGAAGGTTAAAAGAAAAGCAATCCTTCTCCCCCTTTCTCCTGCAAACATTAAGGCACCGAAGACCTACACTTAGGACAGTGCTCTCCCCATCATTTTGTAGGAACCCTCCTTGAGTTTGTTCTGATGTTCTTTTTTAATAGTTGTTTAGGTATGGGGCAATATTTGTGGGCTGCTCTTGTATGGCATGTTAGAGAAAAGAATCAGTTTATTAGATAAAGAGTGAGGGGAAAAAATGGACAGATGATGTTATATTAACCTCAACCCCCGGCCCCTGCTTGCGTGGTTAACAGAGACACCTAGCCATTAGTTTTGAAGTGCAGGAAATCTTCTTTCCTTCCTTGGGACAATAAACAGAACATTATTCAAACCTAAATAAGTGGTGTCTAGTTTAGATATTTAGGCCAAAATTTAAGCTATCAGTTTTCTCTGCTGCAGAAAATGTGAAGTTTTACAGAAAAACCTGAAACCAAAACCGTTTTGCCTCAGAACATTAATATTTCGATCTGAAATGTTGTCCTAGTAGATGCTTTAGTCCCACTCCTATTATGCTCTTTGGGTCACACCCTGCGGTTGTACCATGACTCTTGTATCCTCCTCTTTAAGCTTACCAAAGCACGTCACAGGGTCCCTGAGCTTCTGAAATCATCTTGGGCAGAAGATGTCCTTCTCTGGAAATATTCCAAACTCACCTGGATGTGTTCCTGTCCAACCTGCTGTAGGTGAATCTGCTTTGGCAGGTGGGGTTGGAGCAGATGATCTCTGAAGGTCCCTTACAGCCCTGATCATTCTGTGATTCTGTGACAGGACATGCTGTACGTTTGTTTTTTTTTTTTGTGGGTGTTTGGTGCCTCACACCCTTAGTACAAATCAGTCAGGAGCCCTCCTTGTGCTCTTTTTTGGCTCTTCAAATGCTGTATCAGGTTATCAGGGAGGTGGGACAGGAACCAGGATAAGACTCATGACATGAATTAGTGTGTTGGCCTGTGTGTCTTTTCACGGTGCAAGACTGCAAGGGTTTTTGTAGGAAAGGCAAAATTGGGAGACCTAAATCTTAGGTGTGAAAATTAAATTTGTTAACAGACCCTCGTTAAAGCTTGCAGATGTATTAGGCTTTCATGACACATCTCAATGAAATACTGAAACTCATGTACTATCTTTATGTCCAAAAAAGTGAAGCAGTTACTATCAGCAAACGTTCTCAACTTGTCTGTGCCAAAATGGGTAAAATCGATTCCAGCTAGTTTTTAATCTATTTTCACATACATGGCATGCAAACTATCAAGCGGAAATGTGGAGATGGTCTCCTGAAGATGAGTGTATTTTGCCAAGTCCAAAAAACATGGTTGGATGCCTTAGGAGAAGGGAAATATGAACATTCAGCAGATGAAATAAGCAACACTGAAAGCTGATGAAATGCCACCGCGATTCTGCCAAACCAGTGAACAGGTATACATGAGTAACAAACATCAGTGCAAAGACGTGTAAGCTGCAAACCTGTTCCAAAAAACGATATACAGTGAAAGGAAAGATAAGATGCAGGACCGGTTTTGTGAAAATGTGGAGGAGGAGAAGGATTTTACCGGTATTTGAAATCAGAACTTAGTCTTTTGATTACCTTTTATTACATTTAGCCTGCTTCTTCAAGGAAAAATATGGTTTGTCTGTGATTCATTTATAAAATTATTTCTGTTCCTTGCTTTTACTAACTTCTATTTTTTCTACTTTCTCTTTTTTTTATAAAGCTTAAGTAAAGTAATATATCACTATATGTCTATCCCAAAATGAAAGCTGTCATCAATAGGAACTTATCACTACTAAACTTCCCTTTGGCTACCGTTACCCTAACTAGACATCTAGACGCAGGTATCGTCAAAAGGAGCATTAGAATTTGTCATGCAGCTTGATTCCAATATCTGAAGTGTATGAGAATTAACATCTAGGCACTCTGAAAGCCTTTCAGAGTAATGCATCTTGGGTTTGTTTTCATTGAGATGAAAAAAAAAAAAAAAAGCTTGTTTTTTCTTCATTGAAAGGTAGAAAATATCCACAGACGCTTTTTCTTTTATCTGAAAAATTTAGTATAGACCAAATCCCAGCATGCTACTGATGAAGACTTTGGGCTCATCCTTGACATTAGACAGTAGGGTAGGATTTCTGAAAGCACTCTGTTGACCTAATAATACTCCCATTTACATCAGTGGGAGTAAATTTAATCAATGTTGAGTGTATTTTGAAGACTCATGCCTAAAACATCAAAAGATGCTACTTCAGTATATTATATTTGAGTCTGAATATGCAGTTATTTTTTGTTTGGTATTTTGTTTCCATTTTTTCTACAGTGAAGGTGTTGTACGTAAGAGTTATAACTGAAAAGATCCACTGAACTGGAGATGTTACTGGGATTATATTCATGCAATGATATTGGGTATTGTCAATTGCTCAGATTAGACATTTTTAATTTTTGTAATTTTCAAGTCCTGTGTCTGCCATTATCAATAATTTCTATAAATACCGTGACATCAAAAGCAATTTTGGAAGATGGATACGAAGGGGAAGTACTGCAGAGAAAAACTGAAAGCTACAAGACTTTTCCTGAGATTCCTGTAGTAAAAGAAAACTGATAGTAAGGAAAGAAATACAACAAAAGGAGATGCTAGCAATTTCTACATGTCACATTTCAGAATGGATTATATCTGCTTTAACTAATAATAACCTATTGAACGAAATGAGAGAATTATGAATTGGATGTTCTTGTTAAGGTCTAGTTCAGTTTAATTAAAACACGAAGTCTAAAGCAATATATATGTGCATGTGTCTGTGCACACATAGCTTGGTTTATATATCAACACGCATACAAACCAATATATAAAATACAGACACCCTTGTTCATTATACCTAAACTTTTTTCTTTAAACACAAAGCTTTATACATTATTTTAAACACATTTTTAACACATGTTAATAATATTCATGCTGTTGCTTTGAAAAATCTGCGAGATGTGGTTAATGAAGAGAAACTGCAGCATAAATTGCATGTAAAATATGCAATCCACAACAACATATTTTTTCTCGAGCTACAGTTTTTTACATTAAACATCTTTTAGCTTGTTTAAATTTATTCCCTATTGTTTATAAAGAGCATCATCAGCCACCACTGCTTGAAACAACTACAAGTAGTAAACCAGGCAATCGTCTTACTTTAATAAGATTCTTTGGTTAAAAATAGATTTTAAGTCTATCTCACATTAAAGGATGTAAATCCTAATGAAATTGCACAAAATGTTTCTCATTTTCAAGTTTTTTTTTTCCATACAACCAAACACTTCCTTTCTTTTCTCCTGAGGTTTCACCGAAGAAAATCGCTGTAGTTTTTTTTCCTACTGTTACTGGACAGTGCATTGTGCATTGTCTGACATGTGGTTTACTAAATAAGCCTCATCTGAAGGTCCAGTTCAGACACCTACACTAACACTGAGCAATATATTTATTAACGTGTCCATGAGATTTTTCACAATATCTCACCAAAATGCCCTATGCTGCTATTTCAATGGACTGCTGGTTTTGGCTGTCCACAATTGTCACGGAGAACAATGAATTTCCTTTCTCCTTGCTTCACATTACACATATTTTTATTTGCAATTTTCCCTCAGTGTCTTCTTCTATAGAACAAACAACCCTAATTCCTTTCTTTTTTTTTTTTTTTTCCTTCACAAGTCTGGTTTTCTACTTGTTTATTATTCTTATTCTTCTCTTCTAGACTGTCTACAGTTGGTCCACATTTTTCTTGACCTGGGTATTTCATGATGGTGTGTAGTTCTACAGCTGGGTCAAGTCCTATCAAGGCCAAGAAGTTCAGCAGGTTATTTCACATTTTATGCAGTTGTATACATTTGCATGCACCCTGAGACATTATGTATCTTTTTTCCACAGCATCATAACATTTGGGATTCTGACCTGCGTAACTGCACTGTGTTATGCAGAACTCCTGCCTTAACAGAATATCCCTTATTCTGTATTTAATATCTTGGCTATTCCTCACTAACCATAAAATTTGTATTTTTCCTTCTTTAATTAAATGTTATTTTTTAGGTAATTTCTTCAATTTGACAAGGTCTTTTGAATTGCAATAATATTCCCTAATGAGGGTGGACTTCCAGCAGGAAATCCATCTCTTCTTGGTGTTAGGTGTTCATGTTGAGGAGTTTTCAACCTCAGCTTTTACTTTTGGTGTCCAGAAAACCATTCCTGCCTTTTCATACATAAAAGATGAGTTAGTATTCAGTAACTGATGTAGGCTTTTACATCTTAAGATATTACCCCACTGCAAAAAATTGTTTTGCTTTATTATTGTTATTATTAGTAGAATTGCTGACGATCTCAAGACTATAATTTATGTCAGGATCCTACTATGGTAAAACCCGTAAAAACACACATGAGGACAGGGACCATGATTCAAGAAGTCTGGCGAAAAAATAGAGACAACTATTGAGTACAACAAGGAACAAGTGGTGACTTAGATTCATAGACATCCGGTCAATCAATTTAGCTGTGCATGTGGCTTGGCAGGTCTCAATCATTTTAGAGTATGTCAATAAATGAATACGTGTTCGCCTCTGAAGCTATTCTTCAGAAAGCCGATTTCTTACTGCCACTGTGGAAGTCACAGGTATTGAAAAATGGGAGGAGAGAGACTTGGACCAGACATGAGCTAAATACAGATGAGCGTGGGAGTGGCAGGAAGGATGGATGTGATCTCAAGGGTGACATCGCTGAAGAAGCAATGGAGCGGTGCAACGCTCTGAGGATAAAGCTGGGAAAAGGGTGTAAGGATAGGCAGAAAGGGGTGGCCTGCACAGAGGATTTCTGCTGGTCCTACAGAAAAGAGAAACAGTCAGTCCCATGGGTGATAATCTCACTGAAATTTTCACTGAATTGACTTGGAAGCCTGAAAGTCCAACTTACCGGAGATAGATAAACACTTTTATTTCTGTTGGTGTCTGGCTTGGTTTTTCTTTTTTCTTTGGAAGGGGGGTGCTTTTGAAATTGTTCTTCTTGATTCCATGTCTCTATTAGCACAAGCTTTTCAGTTTCCAAATTCATATCAAATTTATGTTTCATCCAAACACCTCCGGTTTGGTAAAAGAGTGGAGGCTAAATGAATAATTTTGGAGTTGAGCTGAGGCATATCAGACATGAAGCACTAATTTGACTCTGCGTTTTTGCATTAGTTCTTTCAGTGAGCCTCTGTTTGAACTGTTACAAGTGTGCTGCCAACTATTCTTTCTTTTGCTTTCAGGTGTGAACTTCTTCGTATTAAAGCTACTCAGAGGAGCAACAAAGTACACAATGTCATGTAGCCGGAGATTTTTAGTTCCGCAAATTAAACCAGGGCAGAAAGTTCCTTTCTCTTGTTGTATGTACTATTCCACTTTCTCATTTATTTGGTGTTTTTTTAATTCCTTGGAACACACCTGAAGCCTGGTGTTAGCAATGGATAGAAAAGATAAAGAGAACTTAGGTACAGTATTGTTGGCTTTTGTTAACGGTCTTTATGAGGAGAGATACAAAACATGTTTGAAATCGAGGCATAGTCTGCACTAAGCAGACTGTAAAACAAGTTTGAATTTGGGTTAGGAAGAGTATTGATGGTATTGAAATAGGTTTGGCCACCCCTGGTTTAGAGAAAGTTAGTGGATTTTTCATAAATTTGTGAGAATTACTGTTCAGCTCCATGTTCATCAAGGCAATTTGCTGTCCTCCAGAGGTACAGCTGATTTTAAGAGCTGCAGTCAGTCCTTAGGTCCTGCATCTTGCTCACCAGGATCAAATTTGAGTTGTTTTTGTTGTTTGCACTATTTTTGAGTTACAGTATAACACCCTCAGTTTCCAAAGTACTGCTGTGTGAAGAAAAGAAAATAAGTCTTATTTTTTCATGTGAATTAAAGAAGGGAATGAGTGCTGAAAGCCACAGTTAGAGGTTACACATAGATGGAAAAAATTGTCCAAAGTGTCCCAACTATAGCCTTTGCCTCAGTAAAGTACCTGCCCAGTTGTGAGCACGTACATGTTTAATGGGTTTCCCACTGAACCTCTTCTCACCTCACGTGATTAAGACAGATACGTATAGGAGACGACCTCCCTGAATCAGGCAGGGGAGACCTGTTTGGTGTCCCATGTTTTCCTTCCTGGCAGCTGTTGAGAAAGGCTGTGTTATTTGTCCCAATTTCTGCTGCAAGCCTGGAGCTCCCGTGCTGTGGCATCAACCACAGCCTGAGTGGGTCAGAGCCTCGTGGTTTCCCCACTTGTGGTGACCCATCCGAGCCGAGTAAGGAGCATGACACTGCAGCAGAAAGCAAAAAGAGTGCAAGAAGAATCCTATTAATGCTGGCTGCTCTAATGCAAAACCAGATTTCATTTTTAGACTTCTATTTTCTACTTTAATTATATAAATCTGAACATACTTTTGAGATTATGAAATAAGAGCCGAGAAGCCAGTTATTTTTCATCATTTATTTTTAAAGCAAATTTATCTTTGAATTGTCATCTGTTAAAATTCCTGAGAAGCAGACCACAAATGAGTACAATATGAACATGATTTTCCATGCCAGCCCAATTCAAATAAGAGATGTAAAGGTTTTTTTTTCAGTCTTCCTTTGAACACTTCAGTTGAACATGAAGTGTGACCAGTTCCACCTAAGTAAGCCATGGATTGTTCTCCAAGTTTACAGAGTGTATATGCACACATGCATATGTACATACAAAACTAATACTAAGCTTAGCCATGTATTGGCAACATATACTCATTAAATCTTCAATTTAACAGATTCTGAAGCCTTGAAATACTCTGCAAAAAGGAACAGCTATGGGAACACAGGAAAGAAGTAAAAAAATGCTTTCTTGGAAATAACAGAGGCTCCTAAATGCTTCCTTTCCTTTATGGTAATGGTCTACCAGCTAATGTCCTGATAACAAAATTTGAAATCTTGTTTCATACTTTGGATTTGCAAGAAGAACTATTATTGTATTGTATTAAAATAAGAGAAGGATGAGAGATCTAATTTATGTGAAATTTCAGAACCATACTTTATCTTGTCTTCCTGCCCATTGGGTGAGCAAACCGTTGCCCTTTATTATAGTTTTTTATAAGTTTATTTATCACTTATCACATTTTAATATAACATTTCCATTTCCCTGGTTCTATGTATTTGCCTCTGTAGTTATGGGATGCTCTTCCCTGTTAAAGCCCTCCAAACTCTTTTTTTTTTTTGTTTTGCTACCTCACAAGGAGAGATGTCTCCAACATTTCGCAAGGTCTGGTCATCACATGTCACAACGTCTCAAGTCCTAGTTGTCATATGTTGGTAAGCCCTATTTTCTGGAGGTGCTTGGTTGGTCTCCCTAGTACTGAAAAGTTTAGAAATTCCATCTTTACAACTGATTACTTAAAGCGAAACTTAATGGATATTTTAGGAATGGACACGTTTGTCTTCACATGCCGTTCACTTTCTTCTGCCGACACACTTCGGAGCAGCAGTCGGTGGCATCTGTTTAACCCAAGGTTTATCATGACCAGGCTTTGACTACCACTACAGCCACAAGGCACTTTTGCTATGCAAATCGTAAATAATAGCTATGCCAAATATCTATCTTTCAATAGTACTTTTTGCATTAATAAGGCAAACCTAGCAGTGTCTCACTTGGCCAAGGATCCTCAAACATAGTCTCATCGTCCTGGAGTTTTGCTAGAACCAGCCAAATCATTTTCCCACCTGTGGATCTGCTTTAAACTAAGTCTGTGCAATAATGCGGTCTTTCTAATCAACTATGTCTTCTCCAAGGATACTGTGCTTCTTCTCAGGCTACTAAAAGTGCTTTTTTTCTCTGTGTGGACTGAATGATTACAACTGTAAAGTAAATCTCAATTCTTCCTTTGTAGCTTATATATTCGGCATCTAAAGTATGCCAAAAAATGATTAGTTTTTGGGGGTCTGGTGAAGGATTCTGACTGTAATATAAAGAGGAAGGAATATAAGAAAAGCAAACATTTATCACTTTGTAATCTGCATACCAAGTTTAGTTCAGCTATGATTTAAAACAGCACATAAAGCCCCTAAATTGATCTTTGAACAGCAAAGTTGAGCTTAACTGCAGCAACGCCATAAGCATTGATAGGATATATTAGAACAAAAGAACTTAAAATTCATTCTTGGTCTCTCCTTGAAATTTATTAACTCCTGGTACTAAGAAATATAATTTGATGTCACTGGCTGTTGTGGTGTATTTTTGCATGAACTCTGATGTACTGAGTCATCCATATCCATCTCCAAAGGGTTACAGTGACAACTTAGCACTTTGATTAAAGGTTGCAGTGTTTATTTAGTCGCTTTGATTGTGCTTGGGCGTCTCTCCTGCTAAATATATTTACTTCATGCCAGAACCCCCACTTGCAGGTCTCTCCAGCTAACCAACCTTCTGGGACAAAATCGAGTTCCTGAAAGCCTAAGCCCTATATACCGCAGTGCAATTATGAGTCGAATAGGGAAAGGAAATTGGAAGGAGCAACTAAAGATATTTTACTCTTATGAATTAGTACACAAATACAGATTTATAGTCTGCATATGTGTTTTGTTTTTACTGATGGCTGTAACTAAGGACACCTGTAAGTCAGGGGAAAAGGGAAAGAATGAAAAAGAAAGGGAGGGAAAATGTAATAATATGCAGCATTTCAGAGCTGATTTGGAGTCTGTTATGTGAGACTTAAAAACTTGTTTTTCTTTTCCTGGAAAACCTGTATCACTTAGCTGGTGTGCCTTAGTGTAAAGTATGAAATATAATGATTTTTTAAAAGATTCTTTCAGCGTTTCCAACGGAAATGTTGAGCTAAGTGTAGAATTTGTGGGATCAGTTAGCTTATAAATAATGATCCTTTATGCTGGCATTGGGAAATCCATGTTCCCACAGCTAGTTCAATAAAGCAATTAATATCAATGAATGCTGAAGAAAGCAAATCTCTGTTCACTTTTGTCCGGATTAGTTAACATAAGAAAAATCCCATCCCTCTCCTGGAGTATTTAACCTTCTCCTAGGAAGACATGCTAATGAAAGGTAAATAAAGTGTGCTGCTTGACATGTGTTTGCCATTCCTCCCCGTTCCTCATGTCACACACTTTCGCTCTTACAAGACGATTAACGTTCTTCTCTGGAAATCTTCACTGTGCTTATTTTGTTTCATGCATCCCTCTGTGCCAAACCTGTCTTGTCATTAGCCCTCGGCGTTCCTGATGGTGTTTCTAGGCTAGTTCCTGCTCAGCTGAATTTCATTACGGAGGGACTTCACCTCCAAAACTCACAGATAATGTGTCTTAAGCACACACGGCGCTGAAGTCTGCCGCGTAGAAAACTTCTGATTTACTTGGCATTGCATTCAATCTGAGGGCAAGTGTTTCTCGTCTGACAGGGCATATTTCTGTAGCCCACGTAAAGTTGTCTACTCAAGGAAAAGGAAGGTCTGTCGAGGGAATGGGTGTGGTTTCACTGACCTCATCCAACAGCCATGAATTTGTGCGTTCAGGCTTTGTAGATCAAAATTGTTGATAAAACGGAGTCGTAAAACAGCCCTGAACTTTCCCTGCATTTGGCTACATTATCTGAGATTTCACACACAAGCAGTAAAAAAGCTTAAAAGATTTTTATCTCGTAGCAGCCAAGAAGTGTGGTAATAAGGTAAAGGTTGAGCAGCATTGTTGGCATAAGAAATCCCCTGCTTACACTGGATTTATAACACACCCAGTTTAGTAAGAATTGGCGCTGCTGAGCATTTTCTGACAGTGTTGGGATAATATATTGCAAAAGGCAGAGCGGCCAAGTCTCACACCTGAGAAGTAAGACGCACTTCATTCTGCCGATGGAGAAACCTAAATCAAACTTTAACGTTACTACGATGCAATTACTTCTCTCTTAGGAGCTCCAACTGTACAGGGTTGAGGTATAAAACTTGTGATTTTGGTATACTGTAAGAGTTTATTAACCCCTTAAGTATTTGTATGTACTCGACATTTGGAGGGATAGCCTTTTAAAGTTTACTAGGCATGTTTCAAAGAAAAGTAATAGTTTCTGCTGTGTGATGCCATGGGTGTGAGGCCAAAGCAGGTTTCAATGAAATTTAATTTTCTTAAAAGTAAATAAAACAATATGTGGCGCTTTGGATTGCATTTTCTATCACCAGTGTGTGCTGTGAGACCCCCCTTACGCTTCAATAAGAAATGTTGTTTGATGAGAGAATAGACTTCCAATGTTTGGGAGACTCTGTGGGAGTCTGATATTGCTCTTTCACATTCCATAAAACTCCATACCTTGTTGCAACCACTTCTCCTTGCAGTTAGATTAATAAAAAAGTCATTTTGTTGTAATGAACTTATGCTCAAGCTCTACGAATAGAAGAAAAAGAAAACCACAAGAAAATGTTCCCCAGTTTGTGTGTGTGTAAATGGGACAGAGCTGCACTAATAAGGAGTGTGCAGCATGAGCACACGCGTGCTTGCACTTTAGTATCCTGTTTCTTTTCTTCATATATGTCCTTGCTTTTCTAAGATATCAGATTTCACAGTCTTTCTCTCTAGTTCTTATCATGATTTTACTTAGCTCATTTTCATTCCACATTCTGTATTTTGTTACTTTTCTCATGTATGCTGGTTTTTACTTCGAGTGTCTTATAAGCAGAAGAGAAAAAACAGAGACATTGAGTTCAAGCCTCATATTCGATTTATTCTTATGGCTGTGGGAAGTTTAACTTGAAAAAGCAAATTTATAGGTAGATAAGAAATAGAAACAGACATAATAAAGATATAGCAAAATTTAAACTGAAATACTGGTAACTTTTCTTGTAGTGTTTAGGTCTTATTGACATGAAGACTACTGATACAGCTGCTCATGAATTTTACTTTTTTATTTCTTTGGTTTTTGCAAAACTGATTTTTTTGTTTTACAACATTAATATTGCAGGATAGGGAGTGCAAGATAAAAAAACCCAACATATATTTTTCCGGTTTGGTCAAACCTAATAAAAATTTCAGCCTGTCATCATGAATAGAAATGTTTAATTTCATATCAGCTTGACAGTCATATGTGCTGGCTTATGTTGATACTTTTACAGACTTGTAGCTGAAGTTCCTCAGCCTTTCCGTTCCTGGTAAATGCTAAAGTATGATGTTGGGTTATAACTTTTTATGATGACCAGCCCAACAGAGTTACTTTAATGCATAATGGAGATTCTGTTATTTTAGGGCAACTGAGCAGTTGCCTTCTGACAGGTTTGTCTACAGGAAAAGGCTGGGTCATAAACTGCCATCAGATTTTCAGCTTTACGCTCCTGACAGCTCCAGGGAGAGCTAACATGTGGCCTCTTCTTCCCTGCTCTACACAGGATTAAATACACTGCTTTTTAATATGGACAAGGAGGAATGACATGTCCTCTTTAGCATGTCCACGTGAGGAATGTCACCTGTTTTGAAAAGATAACTCTACATACTCTCCAAGAGTTGGGCAGAGATATAATTTACAAACTGGCTTATTATTTGCATTTTTTTAAACCACATCCAAAGATAACGAAGAATTCGGGCACAAGAAAACGCCCCAAGTGTTGCATGGGTCCTGAGATCTTCCTTTTGCAAATTGGTAGTAACCTCCTTAATACTTCATAGGACGGTGCGTCATATGAATGTAGCACATATCTTGCCAGTTGTCTGCTTGGGCCATGTTTCTAAAAAGATATTTTTTTTCGTAGCCAGGAGGCACTGCATTTCCAACACTGCTGAAAATCAGGGAACAGGTTTGGCTTAAGTGCAGACAGAAACAATACAGCACGTACCATTTCTCCTTGCCCTGTAAAAGCACTGTTGAAAACTGCAGCTACTGGCTGATGTAATGATTTTGCTCTCAAACAGAAAATAAAAAAAACCCAAACTTTTAAAATTGCCTAGTACTATACAAAAATATACTGTTGCACTAAACGTATTTTTAAATTTTTGTTTATGCTGATTTCAAGTAAAAATGTGCCAATGGAAGTAAACTAACCTCATTCAGATAATACAGGTAGCTGCAAACTTTGGCTGTCCTCTAATTCCCAAACACTTATCCCCACATACACTTCCTGTTCCCTGACTCTCGTCAGCTGGAAAAGTCATTATCTGAACCAAGAGCTTTGCATCTGTCAGCTGGGAAAGTGATTACTTAAATTGATAGCAATAGCAGTTGTTTTAGTTTAAAATTGCTAGCTATGTGGGGTTTTAAAAATTGTGTGTGTGTGTGGAGGAAGTTATCGTTATTTAGTCAGTTTACATTAATATTGTTGTGAACATCAAAGACCTAAACAGTATCAACAGCTCAGCTTCCTGCTGAGACTTGGATAGGCAAACTTCAGAAAGGTCCCTGATAAAATACATGAGAATGACTTTTGAAGACAGTGTTCTTTAAATTTTGATAATTACACTAAAACACAGAAAATGTTTATTTATGTCCCTTTCTTTAAGCTGTCTCATCTCCATTGTTTTTTATCCTGACATACAAGTGAGAGGCAAATACTGGTGGCAAACACCATCCTGGGGACCCACTACTTGTCCAATAGATACCTCAGAGTCAAAGCCAACGAGAATTGCGGGCACCCTAAGTATGTCAAGTGGATTGCAAAATGATATTTTTTTACACAAAAAATGGAACTTTAGCTGACCTCTCCCCCGCCCAAATCATCTTTTTCAGATTATGTGAATTGCCTTTAATTGCTACGAAGGACATAATAAATATTTTGTTCTTATGAAAAATTGTTGCTCAGTGTCTCAAACTTTTCTTTAAAAAATGTAGACCAGCTCCAAAATGCTCAAAAGTGTGACTTCTTAAAATCCATATTTAGTTCCCAAATAAGTAGCCTAATTTTCCGTAACACTGTGCAATCAGTAAGTCTCATTGACCTCACTAAGAGTGTCTGCCTTCTCAGCATTTCCAAAAAAGAAAGCAATTTGTTTAGAAGTCAAATATACTCAGAGACTCTTCACTTGTTAGTATTTTCAAAAGAATGTACTTTTTAAAAAGTATTGAACTTTCTCTGTTCATGTGTTCTTTGAGGGACACAGCCAGGATGAATAATTGTTATGTGTTTATCTTCAGATACTTTTATATTATTTTATTCTAAAAGGTTATTAATCTTTTATTAGATTTGAATAACATGAGAAGATTGAGATGTCTTTGGCTGTGCAGGAAATAAAAGAACAGTTGCCTCCACTGTCCTGTTGTGGATTTGGTTCAGAAAATACTTTATGTGGAAATTTCCATCTGCTTATTTCAAGTGGTTTCAGAGTTTAAATGATGCTTGGGTTGGGGTAACCTGGGTTTGGACTCAGATGTTGTCTGCCCTAGAACTTTTGATCCTGTGAGTTTTGTCATTTTGACTCTTATCTCACACATTTTTATAACCTGAAATAACTTGTTGTCAGTTTGTTATTGAATGAACCATTTATTATTCTTAGACCTGCTATACAAATACAGTTAACAATCCTGTTATTTATTCTGTGAAATATCACAGGCTGTTATGAGTATTTTATTAAACATGAAGCATCTCAATAAATCTTATGATATATCTAATTTCTAACAAAAATTAACTGTGCGAAATTCAGAATATATTCCTGTACTACTTTTTCCAGACAAGAGACCTGAATTTTAACTCTTCCTCGTAATCTTACTGTGACAGAGTTTTCTGGTATTTAAACTTGTATGCTGTGGTCTTTTGTTTCACTAATAGTGGTCAAACTTCACATATAATGGGGTCCCCCCCCCTTTTATATTTCTTGGTAAGGGTCTGTTTAAGGTATTTTCTTTCCATTAGAACCATAGTGAGTTCTCATTAAAACAGTACAGAAAGCTTAGCAAAGCTGAGCGCAGTTCCCATGGCTTTGGGAATGACTTGTGCATTTGCCTTGAACCTTGAAGACAGGGGAGGTGAACCTGCAAGGCGGTTCTGTTCAAAGGAAAAGAGGTAATGTGCTAGCAAGTGAAACCCGATTATAATATGCAGCCCCGAGGCTGAAAAACACTTCAAAATGCTAAAAGAGGTCCCCCTCCACCTGCGTGTTGCTCTGCAACCTCCCAGAGTGTCTTTCTGGAGGCCTCGAAGTGTTCAGGGATGAAAAGCCGTGGAATGCCTGGAACAGATGTGTTGGTTTGCTGGTGTCTGCTCCTCACATAAATCCCAGCACTCACACATCAAGAGGTGGTGACGTTCCCTCTATAGCACTTGGCTGAGCAGTTCCCACGTCCTTCCAGAGGGGAATGGGGTCTGTGATGCCCAGTGCAGGCATGGTGTTATAGTTTAAGAAATCCACAACAATTTATTGTCATTTAGACAATTATTCTCTCACCTGATGACCCCTCCCCACCCGGGAAGGAGAATCGGGAGAACACAAGGAAATCCGAGGGTTGAAATATAAAGGGATTTGATAGAATAAGACTAAATAGTGAACATTAATAGCACTAAAGACCCAATATTGATCCCAATACTAATATAAAGTATACAAGGATTATACTCAGCCCATTCTATCTGTAGAAGCTGTGCACTTCCAGCAGGGGACAGCAAATGTGGGACACTGCCAGCGCTGTGGATTCAGGAGGAAGGGCAGGGCTCAGGGGTCCGGCACTAGGGCAAAAAGTTCTCAGGATGGCAGCCATCATAGAAGAGAGAACTTCACAACAAACTTTCTAATTTATACTGAATGTGACGTTCATGGTATGAAATAATGCTATTGGCCAGCTTGGGTCAAGTGCCCAGGTCTCGCTCCTCCTCATCCCCATACCTGGTGAGCTTGAAACAACTGAGACCTTGAAACCCACACACCATAGCTGGCTATAAAGTCAATATTTTCACAAATTCAGACATGAGAGTCTTCCAAAAGTGCAGTTTTCCTAAGCATTAGAAGAGAAATTAGTCCTATGTCGCTCAAACCAGGACACATGGCCATGGGGACCAGTGGCAGTGCAGGTTCAGAAAACAGCATTAGTGGCACACGTGGCAGTAAACCATGGTGGTACAGACTGGAAGAATATCTGGTCTGATGTCTCGTGATGCTCATTTTATATTCCCAGTGTCTTCTTGAATCTCAATTTATATGCCCCTTCAAGAGTCAAGGTTTCCACCGTTTCACTAGGGAAAAAAAAATTAATGCTGTAATGGCTTCAACATACACTAAATCGACCAGTAATTCCCTTCCATTTTAGTTGCTTTTTTATTTTATTATCTCAAGAAGGTTGTATACCATCACCCATGAAATGATAATACCCCTTTTTAGTCTCCCTCTGATTGTTTTTTTTCTTATTGCAAGTGGTTTTATGATAATAAAAATGGACAATTCTGATATGCTGCTATACATTTTTCTAATGAGTCCACTATTCTACAGCCTTATGCCTTTCCCATGTTTCACACCCATCCAAAGCATTCACAGAACGATACCATGCCAGGATGCTTATGCTCGTGTCCACTTTGGGCAGCTGAAAATTGCTGCATTGAGGGTGAGAGCTGGAAGATCTGACCAGCAGTTATAACATGGAAACTGAGAACCCCTAGCACCTGCAGCATCATGAAGTACCTGCTATTTTATACACGGACCTTGTTGCAGAAACCAGTTTGTTAGACCCTATCTATGACTATATTGCTTGTAAAGTAACCTCCTTCGATGTTGTTTTTGTTTAAACTCGTAGTTCTGTATCATGCAAGAAAGGTCTTTCATTGGGCAAGGAGACAAGGGTACTAGGTAGCCCACATTCATCTGATGTGGCAGGTGTGCCCTATCCTGTCACCTATTTAAACCCTCCAGTGGAAGGAAATGGGAGTGCCTGGAGCCAGGCTTTTAAAGCCTGTTTTTATCAAGGGTATGTCAGAGAATAAAAGTCAGAGTATTTCCTTATAGGATGTTCCTAATGTATCAGGAAGTACTTCAACATCTCCATATCAGGAAAAGGTTGTGTTGCCTACTACAGGCAGAATATTATTTAAATATTTTCACCAAATTTAAAATTACACTGAAATGGAAACATTCTCAGGTGAAAAGTGGATAGATACTGCAGGTGAAATACAAATTCTTTTTATTATTTTTCAATGGTTTCCGGATGTTTGTGTCCATTTGGTGGGGGCTGTTTTTTTTTTTTGCAAGATATCAGGTGATGGTAATGAGTGTAAATATCATACCCTAGGTTTTGTTCTCTTTTTTTCTGTCTTATCTGAATGTTGATCAAGTAGTACAATATAATGAAAATCCTTGCTTTGCTTGAACTCTTTACTTTTCTTGTAGAGTTAGTGTAAAATTATTGATAAGCTACTCTTCATGGATCATAAGGAAACCTCTTTAATTCCCATCTCCCACAGGAATTGTGTATCCCATCTTTAGTGCTCTAAACTCTCATGTGACCACTGAACAGACTATCTGATGTACCTGTTCCAAGATCAGACATATCCCAAAGTTACGTTTCAGTAACACGAGTACTTAATTTGGTGAAGTATTATGTATCACACTACTGACTCTTCTGTCATGTTCACAGGAAATGGGTCTCAAAGCATCTACTGTTGAACACCAAAGATAAGACAATAACTTCTTCGATGAGTGGAATTTATTTCCCTATGATAATTGATTGCAATTGCAGGATCTTACCTGGTTCCAATGAATAATTTTGATATCCAGTAGGACTGTAGAACTTGGAAAATATTGAAAATTCATTGTAGGGTGTAATTATCTGATCTTTAATAATTACTGAGGTTGCTGTGTCCAGAAACTAAAGTGCAGGTTGAACAAGTAGGAGAGCGAGTTTTCAAATGGAAATATAAAGAAGACATTTTACTTTATTTACAAAACAGTTATTGACATTTAAGTAAGAGAGGTTAGCAATTCGTCAGTATGGATCCTCTGCTACAGAGAGAAAATGATTTTGAAAATATTTGGATTTACATGGGGCAAACGACCATGAAATAACTGTTTATCCACATTACCTGGGATCCTTGGGCTTGTATTGAGAGGCAGGAATCATCAGAAGGCAGTAATGAGTGATCAGGGATGTGATTAAACACTCACCTGTTTTGTGTAGTCTGAAAGAGAAATACCTGCTAATAGTACTATGTTTAATAATGAAAAACTGTTTTGCACTGCTACTGAGATATGCATGGTGCTCTGAAAATCTTTATTGTCTTCTCCCAGCCAGAGCAATGGGAGCTGTGACTCTGGGTGTTCACAGATGTAAAGAAGAATTTTATCTTAGAATGAAAAGCTGAGTTTTTTCCATATTATAAACAAAAATGCAGCCACATGATATTCTATACAAATTTGCTGTTGTAACTGCTCTTCTACTGTTTTATACGTACAGTACATCTGAAATCATCTGACCCTTTTGGAAGTTTGTAAACTGAACAATGATAACAGTCTTAATTGTGGGTTAATTAAAAGGGTGGTAGTATATAGCTACTTTACAATGAAGGCCAGAAAGCATGCAGGGTTTCCTACCTAGATGGTTTTAGCTCCTGATAAAGTGCAAAGTGGACGAAGACTGTTTCTTTTTTATATAGAGTTCAATACTTAAGAGATTGTCTGCATGAGGAAAAAACATATTTAATACCTGTTTGTTGCAACCTGTGACCCTGTAGTGCAGTTAAGGACTGAAAGACACACTTAGGGAAGGGTAGGGCCACGCGTTTCAGCCAGACATGGTATGGAACGGTTGTTAAATGCTGTATAGTGAAGTGATCACAGCAGCTCATACATCTCATTAATAAGAATAAAATTCAGTTGCCCAAAGGAAAATCACTCCTGGCCAGACAAGAAAACCAAATGAGATTGTTCTTTATATCAGTTAAAATACAAATTGCCTGGTGATCATTTTGAGTTTGTGGGAGATAACTTCTGTTTCATGTGGCATCGCTGTTCTTGGCATCTCTCACCGTGGCATGCAGTCCTGGACTCGGGCCAGATTAAACAGCTGAGTAGCTCTGCCTTTAGATCCAAAGGCACAGGAGAGTAGAAAAATAATTCTCTAATGTCAAAATCTATTTTCTTATTTTTGCAGTAGCTAACATTTTGTGATATATATACACAAACCCATAATCATATAATGAAACGGTTTGTTTTATGAGGCTACAAGGACATATGTGGGAAAGAAATATGATGCATTTTAAAAATTTGTAGCAATGAAGATTACTCATACTTTATGTGATGTTTGAAGTTAATATTTTGTAATCTTGCTACTGTTGTGCTGTGTGAAATGAGCATCAGTGTTACACGACCATGGATCATAAACATCAATTTACTCCCAAACTTTCTGATTTTTGTCATCTCTAGTTCTGCCACAGGAAGACTTTGGGACTTCTGGGTTTTGGGGAGGCATTTTGAAAAAGTTCTTGCTTTGTTGTTTTGTTGTGTAATTGAGTGAGGTCTACAGAGATTAAGGGACTCTGTAAACCCAGAAATGCAAATGAAGTCTGTCCTGGGATTAGATTTCAGAGATTATTAATTTATTGTTTTCTCATTAGACCCCATATATTATTCTTATGTATTTAAAGCATTTCAATATTTTACACTCTTCTCTTATTCTGCAATTCACAGACTATTTTGGCAGAAAAATAACTTCTTATGAAAATCTATTAATTTGTTTCTGAAAGTTTTAATTCAGCAAAAGAAAAACCTTATCGGTTGAATTGTTTTCTGAACTTTTAATGGTAAAATAGTTTGTTTTTTTTTTCTATTTCATTCTTGAAATCTGAATATCTCCTTATGCTTCTAGTAGTTTTCTAAGCTAATTGCTAGTGGTCACCGTTTTGTGGGTGAGGAATAAACTGAACCCTTAACTGGTTAGAAAAATGTTAGTTTTCAAGCAAGTTTGCATTTCTTCTAGAGATGAAGCCAAAAGAGGGGAATAACTAGAGCAATACTTTCTGAGGGTCACTTGGAACGATTTAAGTGAGGATGACCTTGTATGAATTGTACTGGTTTTCATACCAAAATATGCTGGAAAATGGTCATTAAAACCTTGTGGTGAATGCTGTCATTTTGGTAGCTAAGGGTGAGTTTCCTGGTTAGGAGATGGTGGGTATCACCTTGCAGCTGTGTCATTGCTATATTTGCTCTATTTTGTATTTGGATGAATAGATACTTAAGTTTTTTTGTTAGCATCTAACTTTAAAGCCGTTCTCATTGTTGATATTAAAAGGACTTGGATTTTTGAAATCACTTTTGTGCTTTTCAGTTTAATATATTCCACCTAAGGAAGTACTGTTGTTTACGTGGATGAAAAGTTCTTTGCATTTCTGCTTGACTGTGAAATGGGAATGAAAGGATGTAAGTGACTTTCCATAGGTAACGCAAAAAGTTGAGCTCAAAATTTGGGCCAGATACATTTAGGAGTACTGTAGGATATGCTCTGTAGGGACAGGTACAAACTTGCAGGGCTTGTGATCATGAAATTAATATTAATTCAAGATCATGAAATCCATCCACAGTCTGCTCCTAGAAAATTATGCAAAATTGCTTTCAAATATTGAAGATTACTAAGTGGTCTCACAGAATTGTCCAGCTTTTGAGGGGGCAAACCCCAGAATCTTCTCCTTACAAATATGTTATTGTAGTAGTTGAATATAATTTTTTTCATTAAAATTCTGCAACCATTTTCTGGTCTTCAGGAGAGTATAGGTGATGTAGTTGCTAAATCAAAACAGTAATGAGATGGTGGAGCAATAGCTTCCAACATTGCAGACCATTATGCCAACCATACCATGCCTTGAGGCATGTGCCTGAAGGCAGTGAAATGGTCCTCAATCACTCTGATGTAAGACCCAACACAACTTATTCAATGTTGAAGTGATTAACAAACTTTCCAAAAACTTCATTTTCAGCCATTGTCACCAGGCAGCAAGTATATTTTTTTTGTTCAAATTAGTTGAGGAGAAAGGCTGTAACTTCCGAACTCTTAAACATGTCTCAGTTTTTGGTTTTTCTTTGGAGCATCAGATATTGCTCCGCAGTGAGAAGGCTGCCATCCAAATGGACCAATGGTCCACTATAAATTGCCATACGCTCATGTAACAACTTCGAAGGTTATTTCCTACCTCATTTCCTAAAGTAAATTGAACCTTTGCCCGTGAGGTACACTTGAACATTCAGACAGTGTGAGTTTCCCATAACTGGAAATACTGACTACAGGAATAAAAGCCAGCTAAATTCTTGATGACAAATCGAATGTACAGAAATGTTGTCTGGCATGTTAAAATAATATAGTAAGGCATGTTATGTCATGCAATGCATTAAAAAAAAAAACAACCAACAGATATAAAATAATTGGGAAGTTCTCTTTCTTCCTGAGAAGATCATCAATACACAGTAAGTCTCCTAAAGACCAGTGTTTAAATTATTAAGGCTGCCAGTTTACTGAAAAAGTAACAGCTCAATTTAATAATTCATGACAACAATTCCAGGCAAAGCACACAAAATATTTTTAGCATGTGGCTCAAGAACAGTTATACACAGAAATCCACAATATCAAAATATGCGATGTTACACACAGTACGTTCTTATCTGTTAAGTCTGGTGGAGGGAATAAACATTTTTTCCTGATGAGAAAATCAAAGTGGTATGCCATTTCAGTGAAGTCAAGTTGACACCTGCAGAGAAGCAAGTCATGACATTTTAGCTGACTGCTTCCCCCCCGCCCCCGCCCCCCACCTCTAGTTGTGGTTTGTTTCTTCATTTTATTTACCCTGACAGACAAAAGAAACCTAGATGAAAATGTTAGAGGAGGATTTGGCATCCTTTCTCATAATTCTTTTTTTCTTTTTTTCTTTTTCCGTTTTTTCCTCTGTTAAATAAGTAGTTCATACATTCTGGGCTCTGACAGTTCTACAGAGGAGAAAAACACTCAAAAATATTTGTGTTAAAACACAGTGTCCCTCCCTTCTCTTTGCACCCCCCACCCTCTGATTTCTCAAACATAGCTACGTTTCTCAAGATAATAAGCTTCAGGTTTCGTAATAAGAGATCTATTTTAATGTCATCCTGGCATAGTTCTGATTGACCGAGCTAGTAAGATCCTTAAAATATGAATTTAGGATCAATAATATTTATAGCCCCATTTATAAAGCAGAAGTCAAAGGCATGTATAATGCTGAATTTATTAAGGGAACTTACACTAGGGATTTTGTTTACTAGCCTCTAATCCTACCTCTACTTTTTAACATCTCATTCTGTAACAAAATCAAATATAAGTTGCAGGTGTTTATAAGTGTAAAAAAATCACATAAGGACGCTCACAAATTATATCTATTGTGACCTAATATTGTAGTATAGGGTACCCAACAACCATGTTTTTCTTGGCTGTATCTTATTTGTTAAATGTGGGTACCATTAAAGAATATGATAAAGTTATTGTAATGGAATTGAAATACATTTTATTACATCAATATAAGTTCCATTTGCTGTGCAAAATGACAGTGCTTAATAATTTTATATTACAAGCATAATTATGATATCAAATTAGTAATTTTCACAAAGTACTTGCATTAGACACTCATATGATATGATGCAGTATATTTCAATTCTCTGTGGTGTCTGAAAATACACATTCCTTTTAATGGGGAAAAAGTGGAGATGCTGTAAAAGGAAGCATCTCTTGGCTCCATCGAGCAGTTTCATAAGGACATTTACCTTCCACTGGGGTACAGATATTACCTAGATATTTTTATAACTAGGTTCCACTACACTGTTGTTAAAGCTAGAAAAGTTACTGAAGTAAAAAAATTGTGATGTCTTCCTCTTTGGCGAGAATGTCAAAGGTCCCCCAAACTACTGCCTTGCTATTCTGAGCAGTCTCTTAGTTTGACAGATTCCACTGGTACCAGTAAGGCTGCTCGCGATGGAGTAGGTTGTGGGAAGGATGACAAACTCCAGTTCAGAGTCTGAAAACGTGAGCTAGTCAAGTTGCAGAACGCCCTTGTGAGGTGGAGAAAGGAATCAATTTGTGCCCCACCAAAGTGCAATTCCTCCCAAGGTAGAGCACAGCAGACTTGGCAGTGCTGAGCTGCAGTGGTTTTAAGGCAGGAACTGAAGCCTCTTGCATCCAGGTGATGTAACTGTGGAACCTTTTTTCCTCTCCTTAAGACTTTTTGCATAGAATTTAGTTTCTGTTCAGGTGCTGACAACTTTTGCAATGCAAATTTGCTCAAGGGTTTGGCTTTTTATCTTCTGAAATAAATGACAGAATGCTACGAGGAGTCACTAGCATTTTAATAAACCTTTAAGAGTCTGCCTTAAATACCAGTTTTCTATACTAGAAAGCTCATCAATATCTAGACAGCCATGCAAACAGCTAGGAGGCCAGTCCATTAATGAAATGTTAATGACTGAATTAGACCTGTAATAACAGAAGTAGAATGTACTGCTGTGAGTCCATTAACATCAGCAGACCCTGCTGGGAAACAAGTAAACACAACATACAAAGGGAAAACTTGTGCTAATCAACGGTTCTTGTGCAGTAAAGGTGCTCGGAAGCATGAGTTGTAAATCCCATTCACTGCTATGCCAGTGTCATTATCTTTGCACAGTTTATCTGAGCAACTTAGCTCAATATACGTCTTACAATGTGGTAATAAAACATGCACAGCAGCGTTCACGCAAAATCCGTGCCCCGATGGTGAGTCAAAGCCTACTGCTGAATATCCCGACAAACACATCTATTGCGACATGTAAGAATAAGCAATGTTTGTAAGAATAAGTGGTGTTCGATGGCAATTGCAGCTTCACGCTGCAGCTAGTCCAGGTGGGTAACAGGCAACGGTAGTTATCACCTGATAGATGGTTGACCCAAGTGAAATGGAATTTATGGTCCCTAACTAAGGCCCTCGTAGACATCACAGAAACTACCACTGTTGGCACTAATTACGAGTGCTGTTAAAGTTTTATATTGTGCCTTAAAAGTTGATTGGGCATTGCAGAAGGTGTTAACCCTAACAAAGGCGATGGGAACAGCAACCTTGCTAACAGCTCCATTGGTGACCTTGTAACCCGTGGTGTGAGACTTCTTGGCTTGCGAAATAGAAATTAATGACTTGACTTCTTGGAATGAGAGCTTCCTCTTCCCAAATATATATCTTACTTTTTTCAATAAAAGTGAAATAAAAATAGTTGCCTTGTCTTTGGGTCTTGGAAACCTCAGCAATTTCCCTCCTGTAAGGCAAAAACCCAAACCATTTGCCGCATCTTCCTGCTGTGCAAAAGCTATCTGTCAGGCTGAATTGTGGCAGCTTTTAGAATGCAGTTGTCGATTAAAAATTGCATACAACTTCGGTGCTCTGGAAAGCAAAATATGTGTCCACAGTATGTGTCGTACAAAATACAAGTGAGTAACCCCCAGACTGCAGCTATCACAAACTCTGTTTGATTCCCTTCTTTTAACCTACTCGGATCTGCAGTGTCAGGACCAGCTTCCACACAGCTCAGCAAAATGCCGAGGAGGCAGGGAAATTGAGGTTCTTTTCTCTGTTTTTTTTTTGTGGATGTTGCTGTTTATTTCCATCTTCCTGACACTGCCATAGCATCCAGTATTAGTTGGTCCTATTCACATGACCCCTAGCAAGAATCTCCACAGCTCCTGTTCCCTTTGTGACACCTTATAGGCAGATAAGAAGTTGTCACCAATGGATTACAGCTAGAAAGAGGGACCTGGATGATCCAGCAGTTGAGGTACAGCAGTTTGTTGTTCATCTGTCTCTCATAATGTGATCGTGTGCGAACACCTTCATGTCATCCACCCACCTTTTTTTTTTGCCTCTCCTTTCTTTCCCAAGCTTTGCATTACTTTTCTAGTTCTTTTATTATTATTATTATTATTATTATTATTATTATTATTATACTTCAGTAAAACTCTTCTTTTTGTTTTGGTCTTGGAGTTGCAACCAATAATAAAGAAAATAGGGAAATAAGATAAATAAAACGTGCAGGAATCACGTGTGTGTTATGCAGCAGCATAAAGACATAAAAGGGAAGTAGGGTGAGAAGTAAGTTAAAATATTTTGTGAATAACTGGCAAGATCTGGGTGAAGAAGAACATGTCTGGGAAGAGGCTGTGTGGAGAGAGAAGGTGAGAATGGGCACTGACCCTCTGCGAGTCCGTCAGATGTCAGTACAGGAGAGGCATGCTGCACCAATCTAATGGTAGATCTTCCTCCCAGAGTGCTTAATATGAGCTGCAGGAGTCAATCACCCTTCTAAGCCTGATGTCTTGAGAAAATAAGTGGAAAATGGAGAGTGAAGTGCTTCCTTGGCTGGTGCTGTGGATGGCCCACACAGATATTCATCTCAAGGCTTTGGTCCTCCTTAGACAGCTGTGGGTACATGAAGGAGCGTATGGCTGAAGTAGTGAAAAGGCAACATGTCTGGATCTTATCTAAACTTCTCCATTTTTGGCAAGATTAAGATATGTGGAGCTCAGTATCTTATTCCTACTCCTGGAAACCTCAATGCATCTCCTGTGGAGTCTTCCAAGGGGCTGCTTTCCTCCCACCTTCCCCCACACCACATGCAGAGGTTTGATTTGATTTTTATTCCATAAGAACACAAATATCCTACCTGATTTCCCCCATGTCATGAAAAAAGGGTCCCCTACAATGTTTTCTGGGGACACTCATTTGCAATAAGGACGGCCAGTCCCGGGGATAGGATACTTAGGTAAGATGTGGGATACCTGTTCCCAGATCCCAAGGTGGTCATAGGCTCTTCGTGTCACCTTGAGCAAATCAACTGTACTCTGTGTTTCAGGTCTGTATCCCTAAATTAGGGTTAATAGCACCTCCCTATCTCATAGGGGTGTTCAGAGGGAAAACCATTAAAGAAAATAACACTGGGGGATGCATAATACACAAAATTAAATATATATACATCATTACTTTCCTTCAAGTACTATCCTAATTTAAATTTTGGGCAACTATCTAACTGCCTGAATCCATAGTGGGCTTTTGGTTTTATGGCACCGTATTTGTTTCCTAGAATAACACTGAAGGACTGTATAGTGGAAGCTAATTTAATTAGAAAGAACACAGCGAGCTGATTATGGACATTGAAGAAATAAATACAATATCTGAACACTGAAAGAAATGGTAGCATTAACTGTAAATCCTATGAACCACTCACTACTCTTCCCTCTGCACAAAAAACCTTGGCATAATTTCTGAGTTGGGCTGGACTTTAGAAACACAAGCCTATGTGAACCTCCTTAAATATCAACTATTTTTTTTCTTTTCAGAAAAAAGCAACTTTTTTGATATAGCAAGTTGAGTAAGTCACACTGCCTGTAATTTGCTTGTCAGCAGAACAGTTTTTTTCTTTGCCGTTTTTACTTGTATCCTGAAGCATTTTTCATCTTTCTTACCACATTTTCACTGGCAAACAGAATTTTAGGGAATAAGTTTTGTGCAGTATTCACAACTGTGAATATGATACCAGATCTAAAATTCAAACCATACAATGAAATGGTCTGTGAAGAGGTCAAAAGCAAGTAGTAACATCTGACAAGAGAGCATCTGTTGGATCAGAGCTGATGGACTAATCCTCTCTCTACAATATTTCCTGAGCCCGTGAGTGTACTGTTTCCATTTTGCTTACCTCAAGAATGAAAGAGAAACACTTGATGAACAGATTTTATGTTTGATGACTGCGAAGTGAAGAACATAGCAACATGACATAAGCTTTTCAGTAGTAAACTCACTAGAAAGTAAGTTGATGCAAGTTGTTCAACACATTGATTTAATTGTAGCATCAGTTATTCAGAGGCCAGGGATTTCATTTCGTATTGTGCAACTGTAAGGTGATGTGAAAAAAAAATGCCTTGCTATTTTTCCTCTATTTGGGGCAAACTTAGTACAGATACAAATGAGGATGCAGTGGCAGGACTCTGACTTATGGTAGGATCTGTTTTTTTATAATGTAGGTAGGCTCAGCAACACAAAATAGTTGATCCCTACTGACATCTTTGAAAAGCTATGCTTTAGGTATTTCCTGAGAAGTCCAGATTGTCTAAAGTCTTTCCTGAAGCTCTGTTCATGTACAAGGAAAACTTTGATGGACCGGTGATGCGTTGGTACACAAAGCTTTGGTAGTAGCTGACTTTGCCAAAGGTCTTAGAATACAAACTTTGAAAAGTTATTATTAATACAGGACAGTGCATGTGCTTTGCTTGTATGAGTGGTCTGTGCAAAGAGAGAAACTTTTAGGATAAATCAAAGTAATATTTTACTGTCTTGTTCTCTTGTCGTTAAATTGTTATCCTAGGAAATCAATAACACTTTTATTTCATAGCATTTATGATTTCAACTTGCAGCAATCAAATGTGTATTTACAGTACGTGTAAAAACCTGTGAACCTTGTCCTCAGCCGTCACACCAGTTTCAAATAAGATGCAATACAGTGGGAAGAGAAATAGCAACACAGGTGCAAGATAATGTGACCTGTTAGAAGGAATACTTGGGAAAATGTTAGTAGCTAATAGAGATAAATTAATGATCTTTGTATTTTTTTCATGTACACATAATGAAAAACTTGTTATCTGGAGAAGGGCTTTGGCCGAGGTGTCCAGTTGAGGACAGAGTTTTATAAACTGGATGGAAGGCAGGAAGGAGGGGACATGACAGAAGCAGAAGCTTTGAAAAGAGGGAGAGATTTTTGAACAGCAAGATCTGCAACAGAAGGGAGAACAAGAAGCTCGAATGTAATGCGGGAAAGCCAGAAGGAGATTCAGCAAAATAGGGAAGAGGTGGTGAGTCTTCCTTGACTGCATGCTTCATCCAGAGTGGCGTAGGCATCAGGGTGATGGGATGAGGGCAGTCACAGCAATCAGAACCGCAAATGAAAACCTCTTGAACAAGAAGTTTTAGCTTTGTGTATGGACAGAAATGAACTTTGAGGTGCAGGTGACAGTTCAGGTTGGGCCTCGGTGCTGCTGGGCTACTTGGCTCCGTCGCAACATCTCACTCCATTTCTCACCTCTAATGGGGTGGTTTAATTTTCTCAACCCACCCGCAGCTGAGGGAGGACTGATATTATTGAATGACTATAAATGAGTGATTACAGTCTGCTTAGAATAAAACTGTATTAGGGCTTCCTTCTTCCCTGAGCGCGGGAGTACTTGTGTCCCGACGTTGCAGAGAGCCCTGGGTGGTTGGCAGCCTCCCCGATAACCCACCCTACCCTGAAATCCTGGCAGCTGCACCCCACCGAGTGAGAATTGTTGCTTTTTGTCCACTTTTTACAAACTTCGGAGGGTAGAAAGATTTCAGTAGATACATTTATTTGTCTGATTTTGCTGCCTGGTGTCATACAGTGAGGTTTGCTGAAGTATTAGCTATCGCTTTAAATTCTTCTCTCTTTGAGTCATTCCATCCCGTATATAATTCGAACAGGTTTTTGTATAATTATTTCTCTCAATAATTACCATTATACAATTGCTATAGCTGCCAGTTTTGTTTTTCTTTCCTGCCAGAGAATAGCAGAAACGTATTACGCATTCGTGTAACTTATGATCTTTGATTCATGTTTAAAATGCATGGAATATTTTTCATTTTCTGTTTGAGGCAATACCTCATCTGGGATCATACCTCACAGTGTAAGTTTACACTGTGTAAATGGATGCCTTATACTGCAACGGGGTATAATCCACAATGAAAAAGCAAAAGAAGGAAAAAAAGAAAAAAAAACTAAATTTTGAAGGCGTTAGAGGGCCAGTGAATATTAATGGCTACAGGTAGAGGTATAGCGCATCTGGACAGTAATGCAGAAAGGTTTTGTGTATGGTTTCTTTTTCCCTTTTAAATAAATCTGATTTGACCATCATTATAGCCCTTTGTTGTTGGCTTTTGATGAGGATTCTAGGAAATTGGTTTGCTGGCGTGTGTGGTTTACTGGCAGGGAGAGCAAACTGGAATCTGGAGGCACAAATCTTCCTACTGGATATCTGATTCAAGAAGTTGTACTCTCCAATAGAGAGGAAATAAAAGTTTTTTTAGGGTTGAATTTTCTGTGAGTGTTTGTTTTTTCCCCCAGGGTAGGTGGGAATAGGTGCAGAATGTTGGAGGAAAAGGGCGGCAGACTTGTAAAGATTGTTGTGGAGAGAGTAAAAATTTCTGGTACAAAATTCAACCTGTATAAAAGCTGGTGTCCACCTGGGTGTGCAGGGGACATGAGGGCAGCCACACACAAATAATGAAATGACAGCTCGTTGTTCTAAATGGATTGGTGGTGCTATTTGAAAGCTGATTTATTGCTTTCTGCTGACAAGCACAATTAGAGAAAAAACATTTTAATCTCAGGATTCATGCTGAATTTTCCTTTGAGAGACACTAAAAATTGGAATGTAAATAAAAAAGAGAGGAAAAAAGCCTCAGAATACTTGGAGTACGTAGGCATGAACATGAGATGCTTATTCTAAAAGGGATTGGGATTGGGATTGAAGCTTGCATGATGGCACAAACAGTTTATATTTGCAGCTAGAAGAGGGTACTTGGAAGAGAGTAGACATGTCCTCTGTGTCCATGTTGTATGCTAGGCACGTGGGAGCTTGGACACCTAACTCTTCTTTGCCTTTTAATATTTTGACTTTAAGTGAGAAAACAGGCAGAGTGTACAGATGCATTTGATTACTGATGAGCATTATAACACGAGCAGCACCATGATTTATTAGAGTAGTTGTTGACTGAGATTCCAAGAAAAGGTAATTGTTTCAGAATTATCCTCACAATTAATTTCACATGTGTGAAGTCCATTAACTCCAACTACAGGCCACAGGATACGTTTAAACGTTCACAACAAGGTCTGAGTTTTGAGAGGGGAAGGATGGGTCTCTGGTGACGATGGCTGACTTCAGGGGAATGTGAGTGCAGGATGGTTGGTTTTTTTTCTGCTTTGTCTCTGACTTCCTCTATGACCCTAACTTATTGTTTGTTTCCTCATAAATGAAAATGTTCATCAGCAGAATGAAGTGCTGATGAAATGGAGACATCAGAGATCCTAAGGTGCTTGGACCATGGCAACAGTAGCTTTTGTAAGTAGTAGTATATAAATTTTAACACGTGATTATCATTGATCTTTAGTCATCTGTAGGTTTTTACACTGCTTGCGTTGTTGTCTGACAGTAGAACAGGGATAGGATGTCAGACTCTTGTAAGAAATTTGTATGTATTAGCAGAACTACTGCTTGTACTATACCACGAAATGCTAACAAGTACGATGTGCCAGAAAACCAGTAGTATGCACCCTCAGCAAACACGATATATGTGTTATGACTCGTAATACGATGAATTCTGAACAGAATTAATCCTTACTCAATCATTAAACAATGAGAAATATTGAGTTGTTTTTCTTAAGGATTAGGAAAATTCTTTTGGAAAGAGACAAACATTTGTCCCTGCTGGAAGCTCCTTCAGCTGTAATGCATCATTGTGCCTGACCAGCCCTAGAAACCTTGGAAAGACAAAATATGTACAAGCTGGTTGTTAAGCATATGTGATATGTTTTGCCTTGTCACCTGGCAACGAAAAGGTTTTTCTAAACAAATTTCATACATTGCCAAAATTCCAACTTTTTGAAACACGTAAGCTGCTTATTTTTTATTTATTTATTTTTCCTTTGTCAAACGCAGCCCAAGGTACATCTTTCTCAGAAGAGCGAATGTTATCATTTGTACTGGTAGAAGAAAATTACTTTAATAAATTTAATTCACTTATTCTTATGTAGTGCATGTAACAGCACTGGGACTGTAAGAAAATGTAGAAAATATACTGTCTTCAGAGCTAATTCATAATCTGTCTTACACATTTTTTAAAGTTAACAAACCAACAAAACAAACCAAATAAATCCTTGATTGCCCTAAATTTAGCTAATGAGCATATAATTAAAAGAATGTTCTGCTCAGGATGAAGTTTTTAGATAATAAATAATGCTGGGATCTATACATTGTTTAGGGGGAATATGTTTATAATATCTGGTGAAAGAGAAGTGAAAGTTAATCATTTTTTGAGTCACAAAGAATTTAGCATAGAAGTGATCAAACTGTTGGCTGCCCCGTCTCTACGTGTTTAGGTCAGAGGGGAAAAAAACCAAACCCTGAGATGTCATTTCTTAAGCTCGAATTAAAGGTTTTAAGGAGAATACTTCAAACTGCAGTGGAAAAGCTACATTGCTACACTCTGGCGAACCTTAATGACCTCATACATTCAGTTACCTCCTTAATCTGCCAGTTATGTTTTCTATACATCTGCTGCTGTCTGATTACCAATATATTTATCTTTTACCATCGGTCCCTTCTTCCCTGGTGTGCGGCGGTGTCAGTGCTGATCCAAGCCAGTGCTGATGGGATCACAGTTCATTACCGCGCGGAAGGTGATTGGGATTTGGGCACACAATGGGGTGTGACACCGTCGAGCGAGGGGAGGCAACTCGTTATAAATGAGAACGCTCCGGTAATGATACACGGAGTTTGGGAGTCAGCAATGATGAGTAGACCTCTTAGTGTTATCCTTGATAGGACGGAAAAAAAAAAATGACACCCAGGAAATAAAGACGGATGGTTTCTGTGTGATTCATACATGATTTTCCTGGTTCCGTGCTACCTGGACTGGCATCAACGCCTGATAAAAATGATGGGTTGTCACTGGATGTGCACACCACAACGTGGCCATCAGCACCGGAGTGCCACGTATTGGAACTGTGCTGCAATGTAAAATGTTTAGATTTTTAAGTACCATAATGGTGAACTAAAAAGCGCTTTTGTTTCTCGTGCCATGAAGAGAGAAAAAAGGGGCTTTAAAATGATAAAACAATGGTAGCCTCCTCACTGAATGATGCAGCACTTTGTAATAATGCAGTACGTTTTGAAAAGATCTGTATTTTTTCAAAGACAAACATCAAATAGAAGGAAAAAGGTTATGTCACCTTCACCCTCACAGTACTGTCATTTATATGCTATCAGCTCATTAAATTCACATTAAGATACTCCATGGGACTTTAGGAGCTATTAGTGCACCTAAAATGGCATAACAAAATCTCAGTTCACTTTAAGAGAGATGGCATTGCGACATTTTGTATTTCATCACTGAATTATTATAGTCTCAGATGCATTCTGCTGTGATGGTAATGGAAGGAGGAATACTAGAGAGGAAAGCTGTCCATTTGTTTATCCCCAGGGAGAGAAAAAAGAAAGTTTGATAAAAAACTAGAGTGGAAGTAAAGCATTAACAATTTAACCCCTGTAGCAATGCTAAAGAACACACAGGATTTTTATATTCTGCTTTTCAGGATGTTTTGAAATAAATAAAGAAAGAAAATTTTTTGTATAGGGAGTTGCTTTAGGCAATGGAAGGTGCGGCAAATGTACTGCATGAATGCAGGCATCTAAGTCTTTTATAGGTGAAGTCTCTCATGACAGCCATAAAATACCGTCCTTCATATAAATTCTCATGAAAATATAGCTGTTGTGATTAAATTTGATGTTCTTGTTAGTTTGTTGTTGTTACCCGCCCCCACCTTTCACCATCAGCAAGTAAGTGTGTTGCTACAGGTAAATCTGCAACCCTGGATTTATAAATGCCACGTGGGATAATTGCTTGGGCAGTATGTTCAGGAAAGAATAAGGAAAACTGAAGCCATACTGGTTTATCAGTAAAGAAATAATATACATATACATGAATACTAAATAAACACTATACCGCTTAATAAAAAAAATATGGATATCTGAATTAGTAAACCATATATATTTACGTTTTGGCTCTGGAAGGATAGCTTGGTCTTAGGGAGTTTTTCTATATAGAGAATCTATGTAACTGCAACTGTACACGATATACATGTATTATATATATATTGGAGGACAGAGAATAAGTTAAATCCAGTTTTTAATTTCAGGCAAGTTAAGCTAATTTTCTTATAAATGTGCATGAAAGATTAAAAAAAATCAGAAGTGGCTTGAAGTACATTCAGTCACTTTATGCAATATATTTTTCTTAATATCTATTTAGAATTATTTAGAAAACACAGTAATTCCTTAGAAGTGCTTCCTTCTCTCTCCAATCAACACAAAAATGCCATGACTCAAGCGCATGTTGCCTCACACGCAACAAAAAGCCATCAGAACAAAAAGACAATTTGAGAGTCTAAAACATTGTCGAGCCTTCGAATGCACATACGCCGGCAGTGAAACTCATTCCCGTGCGGAGAGCCAGGGCGAGCACAACTTCAGCTTTCAAAATACCTCTTAACTGCAATTACCTGATATACAGGTCTTTGGCGGAGCAGCGGTGGATTTCTTCAGTGGAGAGGGAGCTCAAAGACATGGGAAGTGTCATTGCAAAAGCAAGATCGAGGTTTTGAAAGTAGAGGGGAGGGAAGTAGCAGCACAGGGAATAATGGCTTAATAAATGCAGACCGAACACCTGCTAAATTTAACACAGCATTTGACTACATTCAGTGCTTCAGAGCGTAATCTCTTTAGCACAGGGATTCTGCTGCTTATTAGATAGTTCACCTGTTGAAAAGCACGATAGATGCCAGTTTTATCACCAGTAAACTGTTCTTGAATGGTTACTCTGAAGGCTAAAACATGACCGCACAGTGGATATAGTTTTCTAACAGACAAAAAAAGCCCAAAAGACACGTTGCTTTTAAAACCTTGGTTTTTGCATGGTGTTGGTTTGCCCTTTCCTGATGGTGTGGGATGCTGACGTGAGTGCTGAGTAGCTCGGGAGGCAGCACGGCTCATTCCCATTAATGACTGCTGGAAAGCAGAGGCAATGTAATAGGGAATTTTGGCCGTTCTGGGACAGGTTTTTTAAAGGTCTAATGAAGGTTTACAGTACTAGTGTTATTGCTAAAGAGCACTAAATTTTAACCTATCTCCAGGCAATGCTACATTTGAAGCCATGAGAAGTGATTGCACATAAAGAGGGGAACTCAGCTTTTAGGAAGATGTGAGACAAAAATCAGCAGTATTTGTGCAATTAGGTTGGGGAAGATACGGGTGCAGGGGACACCCCGAGGGAAGATGTCAAAACCAAAGAATGGTGTATGGTCACGGATAGATCGATGTGGTGAAGGTGGCTGTAATTCTGTGTATTTCAAGTGCCCTGTTCAAACCTCAAGCTGCAAACTTGCTGGGTTAGCTGGAAGAAAAGAAAACTTTGTCTTGTACGTATTTTTCCAAAGGAAGCCAGCCACAATTTGATTAACCAAGTTTGTATTTACCATATTACCAGTGACATTGTGATGTATTTTGGAGATGTAAATAATTTGGTGTCCATAAGAACTCAATTCATGCTTTTATCCAGGTGAAATCTTCGTTGTCAGAAGCAGAGATTCAAACCTTGACATTGTGGCTGATTTAATCCAAACACCGCAAGAGCACACAACAACCATACAGTTGCACCAAGCTCACAGATGACTGTGACCACTGTGCCATGGATTTATGGGCATTCACCAGGGGAATCCACAAAGACATGACCACCTCTGTAGAAATATAGTTTCATAACCCATTTACTATTTATCTAATTTTTTATTTGGCTAGATTTAGATTATTTATTTATTGAGATGTTATTTAGATAGATTTATTTAGCTATAAGTAGCTGCTATTACCCCTTCAATGGCAACATAGTGTAGGAACCAATCATGTCATCAATGGATGAATTAAAGCTTTTCTTCATCTGCCAGGTGGAGCCGGATGGAGGATTGCTTCTGATCCATGCAGCTGCAACTCCAGACTAGATGTTCCTCCTAAAAGTATGTATCTTGGCAGGGCATATCCTACGGCAAAGGAGCTCCAGCACAGCAGATTCAGAGCAGAAAAGCCTCCAGCGCTGTTGGGAAGATAGACTGGGAGAAATCTTTGTCATGTTCATTTCCCATCTGCAGCCCAGCATAACAGTCAGGTTACTGAGAATCACATTTGGTCCAGAATTTATCAGAGTTGACTAACGCTATCCTTTCCGAAGTGAATGTCAAGGGAAGATAGACCACTCCTACTCCAGGCTAAGCGCATGTGGTTGGGTGCTGTGGATGAGGGCATGGGAGGGGGAGGTACTTGCTTTCTACCCTGTCGCCTTTCAGAAGGCAAACATGATCCAGTTTATCTGCTGTGCATTACAGTCTGCATCTGCAAGATAGAAATAAAATGTGTTGACATCACTACCATCCACCAGAGAGGCTGATTTTACATTGGAAGTACCTTTTAGTAAGTTTGCCAAAAAATGCAGTGACTCTGATACTTAATAGCATTCAGGGGTATCTAATTTACAATCTTTTAATCAGCTCCAAATTATTCATGCTATTTGTTTACTGTAAGTTTATTATCAGGTAGCTTTTATTTCATATCTTGCCTGGTCACCCAGGCCCTGTAAGTGTCTCGCACCATGTCTTACTGATCCTTAATGTTTGTTTTATAAGGTGAAACGGAGTCCCTCCTCTATCCTTGTATAGACACCTAAACCAGAAATCTCCTTAAGCTAGTAAAGAGCTTAATTTTGCACTTTAGTTTTTTGTCACACCTCATGACATATAGTAGATAATCATTACTGCCACTAATGGCTTGTCTACAGTGCTAATCCTTTCACAGGTATTAACCGAAATGGCTTGAAGTAAATATTGCTCTGGTTATAGACCTATCTAGGGTTCAGTATCTGACTATTATGCAGCGTGTCAAGAAAATAACTGTGGGACGCTTGCTCTGTAAACTGTTCTTACAGCTGCACTAGACCTGCCCGGCTCCATGACATTTCCAGGAGGGCTCAGTGGTACACACTGCCCTCTCGAAAGCTCGTTGGCCAAAAGTTAATCTCGGACTTGTCTCGGCTGGTTTGCAGAATCCACCCCAGTATCCAACTCCCAGAAGACTTTAAGTTCCTCGCTACCAGATTGAGGAGAGCTGAGAGTAGAATAAATGGAGACCTGAATAAATTTACGCTCTTTTAAACAAACTGATGGGCTACAATGTTAGTGCACGGTAATATTATTCTAAGTACCCATGATGCTGGTTTTGGCACCGACACTCTGCTGCAGCGTGTAGGAGAGATCCTGACCTGCCTTCCTCTTGTGGCTACACACAAGGTACTATATCAATAAGAAAATTATTTGCGTTATCTTAGTCAATTAAGGAGTGTATTTTCAAATAATGAGGTGAAGCCCAGAGCTATAAAGTGTGGTACGTGCTTTGACAAAAACAAAAACAAAAAAACAGCCAAGCAATTTATAGGCATGGAATACTTTTACCAGCCTGAACGGTGAACAGCAAGTTTAGTACTTAGTTTAACATGTAAGTAGTAATATACAGTGAAATGTAGAGTAAATTAAAAAAGAAAACCCTAGCTAATAGTGAACCTTAAGTATGTTTGTTAAATCAGAGAGAAAAAAAAATTGTGTTTTTTCTGGGGGAAAAATAGAAAAAGGTCATAAAATAGAAAAGGTCACAACGTGTTTCTAACTTATCTGGACATGGCTAGAGGGAAACATTGTGTAGCAGAGTGGTCCCATGGACTCCAGGCTTCAGTTCAAAGCAGTAATTGTAAGCGATCAGTCAGTGCCCTGCTTCAGTCTGGCGTGCTTGTCTGAGCAAGAAGACCCTAGATACTAGGATTCCTAGAGGAATCACCACCATTGGTGGTGAGATGTAACAGTGGGTCCTAGCCAAATCCCCGACTGGATCCACCATCACCACCGAGGCGCAGGAAAAGAAAAAAGTTCTCTGACACATTTTCTGGTGTTTCTGTATTAGCTGAACATAGCTTCTAAGATGGCATGTTAATATCTATAACCACATTTTGATTGCTAGCATAAGGCATTTAGCGTAACGGCAGTGACTATTGCTAGGGGTTCGGTAATGTGATTGAGTTACTGTGGCTTGACAAATTAACAGGCATCAGCTGAGCCCCAGAAACCAATTTGGTGCACCCTCATAGCCTGTGGCAACTGGAGGGTAAAATACATTATCTTCAACCTGAAAGAAAGAAGTCTAATCTAACTTGTTTTATCCTCTTTTGAGATGGCCCAAGAACATACAAATTGGGCAGAGCGCTTCAGCAGATACTTAGTGATCCTTCACTCTGCGGTAACTCTTGTGTCTCGGCCCTGTGTCTCAGCTCGAGGTCTATAAATGTGCCTGCACTGTGCCTAGATTGCCTTGAGGTCCTAAATGGCCAATGTCAAACCAGCGTGGCTGCCTGCAGGCTGCCTTCTGTGGGACTGACATGCCAAGGAAAGGGCCATCAGGAGGGGTGGTGTAAGGAAATGAGTGCAAATAAACCAGACAAAGTTAATACTAACAGGAATGCCACAGCATGTAAATGCCAGGTCTGTAATACAATATCTCAAAAAAAATAGGACATTTGTCAACTTTTAGGCAGGTTCACATTAAGTTCTTATTTCTTCTTTTGTTTTGTTTATTTTTTTTTTACGTTTTCTAAAACACAGGGTCATGTCAGAGGAAGCCTGGTGTAGGCAGAAATTGGGAAAGATGTTTGTTAAAATTTGAAGTGACTATTTCTGAGCATGGGTTTCTACTATATTTGCTTGCTTTCAACAGAAGGTGGCATGTGATGTGACACACATGTTACAGAGCACTCAGACACGCTGTTAATTTTGTGTAGGACAGATAAAGTAGACTTCGGGGATGACTTTAGCTTTGTGTGTGCATCTCGCTTTGTTATGAAGTGTCATACATAACCCAGCATCATTCAGACAGACTTCAGGAAATACTCAGTCTAGCACTGAAATTGCCAAATACACGATACTTTGACACTACTTGTGGTGAACATTGCTTTGGGAAGTGTTGCACTGTTATTACATAGAAGAAACATTCTTACGTGCGTGTTGGGGGGAGAGAATGTTAATTTGGAGGATGAAAATGCCTTTTTAAAAAGTAAGCAGGTAAAAATGTACCTTTCCTCTTATGTTCTTTTCTATGGAACCATCCTTCATGACTCCTCTTGAAGATGTGGTCTGAGCACCTCATAGTACAAGTATCTTCTCTTTTAGGTCATCACATGGGTTTTCTTAATAACTATTGACAACTCATTTGCCATACAGTGATTTAGTTTCTCGGGGCCTAAAACGTTTCCTTCTAACTTAAATTCTTGGCTGCAATACATGGGCATCTGGAGGGTGTGTAATGTGACAGTCTGTGATCTCTAGGAGATCAGGAAAGATATAAAGTTTACTTCTGTCCTTAAACTCTGAAACTATAAACAGGGGCATAAGTGGAAGACTGACCACTTGGACAAAGATCTTATGTAAAAACAAGTTACAGAAAAAGTAAAAATAGTCCAAGCTCAGAAGAGGTTGAAGTACAGTCAAAACCAAGACTGGGGTGAAATGCAACAGAATGCACACAAGGTAAAATAAAGATCCATATGCTGTAGTACAGAAAGAGAAACGGTTCAATAGGTAGGATGTTGCTGCAATCCTGACCACAAAAGAGCTTTCAGAGTCAGTATAAAAAAAGCTCTTAAATTTTCCTCCCTATGTGTAGCAGCAGTAAAAAAGAATGAAGGGGATGACAAATCAAGAAAATAAAACAGATAAATTAGAACAAAAAAAAAGAAAAGTTTGAGAAAATCATATTATAAATTCATATAAATTGAGTTGACCAGAACAGCCACAGATCTAAGAGTGGTTTCAGGTCTTGGTGATTGCACTCTTTGCTTGATCAAATTTCAAAACAGGTATGTTTATCCTTGATAAAACCAGCCCTGATCCATGGCTGCTTATCTAAACATTTAATAAGCCATAAAGAGCGAAAACCTGCTGTCCTTACTCAATTCTGATTGCCAATAGGAAATTGCATGAAGTCACAGTGATGAGATATGGCCCTGAGTGACCCTTATCCAAAGATGTCTTTGAGATGCTGTTTTCTCAGGATGGTTGTAGGTGGAGTGTATGGAAAAGATGTGGCTTAGGAAGTAGTTATGAAAACCTGCATGAGCATTCGATTGGCAAACACTATATTTCTTGAACTTTTAACTGTACCTATAAATTTTTGCTTTATTTCTTTTTAAATAATGGGTCATTTCAGTACCTGGCACACATGTGTATGATCTGCTGTTAGCTGAAATCTGGTCATAGAATGCATGGGTTGTGCAGCCAAGATAAAGTGATGCTCAAAGCTTCTGGCTAAACCAGAGTCCTATATACCGTACCATCCACTCTTACACACATCTTTATGATAAAATAATGCATAAACCTGATAACTGATTAAATGAGAGGTGTGGACAGTAGTACTTACTTCCTAAAGTGCTGGCTTGGTTCTGAGATGACTGGCTGTACCTAAATCCCTGCCAGGTGGAATGATTTCAGCCAAACCAGGTCACCTTGGCTGTATCTCATTTTACCCATAAAGTAGGGATAATTAGCTATGTTTTCTCCTCTATAAAGTCTTGAGAATTGCCGGTCAGCTGGATATCCTTGTTTTATAGGAAATCAGCCAGATCTCTAACTCCAGTTTGTAGCAGAGTAAAACATGTAAGAGAAAAAAAAAATTATCAGTGATGTACACTAATAATTACACTTGTAAATACTTTTCTGTCGTTGTTTTGACTCACAAGAGTATGCAGGAACACTTCACTGTTTTCTTAGAGCTGCCGAGTATTCTTGCATTAGTTATATTGCAGTCTTCCCTTCTCTCATTAAATCATGATCCATATCAGACAAAACCTGATGTCTGGTCTTACCATCCGGCAATATTTGCTCGATGAGAACTTCGACTCTCGCTAGTAATGAGAGAAACCTTTCCTGAGCACATCCGTCGGTATAGGAACTGCCCCAAGAGTATCCCACAGCTCCTCATCCAGACTGCAAGGTCTGAAATGAATCTGCCAGTGCACTGACCTTGACTTTGCCCTTATTCCAAGTATATGTATCGCTAGATATCAACAATCTAAACAGAACTAAAACCCTAAGCAACCGAAATATAAACAATCAAAACAACAAACGCATTTGTTGTATTAGCTGACAGCACCCATAATGTCACTGGACAAATATGTAAATACTGACCTAAATCCCTTTGCTAGAGACTTTTGTATTCACTTTAAATGTTGGAATAGACAGCAGCTCCCGCGGTATGACCAGAAACCTCGGTGCCCACGCAGCCCCGGGTGCAGAGCTGTGCCACAGTTGTCCTCCTTGGAGCTGAGCCTTAGCGGGATGCTATGGGATTCAGGAAACTGTGGTGGAAAGAGGGTTTGGTTCTCATGAATTTGGCACTATTCATTAGCATTCAATTAATTAAAACCAAACCTTTAACGTTTTTGGCTGAGTTGACAAAACAGACATCTGAATATGCAGAAAACCGGAGTACTGACCCAATCCATCAATTAGTTGGACGTTAATTGCATTTTTTCCCACTGACTTCAGGAGCTGTGGATCAAACCAAATGTGGGAGACAGTGTGGAATCAGTTTTCTACTGCTGAAGGCAATGACTTTCATAGGTGTTTCCTGAAGCAGGTAAATGACAACATTAAGGTTTCTTTCCATTTCAGTGGCTAATGGGAACAAGATAATAATGCTTGGGTGGTGCTGTGGTCATGTTGGCCAAAATAGGGTATTCCAGCCTCACAAATCTCAAGGGACAGAGCTAAGACTTTTGCACCGCCATGGAAACTGATGTGAATCGGTTCTCTTTCTCAGCCTTTTGGCTCAGCAGGAGGTGTTCGGTTTTCACAACGTTGCCTCTCCCCCAAAGAGCAGGAAAGGCTGGTGGCCTGGGTCGAGGCGGAACCCAAAGGCAGGCAGATTTTCCAATGTAAATTCTTAAATATCCACACAATCTTTTTTTGCAGCACGCATGAAAACAACTGCGACATACATTTAGTTGGCACACGCGCTTGCACGCAAACCCATAAGTGCCGATAAGCGGCAAGGTTAGCATACAAAGTCCTGACCTGAGAGTGTTTTGCAACGTTATATGTGTAAATCATCCATGTCCAATTAAATGAGAAAAGGAGACAGTTCATCAAAAGTATTAAGCATGCAAGGAAACTTATCTTTACATTGCAATAACGTCTATAGTTATTTTATAGTTATAGTTAGTTTTAAAAGTTTCTTACCCCTCTAATAACAGAGGGATTTTTTTTGGTAAGGATTAGACAATTGTTAATGCTAATAACTTTAATAATAACTCTTTCTGAGGTAATATCTTTAATTCTGGAGCACCTCTTCCTCGCTCAGATGGTGTTCACCTTGAGATAGGCAGCGTTCCCCTACTACTGGAGAGCTGTGGTCTGGTTTGTACACAATATTAAGTATTCGTAGTATTTCCAGATGCTTAACTCGGACTGATTTCAGCAAAAGCAGGGCAGCCTTCTGGGACCTATGATGTAATTTACTATGTATAAAATGGCAATAATGCCATTTACCTGCCTCAGTGAAATTTTATGAGGATAAAACTAAAGTTAGAATTGTCCTTAAGAATGTTTCTGACAGCACACTTTTCAACAGCTTTTTGGGAAAAGGTTTTCTGCTGCTGCACTTTCTGTTGAGGGATGTGTAAAGTGACAATTTATTATGTTTTTACGGAAACTGAACACAGGAATTTCTTATTCTGGTTGTTTCAGTGTTAATTTGTGTTTGTCCTAATTCCAGCAGTGTTTTGTAGACTCAGCGATCCGCCACCCCTGAGTGCCTCTGACCACCATACACCAATATAAAAACCATGCGGCTGTCGCATCCTGGTGGCTGGAGCTGGGATCAGGAGGCACCTGAAGCACAAGGTGCTTTTGAATGGAATTCCCTCTGTTGCAGGAGCAGCAGGCAGAACTGGCCTGAATATTATGCTGCGATAATTTCTGCTTGGAATTATTTGAAATGATTTTAATTTGGGTGATTGTAAACTTGATTGGAAATGATGAAATGTTACAGTTTCTGCCTAATAAAAAAATTCTCATTTTGGTCCGTGATAGTGATGAGACGATCAAATACGATTTACTCTGATAGAGGGAGACCCTCAATGCATGGCAAGCTCTGGCTGTTACGCACAAGGGAAGGGCACTTTCCTGTTGTAACTTCCATTGCACCAGAGCTACAGAAATAGGAAAAGCAAGTTATCCAGAAAGAGGGTATTATATAGATTCAAGTTGGGAACTTTGCCATCAGTTATGTGAAATTGCCATAGTTCTCCTCTTTTTTTTTTGTTTGTTTGTGTCACCACATTAAGCAAAACGAGGATCACTTATACACACGTTCTCATCCACTGAAATGACATGTACTTACTAGGTACAAACTACAGCACAATAGAAAAACTGAGAAAACCACTAATATCAGAACACTTCCAATATTTGGCTTCTCATATAATTGTTGAAGTGCAGTAAGTGACTGCTTTTCTGTGATACTAAAAATAACATTTTTAATAGAAAGGTCTGTTATCTGCTGCTGTATAATTTCTTCTAAAATAGGGAATAACCAAGGAAATTTTTCATTTGTAATGTAATTTAATTCTGGATTTTATTTTTGATGATGGTTGAGGTTAACTTTGATGTTTTCAAAATGAATTTCAAAGACCATCTATTCAGCTAATTTTGAAGGCAAAACATGCTGAAACTTTTATCCCAGTCGGTAAGCAGCTATCCCCTAGTTTTATTCAAGTTTTCACATAAAAATGCCAGTCGGGAATAAAACTGACAAATATATTCAATCAAAGATGGAATATTTTTTCCTCTTAAGTTGCAAATGGCTTCATTAAAATAAAAGCACCACCTTAGGGATTGCATAAAGCAGAATATTGGTACCTAAATGGTATTTATGACTCGGCTAAATGTAAAGTGAATTAAAATTTAAAGGATTACAGTCAGGTAGGCCACAGACATTCGTAGGGGAATGTCCATTAAGAAGATGAAAGAACCTGCCGTCCCCAGCGACAGGAACATGTCGGGTTAGCGGTCAGGATTACCTACACGCTTAGTGGCACTGTAAAGGAAAAACATCATGGTCGAACCCTAAGGTACTCGCGTGATGTTTACTTCAGGTGAAGAAAACAAAATCATCATGCAAACATCTAGGGATGTGTAAATTTTTATGTACATATATGTGTACATAATATAGAGATATATATCTGTATCTACATATTATATAGATATATAATATTACACCACTGGCAGGAAACTGTGGATGATAAAACAGTTAGTGATGTAAAGTCTAACCCGAGCGCTGTTATTTTACCACCAGCTTGCAGGATCCACTGCAAATTCTCCTGATATTGGTTTTGTAATGTATTTGCACCCAGCTGCAATACAGATACATGTTTTTCAGTTCCTGAACTTTTAGCTTTAAGAAGAATGAAATAATTTGCTCAGTTAATTTTTTTCAGTTGAATTCTAGCCTCTGTAGCCAACATTTTACACCACAATCAGCAAATGATTGACAGGAGTTCTTGGAAGGTCTGTTTTCTTCCCATCATCTTGGTTTCTTCATGGAATAGCCATTGTTCGAGTTACTACACAGCGGGGAGCTGGTCAGGAAATAGTTTCTCATTACTCAAAGTGTTTGTGACCAAACAATAAAATACTCTTCAAGATGTGTGCTTTTAATTTACAAAGGCATTTCTACGAAAACCAAGATTTTCAGTTACAGTTTTGAAAAAGTAATTGAAAAGATATTCACCCACCTTTAATCGAATGTCATTGTGTGACACCTATCTATGCGCTTTTCTGGCCATATTACTACAGTGCTTTGCTCCAGGCTTTGGTCTTGTTTACCTGAAAAACCACTTACATCCTAGATGCAGTCCAAATAATCAGCCCTGATGTTTATTCACCCAGCACCGGCCCCCTGAATACAGTACACCCAGGGTCTTGACAATTATTTGTGTTGAGAAATAGACATCGTGCTATTCGCCGCCTTTTAAAAAGACGTGGCAAATTTGCATAACTTTCATTTACATAATTTTATTTATTTCCTGTTGCTTCTATCCAGCTACTCCCCATTATAATGTGTTCCTGGCCCCGTACTTTCCCTTCTCTGCTGCCAGTAACTGGAGCTCACGCACACTTGCCAACATACAATTTGCACAACCATTTGTGTCAGCTCTGACTGCGGCCCTGTATGTTTAACTTAGCATATTATAATACTATAAAGCTTTAAATCCAAAGGCATATGAGATGGGATATATCTATTTATTGGAATATTAGCATTTCTAACATGACATTTTATACAATGCTTTGAACCACATGGTGCAAATTCCTTTATTTAAATAGTACCTCTGAGTCTTAATATCGTCTTTCCAATTTGGACAGATTAGCTAAGTGGTTAAGTGGTATCCTTTTATTATTCATCTACTTTGTGCCATACTCCTATCTTCGATAAGATAGGTGACTAGTGGGGTGCTTTTCCAGAGCGCATGTCTTTATAGCTGTGCATTGTTATTTACCTTTTTATATGTTTTATTTCCTACTTCATATTCTTGGAAAATTTTAGAAAATCTTTTAGATAAAAAAATATTATTAATAATAAATAATGTGCACTTGTAGAACAAGGCAGTAGCTATTTAGGAGTAATTTTTAAGTAAAATTTCTTCTCTGTCTTACTTTCTGCCCTTCACTTAAACATTCAAGCACATGATAAAAACTAATGTTTGAGTGAGGGTTTGAAAGGATCTAATAGGGCTTTGCAGGTTAAAAGTCTGGTTTAGCAGTATGCTTCTACCTGTTAGTGTTCGTGCTCATACATTGTCTGCGTGTAAGAAAGAAACTGAGTCTTTAAAGTCTTCCTGGGGATTTTCGAGGCCGGTTTATCAATTGTATTGCGCTAAGCCTGAACAGAAGAAAAGCAGGAATCGAGTGACTCCTGCTGCAGTCACATTCCTGGAGGATGGAGATGGTCCAGGCCCTTGGTGGTGGTGGTGTGGTCCACGAGGAGGCTGGGACTTGGCCAGCCCCACCATCAGTCCGATGGCTTCTGCCTCAAGTTTGTTTCTGAAACCCTGTTTTTTTTTTCTGTAGGACTCATCCAAGTGGCATTCATGAGTCAGCAGAGCTGGAAGATGGAGCTTAAAACCCCTTCGCTCGTTTCTCATATCAGTTTCATATTAGCATCTCCTAAAAGGGAATCGGGTCTTACTTATACAGGGAAAAACTAAGCTTATTCTGGACTGCCTTTGTGATATTAGCAATTGGATTTTAAGTGCTTTTGCTTCTTAGAGCAGGAAGTTTTGGGCGAGATGAACAACAGGTTCTGGTGGGCAAAGGCAGATGGAGCTGCATCGCCAAATAGCAAACCTTTCTCAGGGCGGGTGATTCAGAGCCGTTACTGAACACTGTGTCTTAGCAGGAAATGAGTGTAAGGAAAAAGAAAGTGAACCAAAGTACTTTATTTATGAAGATAAGTTCTGAGACTCTCTACTTTTTTGACTGTTTTCTATTGGTTTGTAGACCAGTAACCATAAAACTGTGCTGCAGAGATTTGAATATAACACACCACGTAAAAATAGAGTACATGAGAAATATGTCTTTAATCTGAGGCACGAAAATAGAATGAAACTATGGATTCTCTGAACTGTGCTAATTGCATTTTGCAATTATGGGGATCTGACTCATAAAAGTACCAGACTGACACCATCCAAAATCACACAAAAATGCAAACAGAACATTTGGAATTAACTTTTGAAAAGGTTAAAACTTCCTAAGGAAGGGAAATCGCACATATCTGGGGGAAGGGGTTATTCAGACTACTCTTGGAGCAGAGAGCTCTCGAAACTCAACTGAAAGGCGGAGCCAGGACAAACAAAGAGATGGAGCTTGTACATACTGTGAGAGCTGCTCAAACAGGGGTAATCGTTGGTGTATGATGAGGATGCCAGAAATGCAATGGGTGATATAGTAAGGGGTAATGACAGATTATGTAGAGATACCAATAAAAATTAATATTATTAATTCAAAGGAGTGTGTTACGGGAGTCTTTTTAGATAAGTAAGTGACCAATTCTGCCAATCTGAGAGGAGAACACTTTCTTAAGCTTGACTTGAGGAAACAACTTTATGTGTTAGAAGACTTTTTAGTATTTTTTTTTTTTTATATTTTTTTTTTAAGAAAGCTATAGCTAGTAACATAAGGGTTTAGGTAAAATACAGGACTGATGTTCCCGAAATTATCTCCATTAAAGGAATTTCTGAATAGGTGAAATCGCTTTTTAAGGAGCCTTATTTGGCACAAAATATCAGGATTCATCCACTGCATATGCTATGAAAGGGCAGGGGCATGAAAAACTTGACAAAAAGATGGAAGTTGTCCTCCTGCAGACAGGGGTGCCCTGGACAGAGCCTTAAAAGGAGCTGGAAAACCCCAGACTTCCCATGATACATGTCCTTAAACAGGTTTCACTGTAATGTAGAAGTTAAAAAGCGGATTGTGACAGGATCATTTTTCTGGGGCAGAGTAGGGGAAACCCAATAAGTAGATCATCAGTCACTGCAAGAAAACACCCAGCAAATTTGGGGACCTAGCAGAATATATATAAAGGAAACAATTTCCATTGCCTATACGGGCAGGAACATGCAGGAGATGACTGAGATCTGCTACTGGGTGCCCCAGCAGGGATCTGGCAGGTTACTATGTACTTCTACAAATTTATCAGTCCCTTTAAGAAAGAGTTTCCACAAGGAAATAATTTGGATTGTGACTTAGCACTTAAGGTAGGTGGCAAAGGAAAGTACAATATATTTTTAACCCCTAGAGGTATTATAAAGTGTGATGTTTATACAAGGTATTTTGATGTCACTGGTAAATTTTGCAACAAATTTTTCATTACAAAGAAACAGATTTTCTGGACTAAAAAGAGGAAAATGTAAATAACCCTGGACATAGACTGGGGGAGAAATAGATAAAGGAGAAGTCTGCACACAGGAGCAATGATGAGACCACCATCTGTGTGCTCTCCACCTAACGAGAAGAGTGTCCCTTCCCTGGTTTCCCTCATTACCTGAGCCATCAGCTGAGAGCACTTCCAGAGAGGTCTCCAGAGAAAAATGTATTTCAGTTCAAGCTTCATTGCATCACTTTCAGCCACTGCCTTTGCTGGGGAGACTGTACCCTTCCACACTATCAGACATGTTTAATGTATAGAGACACAGTGCTCACATCACACCCCAGCCCCCTCTGGCATTAGTGAAGAGGCTGAGGTCCTGAAGATTCAGCTGTGGGTCATTTCTGTGGCCCCACCTCAAACCCCTTGCCACCTCCTCACCTCTGTTTTGCAGTGTGGGCCCCTGAACTGGATATGTGTTGTAAAAAACTCTTTCCAGTGTTATGCAGGGAGAGGGGTCACTTCAACAGTTGTACTTTATACACATCTCTTTATACAACGAGGAAACAGGTTAGCAATGCATAGGAAAGGCCTTTGGCCATACTTATTTGATCTAGAAAGGATTATTCTTGCTTTTAAGTAGGTCACTGTTAGTGGAAAACAATGAAAAAACAGCAGAATATGAAAACACTTTGTTTTGTTGTTACAGCTAAGGTAATTACAGCCCTCTCAAGCTCTATAGGCACCTGAAGGACATTTGCTGGTTGCGGACCTGACAGCTGATGGAATTGAAAAACTAGTTAGTATAGTGTGGAGCTCGAAATTAAGTACATCAGAGGTAAAAAAGCTTGTGGGCTGGCTCAGCCTGGTGGTGGGTGTGAGGTGATGCTTCTCACCTGAGAGAGTGATGGGTGATGAGTAGTACCTGGGGCTGGTGCTGGGGTCACTGCTGGGAAGGCAGTCATCTCCTGCAGTGCAGCTAGCCTAGGCGCTGCTGAATGTGTTGCTCCTGGGTGGCTGTGAATCTTTACTCTTTGTCAACTCATCTGGCAGCAATGCTTGAGTAAGGGGGTCCTGGAGGCCCCCCACTGATGTCCTGCATCTGCATGTCACTTGCAGCTCCATGGGCCATCAAGGTAAGCGTGGCGCAGCTTTTGATTGTCTAATTGTATCGGTGCATCATGCAAAGTCCAGTGTATTGTTTGGCCCTATTCTGGAGGATTTGGAGACAACCTTTACAGTATTGGTAATAAAGAGAGGTGTGAGGTTGTGGTGTGGCCCCAAGTCAGAACTTTGTGATGTGTTTGCCCAGGTATCTTCTTTGTTGAGGCTGATGGAGACCAAAAAGCTTTAAATTCGGCAAAGCCAGTTTTTATCGGAATGAAGCTGGAGATAGTCTTAAATGGAGAAAACTCATAATAGCCATGGAAAGCAGAAATAATTGATTGCTGTGTCCTTGTGGACTGCTTCTTGCTTCTAGGTTTGGTTTTGGTCAAGTAAGTGGCTCTCAGAGTTGTAGCATATTCTGTGTGGTGCTGAAGAGGTTTTTAGGAAGTTTTCTTTCACCAGGTTTAGTCTGTGGCTCCTCCAGTATCTTTCTCTATCCTGCTCTTTAATACCACCACAGCCCCTGGACTTCCTTGCCCTGATACAGTTGGGTGGCCACTCCCAAGTGCTTTCTCGGGGTTTCTCCATGATGTGTCCCTTTGAAGCTTCACATGTTAATTGTAAGCTAAAGTTTGTCAATTAGGAAACTGAAATATTAAAGAAGTTTTGACTGAATCCAATGCAAACAGAGATACGGCAGTTATTCCTGCAACCCTTAATGCAAATGTACAGCCAAAGGTACAAATGCAATATAGAAAGCTTTGGGTACAAAGCTGAAGATCCAGGAAAAGTGGTCTCTGTAATAAAATCGTACTTGAGTTGCTTGCCCTCCTAAAAAGAAAAAGCCTGCCCTAGACAGCTCTTCTCGTTTTCCTGCAATAGACTGCTTCAACGTGGATGACTATGTTAATGCACGTCTAATCTGGTTTTGCTGAATTGGACACAAGTGATATGTAATGATGAATCAAATATCAACATGAATTTGCGTAGTTTCTAATGGCTCTAGGATTTGTTTGAATGTATTAGCACTAGTTCCTACTAATGGTTCAATAGAAAGAGGCCTTAAATTCAAGTAGCTACTGGAAAAAAATTGCAAAATCCTAATTTCTCCTTAGTTTTGCCAAATAGAAGTAGCGTAGCAGTGAAATACATGCTGCGTCTAGATGTCATTTTGTCAACTATAAGCAGAACAAGAGCTGTGCCGTGAAGGCGGGGGGGGAAGCTGCCGCGCTGTAGGAAGATGTCCAGCTTGACGACAGCAGAGATGACTTTTGGGTCAGGGAGTTACTGTTTTCTTCAACGTGATGCAGTGTCCGCTTGTGGTGAAAGCTAAAGGTGCAGTACCACTCCCAGACTGAAAGGAGAGCTCAACCAAATGCTGACCTGCAATCAAGGGAATGCGTCCGAGTACTTTAAACCGTGTATGTGTGTTACACGAAGTATTTCTGTTGCTGAGCTTTGGCTGGGGAAGGGGGCATGGGGCTGCTCTGCTGGAAATTGTGAAGGTTTTTGGCAACGTAAACTTCTTGCAATAAGGTAGGATAGGACGTGAGCTTGCAAAATTTTAGCTTTTTTTCTATGGTAGTTCCCTGAAAGTGGGGTCACCTAGCATGGACCAGAGTAAGAGATGCACCTGGGCTGCTACTGCAGGATAAATAGGTACCATGCGGCAAATTTGCATCTAGTTGCCCTACTTTGCATGGTACTGCATTGGGGGGGTCAAACCCTATGCCTTTTGCCTTTGACACAAGGATGCTGGGGGGCTGCGATAGAGCTGTTCTGTTGCACAGAGGCCCATGCCTGGGGAGGGAAAGAGCTGCTATTCCCAGCTGTGAAATTGCTACGCTATACTGAATTCAACAGAAAACTCCTCATTTGCAGCAGCTGTGGACGTGGAAATAATTAAAAGATACATTTTTCCATACCTACCCAAGTTCTTTTCTAGGTATGTGACAGTGAGTGGAGTTTACTGAGACTCTCGCTTCTGTGTGTCCATGCTGTAATCTGAGCGACCTAACCTATTTATTAGTAGCAGAAAATTGTTAGTCATTCTCACGAGTACCCCGAACAAAATGTGCCAGCTAAACTGTACTCAGTGAGAGTGGGGGAAGAAAAAAAAATCCCCACGCAACAAAAAAGCAAACAAAAAAAACCCTCGAAACCTGATCTGACTGTTATGGGAGACGATTATTATAGTTCTTCACTTGCAAATTTTCCATTTGTGTTAAGTTGCTTCCCACAGTCTCTCACTGTCACATTCATTCAAAAGCCAGAATGGCATTGATAGAGTTCAGCGTTTTGGCTCGTTTGCCCCAGTTCTGCCTGGAGACTGGACGTACAGGATGTAACAGAAATCTTCAACCAAATTTCTGCCCTCCCGGTCATCCCTTTTTACTTGAAAGCGTTACTTAGACTTTCCTTGTTCTCCTTTTATCCTAAGTCAAATATGTTTTGAAAACAAAACAAAACACTTGAAATGGCAATTTTGGAGCTTCCTCCTTGCAAAGCTCTTCCTCTTTCAGATGCTTTTAAAAAACCATTAAAAATAGCTTAAAAATCCTGTTTTGAAGCTTCTTTCACCTCTTTATCTTTAAAGCAATGCAAAGTGAGGCTATATAATTTTTATGAATTAATTCGTTTTGTTTGCAGCTGGTTATCATCCTGGTCCGGAACATTCATGTTACATTACAGAGAGCACTGTGCCATTTTCTAGATGTTATCATTACGGCCTTTTAGTTAAGAATTACCACTACTATTACAGCAACTACAAGGAAATGCACTCCCACTCATTGCTGTGATAAGATGCCTCACATCCTCCTCCTTGCCATGGTTTCCTTAGTGTTCCACTTCTGCGATGGAGACATATTTGCAGCAATGATAACAATTTTCAAAAAGAAACCAATAAAATGTGCACACAATTTTTTTTTTTTTTTTTTTTTTAAGGCGGGTGATTTCCTCCCAACAAAACTGTCACTGAAGCTGGTAACCACATTTAGTAGAAATGATTAGAGATGTGTGACAAATTTACAGCGAAATGCACAGCAAAACTGGAAACATTTTTCTTTTCATCAGCTATATGAAAAGCAAAGGGGGGGGGGGAGCCATGGTTTTCTCTTTCTTTCTGCCTGACAGAATACTTCAAATTTTAAGATATAGGAGTATAACTTCTGAATAATGCTTCTGTTAAAGTATCAGCCAACTTTTTAATAGAGAAAGCACATTCTCGATGGTAATCAAACGTCGGTGGCCATTGGTTAGCATCATTAATCAACAGGGATGAGATATCTTGGCCTATAATAACAAAAAGGTGGAAAAAAATTACTGTTGGTTTTGCAGCAATTTGTAAGGCAGAATTTATTCATAAAGGAGAAAAAGTGTTTGTCCCACAATGGACATGTTGAATTTTAAAAAGAAAACAAAACAAAGGAAAAGACAGATCAGTCTAGAAATGAATATTTGTCAAATCTAAACCTTTATACAATAATTCAGTGTCTTATCCAGATCAACTTGAAAGATGTTAATAAAAGAAAGGAAGAGAATTACATGGGTTTAGATATCTGTCCTCTGTAAGAGTCTTGGTCAGCTCTATGAGGATTGAAATAAAAGGCTTCTGGTCATTCCTCAAAAATGGACTATTTATGCCAGACAGGTAACGATTCTCCAGCTAATCAGAAGGAATTGATATTGTGTCCTTGGTATTGTGTCTTCTGACCTTCAGGGTAGTTATAGGTAGTTTCTGCTGGAAAAGCTTTCACAAGGATTGTGTGGTTTTTGTTGTGTTTCATGTTGGTTTTTTTATTTTTTTCCCCTGATCTGTGCAGTTCCATTCCTTTACCAAAAATTATTCGACTCTGAAAATGAACAGTGAACTACAGCATCCTGGTTCAGGAATGCAGGTGTGTCTTTCAGCTGGTGACCTGCTCAAGAGCACTGTGGGCGCTGAGCAAGGCAAATTGGCATGATGCATGGAGTCCAAGAGCCTCTCAAAGGTGCCTCCACTCCTGTACAGAAAAGCATGACACCCAGTTGGTGCAGATCTTGTTAGTCAGTGATAATAGATACTTTTTGACTGTTTTCACTTGCCACTACCCACTTTTCAAATCTAGTGGGGAAAACTAAACTAAACCTGTTGTAGTGACTGAGTACCTTCCACTTTTGACAGAGGATTTTAATTCGTTACAGTCTTCATTTAGTGTCCGTGATGCTCTCTCCTCCTTTAGCCAAACTCTGTGGAAGGCAACTGCCTAGTTGAAATCTCCATTTGCAGCTGTATGACACAGATCTGTATCTCTTGTGCCCACAAAAATGATGTATATATGTGAAGATGAGATCCCCGTATTCCCATCAGAGGGAATAAAGCTGCTTAACTTGAAGTGCCTCAACAAAATAAAGAGCTCCAAGGTTTTCTTGGTGTTTCTTTGTTGTTGTGTTGTTTAAATCACTATCTAGTGGTGGTTGTTATTCTTTAGTTTATAATGAAATTTATAATTTCTCTTTAGGTCAATGAAAAGAAAAGCAACTACTGTTCAATGCCTATAAATAAATGGCATTTTCTTAAGGGCAAGAGTGGAATAATTAAACCATTATTTGGCTATCACAGATTACATGTTTTAGATGAATACTCTTTGAAACGGGTTTTAAACAACAGGTTTAATGTTAAACACAGGTAAACTTGTAACTCATAGATTCAATATAAAAACCTGAACAGAGTTAATGAAATGCTGACTCTCACGAGCAAAGGTACATCCTATATTGGGATAAGGTTATCAGCAGCAGAATGGAAAAAGATTAGGGGTAAAGTATGTAGAGGCCTCAATGTAAAGTGAGTTAATATTAAAATTACGTCTGGAAGTCATTTAAATCCCACAGTAGTGGTTAAATAGAGGAAAAGCTGTAGTATTTATGTTTTAAGGAGGATATTGGCCTATCGGTTGTTGGGTGAAGGGAATATAAAGGTGTTGAACAACTTTGGGAAAATGTAACACACACGCATATACATGATATTAGATTGTTGTTAAATACCAGAGCTTCCCTGGAGTTGCAATACTTTATTTGTGCTCCAGGAAAGGCTTATCAAGAGAAAAGAAGTGTTGTGGGCTAGGGGTTTCTTGTGGTATAACGAATGTCCCAGTTGATAGTCTAGGCTGGAAGTGGATTTCTCATTTTTATACTTTGGTTTTTATTGAAAAATATCTCAACTATTGCAGTGGTGTGATAAGTTAAAAATCAGGTCCTGAACACGCCACACTAGAAAGAAGAACTATGTAAGTTATAACAGTAATAACACTAAGCTCTGTTTTATACAATGCTATTGTTTTTCACATTTGGGAGGAGGAAAACACTGAAGCATCATGACTGTGTTTTGGTTTAAGCCTGTATTTTTGTCTGTGTTTTCAGGGAATTAACTGTAACAACAAAAATCGTATGCTTTTTCTGTGAATTTGTGAGTGTCTAGTACACTGTGTCACCATGAGCTCTGTGATGATAAATTTAAGTTTTGATTTGAACGGAGATGTGTTTAATCACAGATAGTATACAGTTTTACTCTTGCAGGTTTATGCAGATAAAGAAAATGACACTTATAAGGAGATGTGACAAAATGAAAGAACAATAAAGTCTACGGTAGCTCAGCACCACTATTTTGATGACTCAGGGAAAGGAAAGGGACTTTGGTGTTCCTCTTTGGGAGGAATTAGAAGAGGTGCCTATCTCAAAGGCTACACTAAAATGCCATGTAAGGTTAATATGTCATGATCATAGTGTGTTTTGATCAATAATCTTCCACTGATATTGGGGTGTGGGATTATTTTTGACACTGTTTCCCATCCTGAAAACCAGGATACTGTTCCTCATCTATCTTGCAAGGATGTTGTATTTACCAAGGAATGCATGCAGAATGATTTTTGAAAGATGCTCTAGAGTGCAAAGAATTATTGCATTGTTTTTATTCATGACTTGAGCTGGGTTTTAGTTAGTTGCATGCCTTTGTATGCTGTGTATTGGGTTTTTATAGCAACGTCTGGGTTCTCTGGGTACCTAAGCAGAGATTTTCATTTTAATACTGCATAATTCAAATGCTGGATTCGTACCAAATTCACCTCCTCCACACATTTTAACTGCATTATTAATAATAATATGGTTGATTGCTGATGCTATATATTTGTTTTCTAAAGAGCTCGTTGAGAAGCTGGGCGTGTTAATAAGGTATGGTGTGTTTCTCCTGTGTTCTCAGCAAGGCTCCTGCCTGTAGCACGCAACTGGCACTGCCCATATTCTCTTTTCACTGCTACCAGGCAGAGCGCGCAGGCATTTTCAATTCACTAGATCATTCACAAGTTACCTCCAACCCAACCTTGTCATTGCAATTCGTCACACTTACAGTGTATGCTTTTATGTGCTGTATCTCGCTGAAGTCTCATCACGCCAGGGCAGTGCCACAGGGTACTAGACAACAACAAAGATCTCAAGCATAGTTTAAAAGGTAGCACTATGAAAGAGAAAAATAATGGCCGCAATCACTGCTAGATACCCTGTTCCCACAGATCCTGCAACCTTTTTTTAATTTCAAACTAAAGCTAAGTAGTACCAACGACTACCTTCCCCGCTGCCACCATATGCCCAGTATATCTGGCACCCTGTCCAGCAAGGCAGGGAGGGAGAGGAGAAGCCCTGACACACACATCTGGAGGGAATACACTGGGCACTGTTTCAATGCGAAAAATGTTTCAGAAGACTCTCTCTAATCACCTTTTGGCTAACAGTTTGTGGGAATTAGAATGGTGTTATGAATGGACCTCTGGCTGTGTTGAGTTCCCGTCTTTGCCACAGATTTCTGGGGTGTCCTTGGACAAACCATCGAAGGTTGCTTTATCTCTTGTTGAAAGCAGTGAGGTTACACTATTCCTTAAAGAAAAAGAAGTAAGAACAAAATAGGTCTCACTTTCCTCTGCTCTTCATCTGGAAAGTGAGAGTCATAATTTTCTGATAATCCTTTCACATCTGTTTTTCAGGTACTTGAATATGTGCCTTAGCATGTTTTCATACAGTCCCTAACATAATGGTTTTTTGGTCTCAGCTATGACCTTTGGGTCATAGAAACTTTATGGTAATTTCTGTCAAGAGAGGCTGTTGTGTTGTCAAGTGCCTTCTGTGAAGACTTAAGGAGAGATCATACACCGCTTCCTCTCCTGATGTCTCCAGTTAGTCTCTTTCCTGAAGTTGGGTAAATTTTTTGTTTTCTGTCAGCATGGGTTAGGCTTGATAATGATTTGGTTCTGTATACACCCATGTGAGTTTTGGCACAAAATGTGTGCAAGCCTAAACATGGAAGGTTGCGATTCCAGGCCAAGAATAGCTGCCTTGAGGTTCCCTCTTAAATTTCTCCTTTCATTCACAAAGACGTATGCTGAAGCTGCTTTCTTCAGGTTACAATAAATTCCTTCTAAATTCCTACCTCGGGAGAAAGAACTGGGATTTAAACAAATGCTGAACCACATGAATGGTGAGGGGTTTTGGGGAGCAAGAACTTCTGTGGAGCTTGGAGGAGGATGGCCATCCTCAGGGACAGCGTTTGGTACCCCATCCCCAGGGATGTAATGGTCCAGCAGACTGGACAGTGCTGCAGGAAGTACAGGAGGAACCAGTTCATCAGCGACACAGCTCATGAGCCAGTGGGACTGTCCTGTTGCTGTTATTCTGTAGTAATTAAGGCCAGTTATCCATGGAGAGTGCTCAGTGAGTTTATCTGCGTGGCTTTTCTCCAGCAGATACAACTATACAACTAGAGAGTTGGGGTTGTTCAGCCTGGAGAAGAGAAGGCTCCAGGGAGACCTTATAGCCCCTTCCAGTCCCTAAAGGGGACTGATAAAGATGGGGACAGACTTTTTAGCAGGGCCTGTTGCGATAGAATAAGGGGTAATGTTTTTAAACTAAAAAAGGGTAGATTTAGGCTAGATATAAAGAAGAAATTTGTTACATTGAGTGTGGTGAAACCCTGGCCCAGCTTGCCCAGAGAGGTGGGAGATGCCCCATCCCTGGAAAGATCAAGGTCAGGTTGGATGGGGCTCTGAGCAATCTGATCTAGTTGAAGATGTCCCTGCTCATGGCAGGGCAGATGGACTAGATGACCCTTCCAACCCAAACTATGACTCTATAACAAGGCTAACACTGACACCTGTGTGCCAGCTGTCCGCGGACTCTGCCCTCCAAGGTATGCTGCTTAGCACAGGGAAGGAGGAAAGTCCTTGTATTATGGAGAAGTACACATCTCCTTGTTGCCCCATCACGTCCCCGCCTTTTCCTCCACAAGTTGGTGCTGGCAATCGGCGTAGCTTTCAATAGAGGCTGGTGTACTGTCCGGAGAGAAGTGAATCCAGCTGTGTGTACAGCGATATTGCCCAGCCTCGGCCACGCTGGGGCACCATAAATGACAGCATGAAGTTTAAGCCCTGAATCACCCAGCGTAGGCAAAGACTGTAAGGCAGGCGATGGGGTTTGAGAATGCTCTGGTGTCACTTGAAGATAGTAAGAACTTTTTCTTTCCTTTTTTTTTTTCTCGCTGTGCCACCAGTGAAGCAAGATGTGCAAATGTCATGTTGTTAACTTTTCTGTTGCAAGAGGTGGGTTTTTTTCCTCATAAAAAAAGAGGAGGGATAGTCTGAGGCACCCTGTTTCTGGTGTTCGTGCTCTGTCTTGAACGGCAGCAAGGGGCTCCTTTGCTTCATTTGTTCCACCCAACTGGCACTTTGTGTGTGTTTCCCCTGTATAACAGACACAGAGTGCTTCTATAATAAGATTAGGCCTGGACTTTTCATTGCTGCCTCTCAAGTTTCTCTCAACATAGTTTCAGATTGTAGGAGTCTGCTCAAATACACTCCCTGTGAAGAGGGCTCTGCTGCCCTCTCCCCTCCAGAAAAATTAAAGGATTGAAAAATGGCAATGCCATTGAAGTCCTTGGGATTGGTTTCCCTAAGAGATGTAGGATCTCATTCTGGATAATATTCTGAAGATGCATTTTTTTATTTTTTTTATTTTATTATTATTTGGTCAAAAATTGTCAGGAAGAAAAGGTTAAATAGTAACGGGAAACTACTGTAATTGCACATTTGAGGACTGGTGCTGTAAGTGATTACACGCGTGATTGAAACCCATACATTGGCTCCACAAATACAGCTTGACCTACCTGTATATTTTCAATAAGAAGTGATGTCTCCTATTTCTAAGAGAAGAAAAAAAACCAACCCTGCTGTTTTAAGCTATATACAAATGATAAAAGCAAAGACATCAAAGTGTGCAGCCTTTCAACTCATGCTCAATTAGAATAAAAGTTTGGTTGCTGTTTTAAACATTTATGGCTAACTAACTGTGACAGCATCTCAGCTCTGCAAATGGGATGATTTTGGATTGACTTTTGATCTGACTGACAGTTTCTTATACACTTCAGTGTTGGTTTATGGCATACAAGTCTGCATTTGAATCCACATGTGACTAATTAGAAACTGTTTGTGGTCTGTATGTATACATTCACACAAGAATAAAAGCTTTTTTCTAACTGGAGCCATGTTATTAATGAAAGAGTTAATTTAACAAGATGCTCGATACGCTATTTTTAAAATACCCACAACAAAGATTAAAAAAGTAAAAATGCAAAAAAATCATATTTAGCATAAGGAAGGAATATATTTATTAATGTTAACGATAGATACATAAATTATAACAATGAAGATCTCTTCTAAAAAATCTCTATTGTTGTTTTTGGCCATTACTGGAAAACAACAGGTTGAATGACACACTTTAGAGTACCTTTACCATTTATGGGTATCTCAGTGAAAAAATTTATTCTAGCTTCATTTTTAGCCTTTCTGTATAAAACGTGACAGAAGAATGTACATTTATGCTAATCTCTTCATCTACCTTTATCGTAAGGGCTCCTGACAACACAAGTGCTACTATAGCATTTGTGCCACCAAATACATTTGGGGGTTTTGAAGAATCCGCAAAGAGGAGTGCTAGAATGAATAAGAATATAATAATATTTTTCTTGATAAAATAATGCTTCCGTGTCACAGAAAACGAAACTGTCAGCATTCCTTTGTAGGCCTCTCTCAGGCTTAAGAAAGGGTCCTTGACAGTTTCAGCATTGCCTTTAAATATCTTATTGAAATGTAGATTAAGACTGTACATCTCATAATAGTTGGAAAGCCTTTTCATTTTAAGTCTTGTAGAAAAGCAAGTATTAAGTAAGTATTAACTTTAGCAGTTATATTTTAGCATTTTTCTCAGGTTGATCCCTCCTAGACCTAGTATTTAGATTTATTTAAAGAGGCAGTAGATTACCTGGCAGTACAGTAGTACGGCATTGTGCATTTTTCTGAGTTGCCATAAAGTAAGATTAGCTGTATCTTTTGCGAGTGCCATCTCTCATGTATTTTACAAAGGTATCCTCTGTAATCAATGATGCCTCATTGTCCTTGGTTAATGTTTAGCATTTTCAAATGTTTATACCATAGATTTGGTATTAACTTATCTGCAGTAAAAATGACGTTGAAAATTGTTCTATAACAGGGCTGTTTCAAACTCTTCTGTAACTCAGAAAAAGTCATTATCTGGGTCTTCTAATATAATGACGTGAAATATTGTTTTGCATAGGTAGTATTTATTGGTCAGGACTCTATCTCTGCTTTCACTCAGTATGTGAACCATTTACCCACTTTGTGTATAAAACAATGATATTTTAAATCATTTTGTGGGTCTCAATTTCTGGGTGCTAGTCTCCTAGTTGGAGAGGAGCTTATTTTTTGGAAAACTCTTCACCATTACCTTCAGAAAGTCAGTTTTTTGCAAGTGTTGGTATCTTGCTGTGACACAGCCCAAAACTGCAAGTACCTATAATGATGAATCACTTGTGTGTCTCTTGTTTGTAGATATTAGGGTTCTGGTGGAGATTTATACAATGAATAAGCTCGCAAAACTCTTGACTTAAAGGTAGTGATTTAGATGTGACAAGGTAACCTTGTTATTAACATTATTTCTTATATAACCTATATGATGTATATAATGAACTTGACTTTTTTGCAAAACTTGGCTATCAGAAGAATAACGTTCAGCTGCACAAATGTGATACAGAGCTAATTGGAAGCCAATAAACACACTGTTTATACACTCTGACCTTTCAGAATGGGTCCCTGCTTTAAACAAGTATAAGAAATATAGCGCTTTAATGACACTTGAGCAGATTCATACTTGCTGAATGTATATAAATAAATATTTGAATATAGATAAGAAAATATTATCCTCAGCTTACATGAGATGGGAGCTAGATAGCAGAAGAAAATGATTCATGAATGAAAAAAGATATGGTCTGAGCAGTGCAGTAACTCAATTCAAAAGAATATTAAAATACTGCATGGGAATTTCTTGAAGTCCTACCGTAGCAGTTAAGACCCCAAATAGCCAACCTATAAAATGCAGGAATTGTATGAAAGATACTGCTATGCATTTTCATGGTCTTTGAGAATGCTAAGGTATTTGCATGTTCTAGGAGATTATTTTTCCTTCTTTTTCTTTTCTTTGAATGTTTGGTTGGACTTGAATATGAGACCTACCCTTGAGTCTGCATATTTGGGCTCTGATTCTCTGATGGTCTGTCAAGAGCAGAAGGAAGAAAAGTTTTGCTGGCCTATTTAGTGGCCAGGTTTAAATCCTTCAAAGATGGGAAGACTGGAAAGGATATCTGTTTTTTAAATGAGGGAATATCTATCTCGGGACTTCAGGCCTGATCTGTGTTGGTGTACAAGGAAATAAGTGCCTTTATAAAGCATTTCTGGAGAAGTTTAATGCATACTAGACTTAATGTATGAAGTCAACTGAATTTGTTTCTGATTTTTCTTATTCTTTCTTATCTTCTTCTTTCTCCTAACCTATTATTCTTGTACAAAACCGTAGCAGTCCATACAGTATGTATGATGGCTAATGGGTACAAGTTACTCCTGGGGAGGCTCTGTGGACATAAGAGGAAAATTTTTCACAAAGAGAACAATTAGCCATTGGAATAACCTCCCCGGGGAAGTGGTGGATTCCCCATCATTGGACACTTTTGAGATTCAGCTGGACAGGGTCCTGGGCCATCGTGTCTAGACTGTGCTTTTGCCAAGAAAGGTTAGAACAGGTGATCCTTGCGGTCCGTTCCAACCTAGTTATCTGTGATTCTATGATACTTCATGTGTGAGAATCTAAGAAGCAAAAGATTAGTATGTTCTGTTTTATAGAGAATCGGTTGAGTAAAAATAAAACAGTAAGATTTTTTTGATTATTTTTGTACTTTTAGGAAAATTAACTATAGTGGGATATTTCAGTGATTTTTATTTTTTTTAAGACTGTTCCAAATGAGTTACTGGGTCTTCAAAGAATTTTCAGTGATGACTAAAGAACTCTATTTTATGTAATTAGCTTGAAATGACATGGAAGAGCATAATCTTGCATATGCTTTGTCATGCAACTGCACTCAGGCCTCTGGGAGGCATTTGTACACCAAAGTGTGGCGCAGTTTTATGCACAGTAATAAGAAGAATGTTCAGTTCAGTGGTTTGCAAGGATTCATGGAAAGAATTGTTGGATTTGTTTTTCCCCCCCTCAGCCTTGAAATGCACGTGAAAGTTTTCATTTTAAATGGCGTAACACTGGAATAGAACCAATAAAATCACTGCGATTCCTCTGGATTTATATTCAATAATATGAGAAAGGACTTTGTCATCCTGATCTTGCTTTGAGGTTCAAATAAAACTGAAAAGTTGAAATGAAGCACACTTAGAAATGTAGTGTTGTATTTGATTTCAAGCCAAAACCATGAAAAGTAATTGAATTTCCCATAGTTTTGATAAAAAAACATAAATCGCTCCAAGTTCGCTCAAGCTGAGTCCAGAGATTTCCGGCAGCTAGACATGAAGAATTCTTGAAAAACTTTGGGAATTCAGCAAATTTTGGATGAACCTGGACTGAGATTTGTGTTTGATGACAGAAACCAAAACCAAGCAAATTTTGTCTTCAGTTATGTAATAAACAAAAGTTTGCCCAAGGTCTCAACAGAACTGATCATTTTCGGTGTATCCAGATGAATTTGTGTTGTGGTCATTATATTTTATTACAAGCTATGCACTGAACGTGGTCAGAAATATTTTGTGGCAATTACGAAAACAAGAAGTTATTCAACATTGTGAGGAAGATGCTTATTTAAGATACCTGTTTGTTTATTCTGCTTAATTAGAGAGTGCTTTCCAGCTCTTAATCTATACTGTTAAACTTTGGGGGTTTGAGTCTGTCTTTTCTCAGAGCAGCATGGTCGTCTTACATAAATTTTATGCATTTTTTACCTGGTGAAGCAGATGGGAATATTCGAGAAAACAAACCTCCCCAAAATAACAATAATTAGGACTGAACATTAAGTAAGGATTGGGATTTTTTTAGCTCTTTAACACTTTTCTGTGTGCTCTTGTGCTCCCTCTACTGACTCTGCACCTGGGAATGACAAACACAACTGCTGGAGCAGTGAACTTTCCTATTGACATTGCTGGGGGAAAAAATAAAAATCTGACTTTTATTAAAAACTCGATGGCAGAGTTCCACTTTAGTTCTTGCAGTCCTGGAAAACACAGAAAGGAAAATAGTCAATGTTTGCAGATGAAGGAGAAAAGCATCCACTTTTTTTCAATACTAGGAAGAAGCTGCAAACACTGAGGGAACAAGTAAAGAGGCAAGAGACATTGATAATTGACTTGTGAGACTCAATGGAGAGGTAAAGGGATATAGAAATTGTTGAGAGAAATCCACAGTGCGTGTTGTGAATAGCAGTGCCACTTGTTGGGTCTACTCAGTCCCATCAAAGTCCAGGAAATTCCTCAGAGCAGTCATTGAAATCTATAGTGAAATTTCAGTGCTGGAGTCAGTATGACCCTTTTTTCACTCCACTGACTGAAGAGCTTTGGATTCATAAGGAGGTAAGACTAAAATAAGGGTCTCTTAACTTGGTTTGACCTGAGCTTCTTTCAGGCAATAAAAATGCTGTGTAAAAATGTGACCAGTTCAATGAAACCATCTTATCCAAGTACAGTTTTGATATTTTCCTCAGTATGGTCAAAAGCCTTGGAGTGTTCTTGGTTTTAACTCTGTTGGAGTGATCCTTGGAGACACTGGAAGGTGGTTTCAGTACAAATTGTTCCTTTCAGTTGTGACTTAAAAAATTATTTCAATAATTTGACAAATAGAAGTGGAAGCTATGTGCTCTGTTTTTCTTAGCCTTCGTATGTTTTGTTTGGTTGGGTTTTTTTCCCTCTGATCAGTGGCTGGTGATGGGATTAATTCTGGGAATAAGAGTACTTTGCAAATGCGGATGGTAAATCTGTCCTTGGATTATTGGTGGTACATTTGGACTTCCAATTTTCATCTGTAGAAAACTGTAATTCTTGTATATTTTTCTGCTAGCTTATGAATCATGTGAGAGCATGATAGTAGGATCATGTGAAACTCCCCTTTGCTTTGCAGGTCAGTTTGCTGTGACATGTTGTGTGTTTTGTGTGGGAGGTATGTGAGTTGGGCTTCACCTCCCTGACTTGACCTGTCTACTGTGGATGCCTGTTGCTAAGCTGGTCGTCTGGGGTACCATTACAGTGAGCAGAGGGGAATATTAGCTTCTAAGGTGTGGCTAATATAATGCCTTTTGGAGCTGAGTTGGCCACAAGTACCTGCGTAATGAGAAACACCTGTCTAGGCTCCTACTGCAGCTTCTGGTGGTTGTGTGCTCCGTACATATGTCCTGTGTCATGTAATTTGGACAACCCACAGATGATTTGGTTTGGGCACCTGAACTGAGCTCTACATTTTTTCCTTGCAATTAGATAAATTGCTTCCTAGAGGCTCCTCTTTCTGTATGTTGGCTGTTGAGGGTGTTATGAATGACCAGCTGAGACATGGATATCTTGCTAGGTAAAGGAAACTTCATCACTTGTGCCTGTGTCACTAGCCAATATGTTATGTTCCTGTGTTTTGGGGTCATTTTGGGTTGTTTTTTTTTTTTTTGATGTTTAGGTTCCTCAAATTATAGTTATTTCTGATGATTCATTTTTCCAGTTGCTTTGGGAGAATTCTGGCACCCTAGTACCAGATCCTGATACTTTTATTTCTAAATGAACTCAGAAACTCAAGCAATGAAAACACATATTTGTAAGACTGACAGTAACCACAATATGTACAATTATTGGATTCCTCTCATACTGCCTTAATATAAATATTAAAATGTCCCTAATGTGATTCTGGATTTTTTTTTTTTTAATATAGATTACGAATAGAGGTATGTGAGACTTTGACTCCTCAATGACTTTAACATTAAAATGTGGTTTTACTAAAGGATTTCAAAACACTCAGCACGCACCTAGCAACTTTACAATATTTTCTATTTAAAGACTGAAGGTAGGTAATGCAAAAGCCAGGTTTAGCCCAGGATATTGTAGAAAAATGTGAGAGACTGAATCTAATCTGTACTGTCAATTCTCCTGGTTGATTTTTCTAATTTGATTTTAGCCACAAGTATCAGCCTTCCCTATTCCTGCCATGCCTGGACTGGAGAGGGAGCCACCCTGGGTGGTTCTCCTCCTTCAGCCAGAAGTGAAAATTCACTGCAGATGCTGTACTTAAGTCATGTGAAGCGACCAGCTTGAAGTGTGAATCTGTCACTTGCTTAACAATTTGCCATATAAAAGTCTTCCCAGATTACTTTTCCCTTTTGCCACTTCTCCCAAAAGCCCTAGTGGTAACCTGTAGCTGATGGCGGGATCACAAGACTCTTTTATGCATATTTCAGTATAATTTTGTCTTACGTGAACTAAGCAAAATTTTCTTAATTAAACCCCAAATACTTAAATTCTCATAGGATATATGTTTTACTGAAATACTTAATCTTTAGTTAACTATTACATGAAGATTCAGGAGTCTACTGCGTAAGTTTTGACACAAACTAGGGTGATTTATTAGGATGACAAAGTATTTTTTTTAAATTTTTCTTGGTTTTGATGCAAAACACTAGCAATATGCAAACTTTAGAAAGTAAAAAAAAAAAAGAAAAAGGAAAAAAAGTCCTTAAAACTCAGAACTAAAGTATTTGGGTTTCAAACAACTCATCTGAGACCTTATAATGCATGCACCAAAACTGTATTGAAATAGTAAATAAATTTGGGGCATCTGAGTCTTACTTTTCAAGTGGGTCACGAGTTTTCATTCTTGACCCTCGTTTTTAATTGCTGCAGACTTCAGGTTTCTCTGCTTTGTTTGCAAGCTGTAAATGGTGCTGAGTCACATGTAACCAGCAAGTATTAGTGGTTTAGAGCTGCTTCAGGTACAGTTTGTCTGTCTCTGCCCAGGGATGACTAATTCCCCTCAAGTTAGAGTTGGGAGTCCGTTCATACACCTGACGTATCTGTACTATGGACTGGCACTATAAACGGCAGACTTGTTTTCAGATCACTTAGAGGTATACTAATCATAGGCTTGGGTTTAAAATTTATTTTTTAATTAACTAAAACCAAATTATTATTTAAAAAAAGGCAGGTCTTTGTTTTGTCTTTCAAGTATAACATTAGACTAAATCCTGAAGAAGAGTAACTACGACATAGACACTGAGAAAAGGTATACAAGGAGAAATTTGTCCCAGTTCTGTGTTTAATCACATTTACAGCCAAGTATGTCATGTAAATACATGTTCTGAATGAAATCCTTTTCATATTAATGTTGGTAGCAGAATTCCCATCTCGCTTCATTGAGACCAGTCTATCATCATCCCTGCACGCAAAGATAAACCAGAAGCTGGGCTGCGTCTTGTAAGAACAAACTTCCTTGCAAAGTTACGAAAACTTCTGCCCAGAGCCCAAAATTCTTCAGCATCTTTTGTCTTTGTTGCTTTCCTCCTTCCTATCCCAGCAGGAGGTGGGATGTAGAGAGGAATCAAAAAGGAAGAGGAAGAAAAATATCTTGCATTGGTTAGGATTTGAGTTAGGATTTCAGGAATAGGTTGAAATAAGTTTCTCCTCTCTATATCAGCTGTTGTAGACGAGATTCTTCCTCCTTGCTGTGCTTGGCTTTATACGAATGTAACAGAGAATCTGTCATTTTTTTCTTTCTTTTGGAAGAATACATTTAATTGTAATTGTCAAAATAGTCTGTGATTATCCTATTTGTTCAGGTAGAGTTATGTTTGGTTTGACTCCCATATGTTTAGTTTTGCAAGTAAACAGCAACAAAGTGATTCTTTATTATTACTCCCTCCGATAATAACCTTTCTGTCCCATAAATAATAATAAAAAGTGAGTCATCGATAGTTTGCAGCTTCTTAGCTATAAGGTGTCTGTAAAAGAAGTCAGCGTATTGCCTCAAGGGAATAGATTAAAGGGAAAATGAGCGTGTTTCTGCTTACTTTCTTGGCTCATTGCTTTATGGATATGTGGGATCTAAAAAATAAATGGTGGTCAGAAAAGAACAAACACGTTTATTAGAGCAGTTAGAAAAAGACACTGTTTTGCTATTTGCCAAGGTCCTTCTGAATAGCATGTTTGGCAGCTACCAAATGACATGGCCTGCACAGAGCTGATTTTGACGAAGCCTCTGGGATGTGTTAAAAAGTAAACCAGAGCAAATCACGTACTGGAAAGCATAACTCAATCAAGGAAAAATGTATGATTAAGGGCGACATGGGCAAGGAAAGCTTTGCCAGAGCTCAGGGTAAATATTTGTATCAGTGTGAAGTGAAAGCTTCACATCGCTGATGTCAAGCAGCTGGAATTTTCATTGTTTATAAACTTTTGTTGTTACAGTTGGATTTTGGCAGAAAAGGTACCAAAGAGAGAACAGTTTCCCAGCAAGAAAGTCTGAGCTTTGATAAAGCAGCTTGAACAGACAGGAATGTAAAGATGCATAATTTCTATGCCTTTCTTAAAAATAGCATTGTGTGTGACAGCCAGTTGCCTCGTGACTTGCAGTTGACTTGCCTTGACGGAGTTTTTTGAGTGGGTTTGTTGTGCGGGCAAAAAAGAGACATCGAAGATGACCACCAGCCTCTCGCAAAGGTGACTAACAACCATCAAATTACAAGATTTAAATAGCTGCTTTAACAAGTACAGCTCTATCTTGTTCCGAGTCCAGAGTTCATTTTTCTTCAGAGAACATTGCCAGTATGAGTCAAATATTTTAATGAGAGAAAAAATACGACCTACTTGGGGATTGAACCCAATTCTTTGGATTCTGTCCAGGAGCCTTAAGAAGATAAACTAATATGCTTCCTTCCCTCACCCCTTACCCCCAACACACTTAAACTGCAGCTATGGGCATGTGTTGTTATATTTCGGACTGTATTTTATTCAGCGAGTTGTTTTATTAGAGCATTTCAAGGATTTTAGAACTACATATTTAATCTGCAATGAATTCTTTCTTGGGGTAAAATTTTTTTTTTATTCTAGTCTTATATAAAGTGTGAGGGTGTTTGGCTATTGTTCTCTTTTTTGGGTACATCCTTGTAATGCAGGAGAGAAGTTATGTGTACAAAAGTTCATTTACTGTGAATGGATGTTCTTAACATTGGCCATTCTTGTGATGCGGCTTGTCATCTGGGTCGTGATCCCAAAAGCTTCTTACAGGGCTGGTCCCTAGGCTTTTCTGTGGGTGATTTTGCAGCTGAGCAGCTGGTTCCTTCAGGAAGAAGGGGGAAACTAAGATATTGCACAGGCCCCTTGGGAGAAAAAAACATTAAAAAAAATTTTAAAAGTTTAGATCAGTTAAAACGATGAGACTGGTGATTAGAATCCCAAATAAGGAGCTATTGAACTTTAAAGGAACCTGGGTTCTGCTGAAGAGGTGTCTGTGCATGTGGCTGAAGTGTACATGCTCCATTACACACGTATGTGAGGATGCTTTGATTTAAAGAGCTCTGTATTTTTGTCAAAGTAAACCAGGGGCTATCCCTGCCAATGAAAAACAGTGCTCTGCAAGAACCTAACAACATTACCCAGCTACACTAAGAATAGAAATCAAGCCCCTGCTGGTATAATTAAGAAATCTTCACTTCCAGTCCCTGGGCTTTAGAGACCTGGATCACTAACTAATTCCAATTTAGAGAGCTTTTTTGATAAGAGCTTTTGTAAACTAGGAAATAAGCTGAGAATGAAAACTTTTCATTGCAAGTATTTTAGCTACGCACTCAGCCTGTTCAATGTTATTTAATGTTTGGTCTGTCCTGGAGGGAAATCAGATATATCAGCATTGAATTGAAGAAATACAGCGCACTGATTCTCCTAGGGGTTTTTGTAAAGAAAAGATGGCACTCATCCATGGTCTCCGATCTTACCAGCAATTTCATTCATAAATGTGGGGCCCGGCCATGCGGTCTCATGGCAGAGTCAACTCCCGAGACTCCCAGCCACCCTGAGCGGTGGGTAATGTAGGGGTAGAAACTCAGCCTGGGCACAGATGGATGTTTGGATGAATTTTAATATCATTCTTTCTGCAACATGAACTCCACAGTTGATTCTGATCTCGTTTGTACTGGTGTGGGAGCTGGGGCAGGGGAGTTGCTCTGGTTGACAGCGACGGGGAGGGATCAATGTCATACCTGTTCTCCAAATAAGATTAAATACATATTTATTAATAGATCTTCTCTCTAAATGGGAAGCAGTTTGTCAAGGATAAAAATTCTTAGAAGCTTGGCTGAACATCTCCTGCTTTTTTTTTATACAGGTGGATATTCTTGCTTTATTTTTTCATTATAGCTTTTCTTTGATGCATCTCTCAGTCTTGTTTCAGGTTTTTTAATTTTCTTCATTCTTCACCAGTTAGGCACTCCTCCTGCAGTTTCTTTGAAACAGCATGCAAATTTGGTACTACTTGTGTGATTCAAACCTTGTAACCCACACATTGCAGGAGGTTTAAAGACATTGGTGAGATCACCCACCCACTCATTACTTATTATTATTTTATGCATCATAGTGTAACAGGTCAAATATCTGCCTCGTAAAAGTGTACACTGAGAACAAACCATTGCATTAGTGCTGCACAGGAGACGGAACAATGTATTCTGTGTATTCTATTTCTAACACCACTGTTGACATCCAAATTGCTTAATCTTTTCTACTTGCTTTCTCACCTAGGATGCAAGAATGCTAATATCTACTACCATTTGAAAGTTATGCAAATTTTGGACATATTGGACCATGAAGTGAGATAATAATAATGCTTATTACAAATTCTTGCAAGAGATGGAGAATTCTTAAATGGCTTGTTTGACGTTTCTCATATGTTGAGTGTGTAAGAGGGTTTTTGTCTCAGTAGATCATGATAGCATTTAAGAACCTTTTTATAAAAAAAAATAACAAATTGATGATCTCCTACCTTATTCTTAGTAAGGTCTACCTTCTGTCTCTCACTGCATGTTTCATGCTTCCCCTTAAGGCCATGCCTCCTCTATCTCCTTCGGGCACAGATGGTGACTCCATAGTAAACATCAAGGCTGTTTCTGAACCTTAGTCTTCTTTGTATTGCTTCTGTGACTTTGTTGTTTGGTTGTGGGTTTTTTTGGGTTTTTTTTTGTTTTTTTTTGTTTGTTTGTTTTTTTGTTTTTTTTTGTTTGTTTGTTTTTTAGTTTTGTTTTTTTTTTTTTAAAAAAAAGGCAACGGTCTAAGGAGTAGGAGATCATGGCTTGACTACTCCTGCTCTGCAGAAGTTTCTGAGCAGTGTGTTCTAGCTGATGTAAATGAGATTGGCCTTGTCGTCCAGGATGAAAAGAAATGATGCTTCTGAGTGTCCCTGGGGTGATTTAGGCTCACCTCCTTTCCTCCTTCCAAGATTTGGTGTGCATGCTAATTTTTGTCTTTCCAAACAGTATTGTGGTAGGAATCCAAAAATATGAATTTCTCTAATGAAAGTGAGCTTTACCTCTTAAGAGACGTAGTGCTGCTGCTATTAAGAGACTGGATATCAAATGGAGCACTCTCTACTTTGATCTAGCACAGGGGGCTGTGTGAGTCAGAGTTAACACAAAGGAACACAACACAAGAAAGTACCTGTTTATTCTTTTTTGGTTTCTTTTATCACTTACGGGGTACCCAGCATACTGACAGAGCTGCTTGTATAAGGCCTTCTGAGGTGGCACAAGATGAATGGTGTTGCCCAGGAGATGGGCAACACCTTCTAACCCCTTCTGGATCTGGGGGAGGTGAGCTTTGGCTGTAGATAGGTATTGTTTGCATGGTTGGTAGCATTTCCTTTTCAAGGCCCACATGGCTGGTGTGGGGAGACTGGTCTTGTAGCTGGGGACCTGAGGAAATAACCTTCTGGAGGCCAACAGTTGCTGTCACCAGCTTTTCTCAGGAAGGACTGTAATCTCCTCCATAGGGGAGCTGCATCCTAAGTAATGAGACAGCAGGAACCACCTGGGTGAAAACCCATGGTGCAAGCTGCCACAGGGCAGAAAGTGTCGGCTGGTGCTGGCCTTGACCCCGCTGCCTTCTGGAGCTCTGCCGAAATGCGGTGAGGCCACAAGGGTGAGCCAGGCTGGTGACCAGGCTTCAGACGCAGTTACCGTTTACTTGGGCATGCAGCCCCCCCATGTGATTCAGCACTCTGCCTCCAATGTCTATCCTCTGCAAGAGATATCCTGTTGTATGCCACCAATGTCAAAGCTTGAATTAGTGTCTAAGGCTCTTTTTCTTTTATTTTTTGAGTAAGTAGAAAATAGGGATGATTTGACTTGATGCTTTCAGAGGATGGTTACTGCTTTTAAAAGTTACAACCCCAATCGTGTTTGAAGCTTGAAATTTTTTTTAAGGAGGGCAAGAGTACAACTTAGACAAACATTTTTATTTTATTTTTTTTCCTGGAATGATGAAACTACTGCACTGCAATCAAACTGCAATAAAAATGTGAAATACTGTCAGACGATATGAAGCTGGTGCAAATGAAAGCCAGCGATAGAGACAGAATCCTAAAATAAATTCCAGGAAAAGCAGGCTATTTACTTTCAAAATACAGAAAGAAAACTAACCTTAAAAGTACTTGGATAATGCAATAGCTTTACCCGCGTTCACGTTCAGCCGAAATACAAATGTGGATCTCTTGGCAGTGAAAATAATTATTAAAAAAAAAATAAATTAAATAAAAATAAATGAAACAAAAAGACTGCCGGAGCAGCCAGCAGAGGAAAGCCAAGGCTGCCGGAGTCAGCTTTGCAAAGGGGACTGTAGGTGGAGCTCGGCTCTGCGATTCCTCACTGCCGGCTCCACAATGAAGCAATTGTTTCCCCGTCTCCGCTCGGCAATTCCTCCTTCCCTCTCTGTGTGCTTTTTTGGTCGCATGTTCTATTTATTTTAATGTATACCTTTGTGCAAAGCCTGTCTCTGAGTGGTTAGATACCCCGTTGATATGTGGCCTTCAAGGCAGGGGGGAGGAGTGCAGCCTATTCCCATGACATCCGTGGGCTTTGTAGAGCCAAAAAAACCTTCTCAGGAACACCTAATCCTTGGGCTCCCTCCAAGTACCACAATCTCTCTGCACAACTGACATGGGCCACTTGGGACACTTGAGGGCTTTAGGTGTGTCTCTCTGAAGTCAGCCACAGCCAAGCATGAGGCAAATGTGCCCAGACCAAAGAAAATAAATTATGTGGGCTCCAATTTTCAGCAGTTATGAAGTATTAAATTACACATCTGAAGAATTCACTGTGGGATTAACCCTTTGGAACCTGTGTGGAGCGTCGTGGTGGCTCCTCCTGGAGGAACTGGGCTGCCCGTGTTTCAAAGGCGTGCGGGTCATTGATCACAGGGCTGGAACGCTAATTGAAATATGTGTCATAATTAACTGTTAACACTAAAAAGAGAGAGTGGGAACAAGGGGAAGAGAGACCTGGTACCTGTGCAGAAGCAAGGTGGGGGGGATGCAAGTAGCAGCTCTGGCTTTTGATGTTTCTTTGGGTGCGTCCCCAGAGAGTCTTGCGTGCCACCAAAGTTTTATTTAAAACTGTAAAGTTTTAGACTCCCTATTGGAACCGCAAGTGCAGCTTCCAGGGCAACATTAGCATGTGCTTTAGCACAATTAGCACAGCCCCTGTAGCTGCCTCTTCATTCAGGTTTGGAGAAGTGGTTGTGAGCCAATGCAATTCTGCTGAATCTCTTGCTAAAATGATACTGAAAAGGCACTAGCTCTTGGTAAGAGATACAAAAAGTACATCCTGCCTGCCTCCCTCAAATATTTCTGGTTCCCCACAGCCATCTGTAACATCAAATATCTGGTACATTATGTTGCTGAAACTTAAAGTGTAAACCCCACACTGGAAAAACAAACGGCTGATTTTTTTATTTTTTTTTTATGTGTGGACTTTTAAAGGTATTTTCTTAAGCAAATAATTAGCCTGTGGAAGTTATAATAATAAACAAATAGACAATTATTCAGAAGGAGGTTTTGGATGTGTTCACCCACTTGCCTCTGATTGCATTAATTAAAGTTTGTAGTCTTGCTGCAAGCCAATCTCAAACTAAGTTTCGTATTAACTTTGGAAAGCTGCTCTGTTGGTAAGCTCACTGAAGCTGATGCACCCGTGCCATTATCTCCTGGCGTATACAGTTTTCCCATAAATAAAAATTCACAGTGTTTGCAATCATTACATGTTGGTTTTGGTTTTGTGTTGTTTTGTTTTGGGGTTTTGTTAAATCTTGGAAGGACCTGATCCTGAAAGTGGGGCAAAACAGTATTTTGTGTGCGTAAAGAGCAAACCTAGCACGTAAACTTCATCACAAGGCAGGCAAGTTGTGATGAGCCCCTCCTGCTAGTTCCTGCCCTGCCTTGCTGGGACCATGGGTGACTGCGTGGTGGCCCCCCTCTGAGAAGGGACACATCATGGGGTTCGTGGATCGTGACGGTGCTGGCCTGGCCCATCTGCACAGCAGCTGGAAGGGGAGTGGGAAGAGACACGTGCAAATTTTGGAGGTCACCTCTGAGGTTTCAGGAATTGCGTTGGCCCCATTTTCTGTAACTTCTGTGGTAGGATGGAAACTATGGCGGACCTGTACGGTCTTGGGTTTGGAAAATGCTGTGTGTATCATCAAACCGCTTTTATGCTTTGTACATCTCCCAGAGATGATGTGTTGGCATGGTTTGTATTGCAGATGAGTATCTCTTCAGCTTCGAGACTCCCTCATTTCTCCTTTCCCTGCCCTACTGACATGATATACTTAAAGCACAAGCTAATTTTCCACCTCTGTATTTCTACAAAGGCTTTCACCAAAGAATTGGCCTAGTGTTTGAGGGGGAGGCAGTTGTAAACATCAGTAGAAGATAAGGCATGAAGGAGGAATAAATGGTATTTTTGTATGTTTTGAAAAGGGCCTCACAAGTGAAGATGTTTCTTTTACAGTAGTATCTGCTCATCTTTAACGTCTACTGTAGCAGAGAATGAATGAGGAAGTGGATGTGTGTGTGTAGGGTGTCTTTTTTTTTTTTTTTAGGAATTGCTTATTTTTTGATGTTCCTTTCAGTAGCGTGACAATTTTCCAGGAGTTTCCAGGAACAATTTAGTGGATTCAGTATCTTGGCTACATATATTTACTTATGTGTGGTATTAAAATTCATGTAAATTGGGATTCTAGGAGAAAAAGAACAAAATCTATAGTACTGGAATAACACCATGAAAAATGTGAATGTCTTCTATATGTATAAGCAAATAGGCAACAAGAGTAAATGACTGGTTTAATGGGTTTATAAGTAGCCTTTTAAAGAAAAAATAGATAAAACTTAGCCATAGAATAATTCTTCTACTAAGTTTTATGAAAAGTGTGGATTTTTATGAATAACTCTCACTCCAGTTTTGACTGACTGCCTTGGACCTGGTTGTAGGAGGCTGTTCTACACAAACTTTTCCCTGGGGTACTGAGGATGCTTTGGGTGGGTACAGGAGCTCTCCCAATGCCCAGGCAGTGCTTGCCACACTGGAATGTGGGGCCACACAGTGCTCTGTTTATGAGCAGAGGCTGGTGGGGGAAACACCTCGTGTTTCCTCCAGACATCATCACTGTGTCTTTCCTTAATAAAGAGCCTATTAGCAATATCAGGCTGAAGGTTAAAAGGTCTTGACTGGAGTACTGTGCTGAAGTTATGTGAATTCAACCTCTTTCATCTGTCCTCTTCTCCCTCCAACCCACAAGAGCATAAGTTAGGCCCATGTCAGCCTAGATTTTCAGGTTTACCTCTGAATCTATTTCCTTTTGCAGGTTTAAGTCAGGCCCTCAATGCTCCTTATATATTACTTTTGTGGTTGAATTATTTCTCTTTTTGTGCTTGTAAAGTTCAGAGATCTAGGATGACGTATGCATTGAAGTCAGGTCTTTGCTTATACCCCCAAAACCATCAAATTGGAATTCATTCTTGAAGACCCAGAAAGTGCAGGAATTTTGACTTGTTATACTTTATTGCAAGAAGGCTGAAAGTTATATTTGCTGGAAGCAATTTGTTTAACACTGTTGTAGCCCTGTGGTTCTTTTTCTACATAGTAATCAGGTGAGAAGTTAATTTTCAACATCTTGTTGACATCAAAAAACTTATAGTGAAGTATTCGTTATTTTTAGGATCAAACATTAGGCATTTCTGGAGCATGTGAAAATGGCGGGGTTGTTTTGTCTGCTGAAGAGAAAAGAGGATTTGGGAAGTGTGGAACAGAGCTCTATGTGAGGGCTTTCATGCACATTAGAACATCAAATAATTTTGGCACGTTTGAGTCTGGACTAGAATGAAGAACCTGGATCTAGAGCCTTTTCCCAGGATCCCCAGTTCGATGATGTTTAGATTGCTAGTTTGATTCCAACTTTAGGGCAAGCTGGTGTTCCCATGTTCTGGTTGTGAAGACCTTGAACACATGCGTTTCTTAGCATACATATTTAAGAGACTCGGATGATTTTTCCGAAGCTTTCCTGAGCTCCACTTTTGAACCCAATCAAACTCTTTTGTAGAATTTAGAGTCAAGTGGAAAGTGTGAAAACTGGATTGTAATCAGAGAAATGTGATGAATGCATGAACTGGGAGGTAAGGGGTAAGGTGCCTCCGGTGACTTATTAGATCCAAATCAGCACTGAGGATACTCTCTCTCCTCTTCTAGGAAAACCAGATCCAAGTGATTTCTTTGCTCTGTTCCCTTTGTAAAGTAGCTATGAGGAAAATTACAGATAAGTCTCAGCCAGAAAATCCATCTGGTATGAGAAGAAGGGGCCAAAGCACAGCTCTTTGAACGCTCAAGACTGCCTTCTGTCTTGACTAAACTGTCTCCTGCCCTGCCCACTGTTGGGTTCTCCCATTCCCTCTGGCTCTTCCCATCAACTTTACAGTAGCACCTTCACTGTCCGCATGCAAAATAAACCTGTCTTCAAATCTTGAAGGATTTAGCATAGTATTTACTGACCTTGCATAGGTGTCCTGCTTATATCCCTCCCCAGGTTTCTCTCACACCAGGTTGTGTGTGGCCCTGTATCTGTACCCATGTGATGGGAGGGCAGTGATGGGTCATCAGGACCAAAGTCTGGGGGCAAGAGGAGACTTTTTGGCAGACTTGTCTTACATCTGATGCTTAGGTTTATGGGTGGTTCCAAATTTTTTTCCCCAAAAAGATTTAGTAGTAGCTTTTGGTTCACAATTTTCAACCAAATTTAGAATAGAAAAAAATAGTTTTCTGTTGAATTTTTTGTTCAAACTGAAAGAAAACATTCAATATAGGAATTTAAGTGGAGAAATTGTTTTGAAACTCTAAGGCTGAAGTACTTCTTGTTTTGTAAATACAATTTTCAGTTCATATGCATTTATTTAAAGACAAGTTCACAAAATGTAACACTTTTGCAAAGACAGCATGTTTTTTTCTGAGCTAAGGAGGGTATGGCTGAAAGATTGCCCACCTCTAGCCTATGGTTTCAGCTGAAACGTTTGCAGGGAATAGAGCAGAGCAAATGTAGAGGGACCTGATCCTTTCTGGGTGTCCTCTGCTTGCTGCAGAGGCTGGGGCATGGTTGGTTTGGGGTCTTCTGCAGCCTCGCTAGCCCTTTCCCATGGATAGAGCTCCGTGCTTGGGATGATAGCAGTGTAGCATGCCAGGTGGGAAAATAAAAATTACTATTGCCCAAGCCCACGTGCTGCAATGGCAGTTACCTTTAATTAAATGCTTACAAGAAGTTGCTTTCAGGCAGTTTCAGGGCAGCAAGAAAAAGAATGTTCAAAAGTAGAATCAGGCACAGCTGTGACAACATGTCCCTGAGAGCATCTAGTGTGCATGGAGGGATCACAGACTGGCAGGAGCTGGAAGGAACATTCAGAGATCATCTAGTCTGAGCCCCTGCCAAAGCGGGGTCACCTAGAGCAGGTTGGACAGGAATGCACCCACGTGGGTTTTGAATGTCTCCAGAGAAGGAGACCCCACCACCTCTCTGTGCAGCCTGTTCCAGTGCTCTGCCAGCCTCAAAGCAAAGCAGTTTTCTATGATCCTGCTGGGAAGGAGATTATTCTAATTCTTACGTGGCCACAAATTAATCCACGAGTTGCAGCAGGATCATTTCTGTGTCTTTTCTTCTATTATCTTCTTCTCTTTTGTAAAGAAAAGGTCTTCCACTGGTGTCACCCAGCAGTTAGTGATACTTATTCCACAGTGGTCTTTTTGCTGTGTCAGAGTCGGGTGTGCTGGGGCAGTGATTGGAGACCCCACACCTACCCTTGGGAGATAGACAATGACAGCTATGGGAAATGTAGTGCTGGCCTCAATCTGAGCATGTCCATCAGTAGACAGCAACTGTGAGTAGAGGAGAAACAAGTGCTCCTGATGGCAGGGGACCGAAAGTTACCTGTATCAGGTACTGTAACTGAGAATCTGGATGGATGTTAAATGCCCGGAGAGCATGAAATATACACACCTTGCTCTGTGCATCCCTCTGCCATGCTCCAGCAGGTCCTCCTTGTGCACAGACCCAGCTCACGGCACAGACCTGGCGGTGACGTGCAGCTGCGGCAGTTGGCCGATTGCAGCGAGGTGCGAAGACATCTCGGGCTGCCGGCCCTGCCAAGCACTGCGCACTGCCGTCCCTCCTGCGACAGCTTCTCTAACCCCCTACAGCGACAGCAGGTCTCGCTTGAAACCGTTTCAGAGCCACAGATGACACGGAGAATCAGGCGTCTGACATTTGCAAGGAGATTGAAATGATTCACTGTTCTTGAAGATACACTGCTCGGGGAGACCCCCACTGCTGTTGCCATTCCTGCTGCTATTTTTTTTAAATTTTTCTGTCCTATGGAGCACTGTATTCCTTTGGTGGATTGATCATAGCTTGAAAAACATCACCTTGGCTTTTTTGGTGAGGCTGCAGCGATGCCCTTGATCTGAAAATGTGTATGTGATTTGGGTAATGGCTATTTTACTAACTCCATGCTAACAGAGAAGTAATCCGAAGGCAGTCGTTTTTCCCAAAGACGACAGCTGACTTAGCAGCCAGACTGGTGTGAGCCAGAAAGGGGCATGGGATAAAACAAGCTCCTTTTCATTCATACCTGTGTTCTTGCCTCTGTGTCCCTGTCCTGTGGTGTGTCCCTGTCCTGTGGCATGTCCCTGTCCCCAGGGCTGGTCTACCACCTCCCTCACCCCATCCTCGCACATGGGATGGCAGAGATGCTGCCTTGTGCCTGGGCAGGAGGTCTCAGGGGTGAGACATACATCTGCTGAAAAGTCTGATTAGCTGAAAAAGCTCCAGGGTCTGTTAGTTGTGTATTTCCAGATTTTTTTTTTTTATTTTTTGTATAAATTGGAGGTGGAGATGATGTTAGAGGATGTGGCTGTGGAGAGGTGGTTAGACTCCTGAAAAGGATGAACTGGGTGAAAAAGTTTGCAGTGTGCAAACAAAACCTTGCCGTTTCTGGAAAGTGTCAATAGCTGCTCTCTCTCCTCTGAATTTTAAATAAGATTAAGGTAGCGAGCAATTAACTTTCTTGTTGGGTGCTGTGCATCCCCTTTGCATGCCTATGGATCTCACAGGGCCCAAAGCGCCTACTGAAGCTGAGGTTACTGTAAGGCTCTGGACTATCTTTAACAATGCCGAGGAGAGAATTTTGCTCAGTGAATGCTGCTTTTTCTCCTCTTCAGAAATCCAGCGTAGGCAATAATAACGTTATCACAATGGATATAGAGTTAATGTCACAGGAACCGAAGTGCTACCAAAATACCAATAAAGAAGTTGAGAAAGCAAAACTTAATGTTGTAATCATGGGGAAGTACGTGGGATTGCAACCCATGGTGTCGTTTTTTCATTTTTTTTTCATGGTTTTTCATTCGTCTTGGTGCCTTCCACAATATTTCCCTGCCATACTTTATTTCAAGAAAAATAGTTGTCGTTGGACTGGGACCATTGCCCATCAAGAGATGACTGGGCACTGGATCAGAGGTGGTAACTCTTCATCCTAAACTTCATGCCATGAGATCTTTGCACAAGAGAAACAAAACCTAAGCACAGAAGTCCTTTTTTTTTTTATTTTTCCTACATTCTTTTGTTTCTGTGTTGGGTTTTTTTCTTGGAGTTTTTAATAGAAGCAACTTTAGTTATGCTTAAGAGAGATCTCTGACTTTAATATCTGTATCATTGAAGTTAAGCTGTATAAGGAAACAGAGTATGATGAGGTGCTGCATATAATTGCTATACCCAAATGCAGCTCTTCGCTTGCCATGCGCTCTTTGTGAGAAGATGTTGAGGCTTTGCACAGTGTTGGCAATCGCTGTTCTGCCTGCAGCCCATGGCTCTCCTGGGACAGAGGCCCCTACGCGTCCCCTCAGGAATTGTCGTTGCTGCTGGAGTGGCACTTTTCTCAGTTGAAAACCTCACTGGGTTTAAAAGCAAAACTTGTACCGTATCAGGTTTTTAAGAACAGAGCTCATTTAAAAAAAGACAGAGTTTCTTTAAGGTTTCTTTAACCCCATTAACACAGCTGTTAAGAACATAACCACCAGACTGTGTTTATTTTTTGTGGGAATTCTTGGCAATCACTCAAGGGATGCCATTTCCCCCACTTATTTGCTTCTCCCTCCACTAGAGGCAGAAAATCAGCTTTTTCACTATCAAAGAGAGTAGGAAAGCTGCCATCGGGGTTCTCTGCTCAAGTCATAGGGGTAACAAAAACTAACTGGTTGCTTTGTGGTAAGAGGTCCAAATTGGGTGTTTCTTCATGAGACAGTGGAGAGATTTGGTTTTTAGGCTCTGAGTGCTGAGATGCACCTGGCCTATGACTGCAGCATATACAGATACGCTATGTGTCCACCTCTCAAGTAGTGACACAAAATATTTGTGCAAACAGTAATACGATTCTCCTCCTCCCCCACCAATTTCCTGGCAAAGCAAGTGTAAATTAGTTGGGTCTTTTGCTGAACTTCTATCAGGTCCTCAGATAAATCTCAGCTGACTCAAAAACACATAAAACCCTTCCGTTTATCTGTGTTAATAGAACAGAACACGCACAGAAAGTAAAAAAGCATAGATTTTAATCAATGAAAATCTTTCTAGCCTTTTTTTTTTTACATAGAAGCTAATTTTCAAAATGTTGTAATATTCTCCTTCAGCTTGACAGCCTCATCTTTCACCAGTTTTGACTCTAGTCACTGTGTAAGCAGTAATTGGAAGCAAAACCTTTATTCAGTTTTCACCCTGTTTTTAAAAGTACTGTCTCTTGGGTGGACAGCAACATTACCTTGCAAATTTGTTAATTTGTCTATCAGAATGTTTCTTTTTTTTTTTTTTTAATATGGAAAAAGAACTGTTTATGTCTGGAATTTAATGCACAGTGTTGGCCCAGTACAAGGAAAGAATCAAATCGAAAAATACGTGCTTGAAAAAATAAACACAGTAAAAAAATAGTGAGTACTCTTGAATTTTAGGCACCTGAGGACAATTATTGTTAAGTCTGATCTGACGTAAGTAATTAATTTCCTGTTAATTTTTTTGATGTCAAAGAGGGTGAAACAATCCCACCCTTACAAAATACTGTGGTATTTTTATTATTATTCAAGGTAAGTTTTAAGAATAAGCACGGGTGGGAAACGAATGATCAGAACTTAATTTCGTCTTTAGTTCTGTTATTTCATATCCCCTTAAGGTAGCTGTCTAATATTCTATGTAAATTGTTTCTTGCTCAGAGAAGGAATAGAGCTCTGAAAAAAGGTGAGCTCTGCACTGAGTTTCCCTATTCGTAATCGGATGTTGAGGATGTAGTTTCCCCCATGTGCCGCTGCCTTCATTAGTAAGTATGGATTTAGGACTGCTGTGAAAGGTTAGGCTAAATTGTCTATGGCAGTTCAGCAGCCTGAACAACCTTAGGAAATGAAAGTCTTTTAACCTTAGTACAGCAGTGATAGGACTTAATGGTGCTGTTATCACCTTATAATAACGCAACTGCATGTGAAGTTGTCCATAGGCCGTTGTTTCCTGCAGAGATGATGGCTCGCGGTAACGCAGCCCAATGGGCAATCTCGAGAGAAACTGTCTGAGATCTTAAAAAGGGCCAGTCAATTAATTTGTTCCATCCCTGCAGGTTAAGAGATAGATAAAATCACTGCTGTTTACAGCTGATCATCTCATATTAAATATAATTATTTTAAAGGTTCAGCTATGTTTTCCATGGGGTGTGCCAGAGCCAGGCCACACGCTCTCCACCGGCACCGGTTGGGGTTGGGAACACCAACTCTGCGGCACGCCGAAACCTTGCACCTGCGACTTGTAGGAATAAAGCACCTTGCCCTTCTTTGTGAGTCTCACATTACTGGATCCTGCATGTGCATCAGTTCCCATGCTGTTCTTTTCTCCTTCTGGTATTTTTCTCGATATCTTGCCGCTTACCCACTCGCTGTTCCGTGCACGGTTAGTGGTGGCGCTCCGATGGCTTGCGTTTTATGTCCACGCAGTTCTAGCGTTCCCTTACCATATGGTCATCCTGATGTTACCATTTGCCTCAATCATCCTTTTTGTAGCTGCTTGAACATCTTAATTGATCTCCTGAGCTACGTTAAAGATTTATAACAGACGTCGGTGTAATTCATTTCACAAGCACGTAACTATCCCTTTCCATCTGATTGGGTGTCCACACCTCTCTCTCATAAAAAACGTACACAAAGCATGGTATTTTGTCTCTGTGGTAAAATAATGGTCGTCTTGAAGGATATTAGAAGCCTTGTACCACTTTGCCCCAGCCAAAAGGATAAGCTGTGGACTCTCAGTTGTTGCTAATAAGATGTTCTCCCCTCTCTCTTAATACCTCGAATTGGAGAACTTTTCCCTTCTTCATACTAATGGGGATGGTAAAACTTTCTTTTTTTTTTTTTTTTTGGAGTAAGATTCAAAACCATGTGTTGATAATATTGTTAAGCCGAAACGCATATATCAGAATGGCAATGGTGCCAGGAACTGCTTTTGGCCAGGCCTGTGTTTCTTAGTATATGCGACAGAGGCATGTGCAATTAATGATGTTGGCAAAAGGAGCACTGTAGAAAGAGCACACAAAATGAGAGGTTTGATGGTTTCTGCAAAGTACTGTGCCCATCTTTTCATGCAGAAAATGAGTAAACCATTACTCTACATATGATTGGAGCATAACATAGCACTTTTTGATGGGGTTTGTCAGAGAGCGTTCAGAAGAAGCTGTATATTAGAAGATAAATTTCATTACACAGTAAAGAAAATATGTCCAAGGGCAGATAGCAAAAAGATAGAAAGCATCCTTCATGCCAATAGAGGGGTGGATTTTTGAGTGTAAATGGGAGCCAAATGTGTCTTATGGAGAATTTTTTCGCTGTTTATCTATATCAGGATATCCAACTATGGTGTAATTGTAGCTGTAGCATGTGTGACTTTTTTTTTTTCACCTGTATGACTGTAATATTGAGCTGAAAACATCCTTAATTCACTTTCAGCTTTAGTTTTGATAAGAGCGTGAGTGGTAGATCTGCATGTGCTTTCTCAGTAGGACTTCTGTGTAACAGTACCTGGTCAAACTTTAACGGTGCACTGGCCAGACTGCTCATCAAAAAAACTCACATGAAGAAATTGTCTTGCAGCTATTCAGAGGAAAAGATGGATGCATGTTAACCCATTTACTGAGCCATCCCTTTGCTGATACCCCTCCCCTGTCTTTCACTTCCTTCTTATCTTTTGGTGCTAACAGATTTGAAGGTCACTTTGTATCCATGAGGGCAGTTGGCATTTGTTGAAGTTTTTTTTTCTCTTTTCTGGTGTCCCTCATCTTCAGGTTACAGTTGTCTATCAGTAGTTTCTTTCTAATCTGTGCTGTCTGTACTAGCTGAACCACTTCTGGTCTCAAATACCTTTTATTTCCTTTTGGAAACTGAGGTCCCTTTAGTAGGAAGATCACAGCACTGAAAAGACCTGTGTCACGTTTGGGATTGGGATGAGTCTTTCCACAAACCTGTGCTTCAATTCTGTCACTTGTAAAATGGAATAAAATTCTACATATCAAAGGGATTGTAAATAAAGTTAAACTTGGTTCTAAATTCAGTGAGTTCTAATTAATCTTCCTAATGAATATGAATAGTCTTAAAAAACGTATAAAAGTGTGTATTTGCTTATATTTTTTCCCTAAAGATGGATTGAGCTTTTGGTCTTGAACCTTCATCTAGCATGGCCACAGTTCATTGGCAAGGTTGGAAAATCATTCTACTGTTCTGGGGAGTACAGAGTAACTTACGGCTTATTTATGAGATACACGTTGATATTTTTCTCCAATTCCAAATAATTCCATTTTTAGGTGTTTGTGGAGTTCAATAATGACAGTGACATTATTGGACTTAAGTCATCCAATAAAAGCAGGTCTTTCTTAATTGTACGAAAGCCAAGGTATTACCTCTGATTTTTTCAGTCCTGCTTCTCCTCATCTCCCCAGAACTTACAGGCACTCTCCAAAAAACTTTCCATAGCATGTGGCTAGTCCTTTGGAGACAGAAACAGTGAGTTTATTCCCTGGGTAGTTATATAGGAAAGGGCCCAATCTAACCAAAGGCAGGTGTTTCATAGGTGACCAAAATCTTTATATAGTCTTCTATCCTGCTTGGAAAATACTAGAGGAAAAATCTTCCCAGTTTTTTGTGTCAAATAGAACACATGAGGTAAATACATAAAAAGAAAACAAACCAAACTTCAAGAGTATCAATAAAACTGCAGAAGAAAGCAAGCAATAAATGTGTGTGTTCACCTTGGCAATAAACTGTGACTGCACATCGTCCATCCCTTCAGCCTCCCCTGAGGAAACTGCACGTGGGACTGGCAGCTGAATGCCGGTACTTGGAAACAGAGTGAACCCAGCACCAGGCCTGTGTTTGTACATAACACTGAAACAGCTGGTTTGGATTTTAAAAATTCTATTTTTATTAGAACACTGACTCTTGTTTATCGTTATTGATTTTATTGGGTTATTATTGACTGACTGCACCCCATGGGCCTATTAGTGAAGTGCTAGTAAAGCATTAAAGGAAGACTTAGGCTTTTCTGTGCTTTGTACTTACAACATTTGCTTTTATCGGTGATTTTTAGCCAGCTGCCTAACTACAAACATTGGTAGTCTCACCCACCAGACATAGAAAGGGGGACAAGAAAGGAAAGAATTTTCTGTTTTTTCAACATATAGAAGAACAAAGCAACGTTTTAAGGTTATTTACTGTTTTGTTGGACTAATTTTAATTCTCTAGGAAAAGTTTACATCTTTCTCATCTCACTAAGGCTTCTGGCTAATATTAGAAATAGAGCAAACTCATCGGTCTTACTCACAAAATAATAATAAAAAGAATCTGCAATAACTTTTATATGCTATTTGATCTTTCTGAGTGGAAAGGGAAATGTATGTTCTTATTAATATGAATCAAATGATACATGATACAGTTAAAGCTGGATGAGAGTTGGGTGAACTCTGGTTGTACATTGAAGTCTAAAGGCCATCTTAATGAAGTTTTGGGTATCATTGATTACTCTCTCCTAGGATAGCATGCCTTCCCATAACACTATCATCTCCTGATGGTCATACTGATCTAGATAATCTTTCACCTTTCCCTTTGGTATTTTTTCCTCTCCCTGTTCTATAGAAATGATGTTGTCATTGTTTTCCATATACCCCAGTTGAGGGTTATGGGCAGGCCCTAATGAACTGTAACAGCATCAGTGGAAGAGGCACTGAGCAAACAGTCAAAGCCATTGTCTCGTTTGTAAAGATTTACAAACTACTGGGAATGACCAACCATATTAGAGGAAACATTATGAATGTACGCAGAGAGCAGTTGTCTCAAAAGCAGCAGCCCATCAGGCTGTGAGAATTTCAACCAGTTTTTCCTTTGGGGAGAAAAGAAAGGGAGAGGTGAAGAGCAATGTGGTGGTGGGCAGCTTATGAAATGAAACAGTATGGAAGCTATAGAGAAGAGGTAGAAGTGTCCTGGCAGCAGAGAACCATGAGTGCTCATACTCCAAATGGAAGCAAAAAGAATTTAGAAGTCCCCAAAACCTGCAAGCAGACAAAAGGATGGGGATGGCAAACAAGCCTCAAACAGGTCCCCTTTCCTATTAATGGTAATTGCAGCTCCTGACTGTTAAGAATATGTATTAGGAGATAACAGCAACGGGATAAAAATAAGAGAGCCTTCTGCTCCTCTGTAAGAGCAAGAAAGTTACCATACATTAATTATGAAAGTAATACTTTTCTCCATCAAACCTACTGCTGTGAGTAGTATTGGCTTTCCCCGAAAGCTGTCAAAAAGTAAAAACGTTGACAAATAGGTGGCTATAGAGTGTAACGTTAAGCTGAACTAATGGGCAAACTTTGTTCTGTTTGTGAACGTTGTATCTTTGGGGGAATAATAAAAAAAAAATAGCATCTAGCATTGGATATACAGATACCTGAGGGTAAGCCATAGCAATGAGCAGATGTCCATCGGTTTTAAAACTGCAACTTAAACAGGTTGACTGCATTGTCTCTCCCTGAAGTAAATAAGTCACCAAAGAGATATTTGTATTTACTCACCTTTGCTGTGAATCCTGAGGGCAGAAAGGATGCTGCAATCACAACAGAAAAGTGGTGCTGAAAATCATCTAGGGGTCCTAACTATATGCAGAAGAAAAACATACATTATAACTGCAAATCAAAAGTAAGTTTGTTTTTCAAAATGATCTTGGTTCACAAAGGAGGCTGTTTTCCACTTTCAGCCAATCTAACATGTGAATGTGCCATTAAATGCAGGAAGTATACCGGTAACTTTGTTCAGATATGAACACCATTTTATTTTAAAAGCAATCTAATTTTGTCTTTGAATTTCACGATGGGTGCAGCAGATAACAGCCAGGCATCAACAGTTACTATTTAATTTGCTGGTACAATCAAACAGCTAGATGCTCTTACAATTGACTGTGCCCACAATTTTGTGCTTGACTGCAGGTGCAAAATCGCGGATGCAAAAATCAGAGCACAACTTGATGATCGTTTAAAAATTTGGTCCATTACGGTTTGAAAGCCTCTAACTTCTGCCTGTCATGTAAAATACAATGTTTCGGATTTTCTTCAGAACTGGAACTGTTAACCAAAATTTACTGTCAGAAATAAATAATCGACCTGCAAACAGATGCTGTATTTATACTCTAAGACTGAAGGCAAATAAAAACATATATTACTTTTTTTTATAACACTTAACAGCTATCTAGCCTCCCCAAAAACTATCAAGTTAACTCATTGTTTCACTTATCCCAGATAAGCTGGTGTGTTGTGTTTTTTTTTTTTTCTTTTTTTCTTTTTTAATAGTGTACAAATGGTATTTAAAAAAAATAAAATCCTGACATGGAAATAAACATTTAAAAGTGTTTTTTCTTTTAATAATAACCACTCTACAAAGCTGTGATGATTATGCAAATTGGTTGGTTTTTTTATCTGACAAAGTACGGGTACTAACAAATGTTTTGATGATGTTATTAGATGCAGTCTGTAAACTTACACATTTTCGGTAGCAGCAATAGTATAGAAAGGTCACTGACCTGTGTGCAATACTAAACTCTCAGACTTCTGACAAAGTCAGTAACTTATTTATATTTGGCCAAATTCAGAAAAATCTTACTCCTATGCTAGCCAAGCAATACAATTCTGTGGCTGCTTTCTTATAATAATAATAAGCACTTCAATCATATATTAGACAAATGTCAAATAATCTGTCTAACCACAGACCAAGCAGTCGGTATAAGTTAGGTTTATGGCAGCTAACTAGTTATTTCTGGATAGTGGTAAGTAAGGTTTTCCCAACTAGTCCACTTCAGAAAACTAGTACCCAGAGAAAGGCTTTTACTTTTATAAACTAGGATTCATGTTGTATTTTTATTAACTATAAAAAAGCACAATACACTGCTCCAGCAATATTTTTTCTCTCATACTGAAGCAGAGGACTAATTTGTTGATCTACCTCTGTTCATTTGTATGCAATTTGTAACCCTTCCTTTATGCTAAGGGACATTTTATGCTTGCACTGATGAAAGATAAACCAGAGATAGTTGATGCAGTTAATGTCTCCATGTTGTGCTGAATATTACAATACGCATGGGATGATGTAGGACAATGTTTGATCTGAATTAAAAAACAAAAAGCAAAGATGGAGTTTGTATGTTTTTGTGCCTTGTTTCTTTTTTGCATCATAATTTCCAAAATATTAATTTTTACTTTTCCCTAAATTTGAGATTATTTTATTGTAAAAAGGTCGGGGATGTGACCATAGTGTCATCTTCTTCTTTGCCCATCTAAATATTGCTGGGGATGGGAAATGGACTATCGAAAGCAAGCCTAAACCTGTTGCTGAAAGGGTTCTCAGAGACGCATCAGAGTGAAAATCAAATTTGTAGGCTGTGGCCAGTGAAATGACGTGTCTGCAAGAGTCCTTCAAGTATGCTTTAAGTGGGGGACAACACACCTTTCTCCATCACGTCTCTGTTATTTATCATCCAAGGAATCATTTTGACTCCCGTGTGGCTTTGTGACACTTGACTCTTAAGCAGCCCCAGTATTTCTTCAGCAAATTTAATGTAAAGGTGAATTTTTGGGCCTATGGAAGTACATAGTCACTTCTACCTAACTGCTTTAGTACCAGGACCTCTTTCTAAATCTGTCATAGCTACTGCTAACTGATCCCTAGTGTGTTTGCATATGCATGGCCTTCCCAGGGTGCAATATTCTTCTTCTTAATGTCTGCTCTTCTGCCCTTCTGGAAGTAGCCTGTCCTGGAGTTAAAGTGTAGCTCTTGGGAGTCTTCGTACTCCTGTTATGTTGCTCATCATTTTTTCTGCCAGTCCTCCTATTATCTCTGCTGCAGTTCTTAGTGGGCACTGCAAATTTTTACTTTTTTTTTTTTTAATCACTGTTCTTCACTTAAAAGAAGAAACAAACAAACAACCCAACAAAAACGCTGCAGGAAAATTTGTGGGTTTTTTCTCTTTTCCTCTTTTCCTAATATCTCTCTTTCCTCCCATCATATCATCATGTTCCCTCTACTTTTTTCCCCCATTTCCTTTTCCCACTCCCTTGCTCTCCTATTTTTTTCCCTCCCTGTTCCTTTATTAATTCTTCCTCCTTGCATTATTTTTCTACTCACTCCTCTCTAGTCCTTGCCAGTTTTAACAGTCCATGATTTCAGATGGAAAATCTGTCGCCAGAGCCCCTCCTCCACTAACATTAATGGCCACTCTAGAAATCCTGCCCTGCCCTCCGTCATCTAATTTCAGACACTGAGGGGGCAGACGAAACAGATGGTTGGCACAGGGAGGGATGATTCACTGCTTGAAATCATGGTGCAACATTTCTGAAATTGGTGAGGGAGAAGGAGGTCTGACATTTGACAGAGCCGTGTAAAAATTGCCTGATCCAGACAAAGTTCAGACTAATCACTTGACTGTTATTTTCCAGATGTACTGATCATATGACTGTAATTATAAAGATTATATTGACAATACACCGTTTCCCAAACATGCCGTACTCATTCTTAACAAAATGATTCTCCCTCAGGATGTTCAGGTCAGACTGATGTGGTGAATTGCGAGTGCGTTGCCATTTATTCATCCTTGAGTTTTCTGGTTTTGTTGTTGTGGTTTTTTTTGGGGTTTTTTTTTTTTTTTTTTTTTTTTTGAGTCAGTTCATTCATCTACTTTCTAGTTACTGAAGCTTGTAGATTTTCAGGTACACAATCAATAAAGCTAAGCAATAAATTTGAGCGCTTACTTTCAGGCAGATTTCTTCATAAATTGGACTAAAGTTGTGAGCTTTTAAACATAAAAATAAAGAAGGAAGAGAAAATTGCAAGGAATCAACTTTTTGGCATATATGTGATGAAAGTTAAATGGATTACTGCGGTCATGGAAATAGAATCATAGAATGGTTTAGGTTGGAAGGGACCTTGAAGATCATCTCCTTCCACCCCCCTGCCCTGGGCAGGGACACCTCCCACCGGCCCAGGTTGCTCCAAGCCCCATCCAACTTGGCCTTGGACACCTCCAGGGATGGGGCAGCCACAGCTGCTCTGGGCAACCTGCGCCAAGGCTCACCACTCTCACAGTCAGGAATTTCTTCCTAATATCCAATCTGAATCTACCCTCTTCCAATTTAAAGCCATTTCCCCTCATCATATCACTCCATGCCCTTTTAAAAAGTCCCTCCCCAGCTCAGCTGTAGGCCCCCTTTAGGTACTGGAAGGCACTATAAGGTCTCCCCGCAACTTTCTCTTCTCCAGGCTGAACAACCCCAACTCTCTCAGCCTGTCCTCGTAGAAGCTCCAGCCCTCTGATCATCTTTGTGTGTTCATATAATATATGTGTATAAAGATGGTAAGATGCCAGTATAATTGTAGCAAGTATAAGACAATGGAGATTCTCTGGATAATGCTTACTGTTCTCAAAATTATGGAAATATCTGCAGCATCAAAGTCTCGTTGACTATAAGTAGCTGCTTGCTGTTGTCCATCTTGGACATCTCCTTCACAGCAGCCTTCAGTCACACTTCGGACTGAGCCACGTTCAAACAGTAACTTTTCATGTAAAACCTCTTAATCAGTGAAGGGACAGTGATCTTGAGCACTGGGGTGGAAATGTCTGTAGCCACCATAAAAGCCAGACTCCTAACAGCATGAGTTGGAAAAAACGGCTTAAGAGCTAGAATAAGTGGATGAATTTTAGATGAGCAGTTAATTTTTTGGGCCCTCTTGAGAAATTCCAAATCCTTGCTCACCCCTCATGTCAACTGAAATGTTTAAACGTTAGGCTTACTGAAGTTGCTTATAATTAGTCTTGCTAATTGTTATCAATTTTGGGGATAGCTTTCCAAATGTTCTCCGCCTTCTGCTGCTCATATTGCTCTAAGCACGTCTTCAAATCTCACTACTTATTTAGATATCAAAGTGGTAACTGAAATATTCTTAAATGTCAATGCAGTTTCTGTTTAACACTCTTGAAAATTAGGCCTTTGTTCACTTTATCTTACTAAAATTGATGCTGTAGAAGGAGAGAAGAGGTGGAAGAACTTGATTTGCAGTTTTCAATTACTTGAATTTAACTCTTTTGAATTCTCTGGGTAAAAGTAATCCCTGGCTAGTATGGCTAGGTATGTTAAAGAATGGGGGAAAAAAATCTAGATCGTCTATGTTTTCTCAGCTGAAAGCCTGTTTTTATTATCTCTGATCAAATTAACACCTGGAGAGCTTCAAACATGAAGGATGTATTTCCCAAGGGGTTCAGATGTCTCAAACTCCTCAAGACAGAGAACAGGTCTGAAAACGTAATGAGCTGGAAAGTATGAAGCTAGGTGAAAATACAACATCTTAAAGAAAAGCTTAGGAGCAGGGGACAGACTGTAAACATGTCCAAACAGTGAAGAGAAGGAACATGGGAATGACCTTAAATAAATCTTTGATAAGTAACAAATAAACTTGCAGGCTGAGATCTATGAAATACAGGTAATAATAATACCTTCCTTTTGATCATGGCTCTGAGGACTTTTTCCTCTGGAAGAGCGATAGAGGCATTAGTCAGGAGAAACCTGGAAGACCAATCAGGACCTGCCTATGGAAACAGCCACACATACGAGACCTCATCATGGTCCACGGAAGGTGCCCAGTACATTTTAAAACTGTCTTACCTTTACTTTGGTGCTTACATATGTAATTAAGAACCTGAGTCCACGTTATCAGTTTAGAAAATGCTGGTCTTAGGGTCTCATTGAAGAGTTCTAGAAATCAATGCAAGCAGCTTGCAGTCAACAAGTTGTGGGAAGCAACTCAGTAACCCTTACCTAGTTAGGACTGTTGATTTAAGATAATACTGAAATAATTTAAATGCAATATTTCTTGTACTTGTTTTCCAACTGAAAACCTGCATTCTCTGAGTTTATAAAGGGTTCCCCCCCCCTTTTTATTTTCCCCTAATTCTAAGTGTTGTGGATTTTCTAGCAAACTAGTAGCTGGATTCTGCTGCAGAGCAGGATACCTCATATGATTTAGGTGTGTGAGATCTGGTCAATATAATTAATGGAGGTGAGAAAGCATTTCAGAAAAACTAAAGCCAAATATCTGCATTTGGCCTTCTGAATTGTTTTTTGCACTGCATGAACTCCATTGACTCGCTCTCCTTTGACCGTGGTGGACGTGTATGTACCCTGTGAGCAGGCAGACATCAAAATATCAGCGCCTTCATCTGGAGCTGAATTTCTCCTTGTGTGTCTCAATACTGAGTATTTTCCTGTCTCACTGGACTAAAAACCTGGACCCTTGGCAGCAGAGAGAATTAACCTCCAAGGGGCCAGGAGTATGAGGACCTGCTCCAGGACAGGGACCAACTTCAGCACCTTGTAAGAAATTGCTTCTTTTTATTTAATCCTTTTTGGCTTGAGAATGTCTTTGGAATGAAGGTAATTGAAGTTGTAGAGTTGTAATAACAAACCCCCAAATTCCTCATTATTATAGTGTAATTGACGGGAAAGACTGAGAAGTAAAAAAGGAAAATATTGACTTTCATGCATTTAAACTTTATTTATGTGATGCTGGTCCAAAATCACCAAAATAACTCACGATACTTTATATACATATGCATAGATACGTGTGTGTGTGTGTGTGTGCATATGTAACTTGGGTCATTTCTAAAAAATGTAGGTTCCTTAGTCTCCCAAAAATGAGCTGTCTCACAGCTCATGGAAAAGCTGCAGACGTGCTTTTGTCCTTTCCCACCAATCTAAAACTTCAAAGGCCAGATAGGACTTTACATGAAACATAACTTAATGATTTTTATCTCACAGTGGTTTCTGGGAACCTCTCTTATCTGATCCTATTGAATTTGATAAATAAAAGAAGTTTTTCTGTTCCCAGCCCTTTCCTTTTTGAATGTGATTCTGAATAAACCCTCCTAATTTCACAGTCTTGGTAAAAAAAAAAAGGGGAAAGGAAGGCAAATGACAAGTTTGGATGAAAGAAACTGATACAATTCAGTTTGGCAACATTTAGCTGAGAATTTATGAAAGTCTGGTTTACTTTCTAGGAATAATCACAACTACATTATTCTTTTAAATACTGTTTTCCAGGTTATTGCTTGTGCTTTTACTTTTATGACTTGAAGAATAGGTGAATTTATCATTGTAAGCAAATGTTAATACAAGTTTGGTTACATTCAAGCCTTTAAACTGAAAGGAACTGTTGAGAAATTATTCACTCCATTAAAAAAGGTTCCACTTTTTGCTGGGATTTGTGTCTATACAGAGAATTTTACTCTATGCTGATATATATATATATTTAATACATCTAGCCTTTTAATAGCATTTCATATAACTTTCCATTCCTGAAAGTGTATATATTAGTTGATAGATTATGGGAATGTATCCTTTACAGGAGTTGGGAAATATGACTATGCTGTTCTTGATAATCAGAAAATTATAGTTAGATCTGAATTTCCTGAATGATTTGTAAGCAACAAATTTTTAAGAGAAGATGCAGAATTTGCAGAAAGTGTGCATTGCAAGTAATTTAAGCAGCTCAGATTAACCACAGTTGGGTTGAACTCCTCTTTGTCAAAGAGCAAAATAAATCCAATATGGTTTGGAAAATACTTGCATTTCAGTAGAAACTCTTCTTACCTCTAGAAATCATATATATGGTGTTCTTTCTTCAAGAACTCATACAATGCAGTCATAACTACCTAGGAAAAAACAGGGCTTGATATTTGTCTCTTATGACTGACTATGTACCAGGCATTTCATGAAAAAAATATTAAAAAAAAAATTATGAAACTACAGTAAAAGTGAAGAGGATGGAAAAAATATTGGATCACATAATGATAGTAAAAGCCATGAGTGTCCTGGGTGGACTCTTTATGAGAAGTAAAGAACACTGTATATTTACTAGCTTTTTCCCAATTAATTTTGCACAACTTCACAAACTGGATCGCTTGTTACCAAACTTCTTCATTTGTTACTAAAATACCTACATTTTGGTATTCATTTAAAGATTAAAACTAGCTGCAACACCCAGTCATGGTTTAACATAGGAAAGATTATGAAGGGAGTTATAATTAGATCCTGGTTTTCTAAAAGGAAATCCAGACCTATGTGTAACTCAGAGACAAGAACTGGGTTTTTTACACGAACTTTTTGATTTAGCCGTGGTTTCCTCTTCACCTCAGCTCAGAAAAAATGATTGCCGAGAAAAGAACATGACCTCACGGGCTGCCTCTGGGCAAAATCCGTTTCCCCGTGGGATTACAGAAAATGTACCAAAGGTTGGCTGCTTTTTTTTTGTTTGTTTGTTTTAGGCATCACAACACCCAGCGGCAACTTCATTTTACAGCTCTGCCAAAAGATGTCGCCGGCCACCCAGCACCCTGCCCGGGTATCTGCTCTGCTGGGCGTGGGGACCTCTGCCAAACTGTCCGCATCCTACCCGGCCAAAGGCTTTTCCTCAAAAGCCTATTGCTTGAGGATGGCACAGCCTGACCTTAGTTAGCTTCTGAGCTCAGGGTTGTCCCACAGTATGGCTGAAACCCTTTTCCCATTTCACGAGCTATTCCTCAATCTCGTATAGGAGAACTTTGTTTGGGTCCAGGCTTTGGTGAGTGTACCGTGCGACAAACCGAAATGCCCCCAGAAGCCTAACTGGAAAATACGGCAAAGAAATAGCAGTACAGTAGGATTAGCTTAGTATTTACCTGTGTATTTAAGTATTTCTTCCTTTTTGATTTAAATGCCCATTTGGATTTTCTCATCCCCATTCAATACTGAAAAGCCAAGTTAATAATTGGACTGCAAATAAGAAAAAAAAATGCTGGGATTTCTACAACGAGCCCAGAAAGCTGTTTTACATCCCTCGCCCAGGCAGGGTACTGTTGTTAGCCATAAATGTGTTTTTTTTTTTTTCCTCTGTGTGGGCAATGAATCAGCAAATGCTATGGGAGCCCAGGGGGAAATGTCAGGTGCTATTTCAACAGTGGGTCTTTCACAAGCGCAAGGGTGGATCCTGGCAGAGGGTGCCGACCTCTGAATTAGGGAGCCGGCGGCGGTGTTAACGCCCTTATCTCTGCTCCTCTCCAAATGGGGAAAATAATACCTCCCAAAGATGTGCTGCCTATTTTGGTTAATTGATGCCTGACCACCAACTGCTTAATAAATAAGTTCTGTCTGGAAAATATTGTTCCCTGAAATCATGTCTGAATTACACAAAAGTCAAATTAAGTAATTGAGAAAGCATCTGCTGTGTGGAAGGATGTTTGTTTGTTTGTTTGTTTGTCCTGTGTTTTGTGGGTTTTTTTTTTTTGGTTTACCAGGACAATCACTACAGCATCTGTCTGGGAGGAGGTTTATTTGCACAACCACAGCGCAAATGTTGAGATGAGGGAGTATTACAAAGAAATGGCATGTCTTTCAAATGAAGGCTACAAATAGGTTTGCAACTTTCTTCTGTCTTTGGTAAATTACCCAAGTGAGGCCAAATCACATTCCTAAAGACAGTCCCCTGGCATCCTTCAATAAACAGATTTTGCCCTGTGTATAAAATGTTTAGCTCAGTGCTTTATGAAGTAAAGGTCATCTGAACATAGATGTTGCAATAAAGGGCTGCCTGAAAGTGCTTCCACTGAGCGTGAATAGCAGCAATATTGCCTTGAAAACTCTGTGCTAATTGATTAAACTCCCAACAAACTAATTTTAATTAGCCATACTAGGTTAACTTTATTCTTCCTTTTTATGATTCCAAAGGTTTGTTAATGGTGCATGTACAGCCGCAGTTATTTATTACTGAAAAATATTAAGGTATTAGAGGGAAATATGAACGTTACAGAAACTCTGACTTTTTTACATGCAAGTTTTCTGCTAAAATGCACCTGCTCTCAGCTGGTGGGTAAAAGAAGAACTACTTTTTTCACTGCTGCTGGTCCTTAACATTCACATGTTTGCACCCTCAAATTGCTCCTCAATCCGGTATCACTTTTGGAGCTCTTAGGAAACAGTCACTGCACATACTGAAGGCACATGCAGTCCTGCACTTCTCATTTATGGCTGCTTGTAACAGTTCTTGAGTGTTATGAGCATCCCCAGTTATTTATGTAACATACATATCAGTAGGGTTAAGCTGCCTGGTAATTCATTATCCAACCCACTGCTGATTATCTCCAAATACTTGATATTTTTCATACCTTGTTGTAGAGCAAGAACTCTGCGTGCTTTGGATCTTTCTATAATAGCTTATATTTCAATTTTGTAATGGTGAAACTAATTAAATAAAGACAAACTTTGGTGGATTATAGCTGTAAAATGTCCATACAATGGTTGGAAAGTTGGTATTTATTTTCTCCCACTTTAACCTGCCTTTCAATTGAGATGTTTGGGGCTTACACAGAAATGGGGTCTCAGCCTGACATAAGAACTCTAGAGAAGTTGTGAAGATATGACTCTTGGTCTGCAATTTTGGTGTTACAATGCAGTGTGGTTCTCTTATGGCGTTTAAAACCAAGCTCCTCTCCAGCAGCATGGTCTGCAAAACAGGTCCTGCCACTGATACTGGAGGAAATGTACTATTTCTTTACCTTGGTTTCTGGAGGGCAGCAGAGAGGAGGCTATATGTTGTGTCTGGAAGATACCTTGTGTCTGGAACAACATGCCTTGTGATCTAGGGTGTGACGCTTCTACCTCTGATACCGCCCTTGCAAGTGATCACGAGCATATTATCCTCTTCTGGGTATGTTTCTTCCCGTGCTTCATCGGAGAAGTTGTACTTGTGTCTTCAGTTCTAAAATGTTTTGATCTACTGACAAAACATGCTACAGAAGCAGCAAGTTGGTCTGTTTATGGTGATATGCCACACTTTTTTTAAACATTTTATCACCAGTTTTAGGCAAATGGATGCATTTCATGGGGTTGTAGGAACTCGGCAGGAGCCATTGCTTTGTGTAGAGGTAAGAGATGGCAGATGTGTTGCTCCGGCAACAAGGCAGTGGGTCTGGCACTGGCTGTAGCCCTGTAATGCTGGGCACCAGCCTTGGGCTTGGAGGCACCAATGTCTCATGGAGAAAAAAGGTGCCAGTGACCAGCTGACTGACCGTACATTCATTCTTTGTATAGTGGGAAATCCTCAATTCCCCTGAATTTTGGAGGGTCAGAAAATGTTGCTGCATGAAAGGAAAGGAAAGGGACTTGTTCCTGAGCAGAGCTGAACCTCTCATGCCGCACCAACGCTTCATCCTGGGGCTATGGTTGTAATCAACTGCCCATCACTTCTGCATAAGGCAGTGGCCATTGCTGAGGTCAAAACCATCGTTTCTTTCCTTTAGGCATGGTATGCGAGCAGTAGGTAAGATGAGTATTGCATCTCTAAAGCGCTCCGGATCCGTTGCGAGGAGTAAGGATAATAATGACGTCGTGCACAAAATGGTGTCACGCCACCGGCTCTGCCAAATGCCCACGTATGGTTCACATTTGTTTTGCAGAGCTCAAACCCATCTGGTTGGGAAGACGATGTGTTAACGATCCACTTAATAGGCGTTTGGGATCAGGATTTGTTGGTAGGCACAAGACCTGCTGTCTGCTACCTGTGTGGGATTTCACAGCCCTGCTTGAGAGGGGCAGCTCACCCCTTCGTGCTCCCACTGAGGGCTTGCCTGCCTGGTGCTCCAGATGGACCATCGGTCTGCACACCCGTGCCAGCGAGTTGTCACCAGGCTTCTGGCTCGGGTTACCCACGAGTACATGCTGTAGAGTGTTGAAACACTTTAGGGAATCTGTGTTACTAGCAGCAGAAAAATAAACCTATTCTGGGACCGTCACTTAATCTGAATTTCAAGGTAGTTGAAAGAAAAAGAAGGGGTTGAGGAAGGAGGGAATCCTCCACCACCACGTTAGCTCTGGTCTGCTGTGGGCAGTGGGAATGCCAATGCCGGCTCTGAAGATGCTCAAAAGCACATTCAAAACATGACACTTGGACAATATAACTTCCAAGCCTCTTCTCCCTGCTTTGATTTCAAATATGTCCCCTATTCCTGCAATAGGTTAACAGCCAATTCGTTTCATGAGAGCTGGGCTGAGAAAATGTTTTGATTAACTAGAACAGCCCCGTTTATTTAGGTGTTGCAAATTTTGGGCAAAGGCCACCAACTATCTTTAAATTAGACACTGTAATAGGTGATGATTGTGCAATATGGACTTGGAGCTTTAGTATGCGAACATTAAATTTATTACAGTTCCCTCCGAGCTTGGGTCTCACTTGCCAAATAGGCTAATCTACTAATTCACTTTGCTTCTAGCTGCTCTCAGAACAAAACCAACTTTCAAACATTTTCCATTTGCAATTGTAATCAAAGGACAAGCAGTGATACAAGAAATGAAGCAATATGGGTGAAGTAGAACAAAATCATTTAGTGGGCTACTGGATGAACAATTTAAAATGTTTGAAGATGCCAAAAGGAAANTGAGTGAAACTATATGAAGTGCTGGCTAGAAATCTAAGGTGAGGGTGTTTTGGGTTTCTTATTTATTTATTTATTTAATGTATTTAAGGATTTAACGCATCTGAAAACTTGGCAAGCAAGTTCCAATATTGGAGGCATGATCTAACATTATCCATGTGGTTAACGTGGTTCCTCAATCCAAGAGCATATCGAGTTTGGATGGTACCAGGGACTGAATGTGAGTTAAAACAGTGTTAATAGGGTTAAAGATCTGAGATCAAAAAGTATTCTTGGCCAGAAGAGATTGTATCACCTGATGGCTGGGTTAGAGAAGAGTATTATGGTGAGAACCGGGATTTTACGGGACTAGTGTAATTTCTGGACTGTCTTCAACTTCACGTTCCTTTTTTTTTTTTTTTAATAAAGCCTACAGAATGTTCCAAAACTAGCTTCTTTTTCTGTCGTCTTTTTAATTTTTTTTATTCCCTCCCCTTACCCCCCGAAATGTCATACAAAACCCTCCAGCTCTCTTCCCTAAGCTCAATTAATGCTTTCAGTTCATATTAGGTTTCAGTCCCCATCCGACCCTCCCTGCAGGGTTTCAAGGCCCTCTGCAGCCCTCCTGGCCACCGCCTTCCCACCAGCAGAACTCTGCTCCCTGCAGGTCTCTCCCAGGCACGCTGCCCACAGGGCATGGCCCGAGTGTCCTCTTGCTCTTAATCACTGTTGATTAAAGTCAGTTGCAAACTGCTTTTTTATGTGGTGTAGAGGCTGGTGACTGCTACCTTATATCCTCCAGCCCGTAGATGCTGCAAACAATTCACTGCCCAAGCACACCTGCTTTGTGGGGAATGGGACGTGGAAAGGAGTGGTGAAATATTTGCCAAATCTTTTCCTGGTGAATATTACTGCTTGGTTGTGGGTTTTTTTTCTTTATTTTTCTTACCTCTTACTGAATATTTTCTACTACTTCTGGGTTTATTTTTTTTATTTTGTTTTGTTTTGTTTTTTTGTTTGTTTTTTTGTCCTGGATTATTTTTACCTGGTAGAAGACCAGCTTTCTGAATTGTGGTGTGGTCTAGAAAAATGAATTCAAGTGAGAACAGAGGTAGAGAAAGGGAATGAAACAGATATAAAAGTCTTTAGCTTCTTCAGCCTGCCACAGTGAGGGCTGAGAAGTCGTGCTGTGATTTTTATATGAACTTTGGGATGTGGGATTATCACTGGGGAAGGGAAAGACCTTTAAATTAGACAGCAGTGTTGGTGCCCATTCACCCCCGTCCTTTCCAACTGCTTTGCGTCTGTGTTTCACTAAAGCAAGCAGTAATTCTTACCTACATGGCTTTTGCAAGGTCAAGAAGAAGAGGAGCATGCCTTTCTGAGCATGCTTTTTTCTTTTCCAGACTAATTAAAAGCTGCAGAAGCCCAATAAAAAAACCTGTGACTACTTGATACAGTCTCAGGATTTTTGTAAGGTTTGTTGTTGATCCAAACTAGAAATCCCAAACTAGACGGAGAGAAAAGGGGATGGGTGCAGGGAGGGGGAGAACAAAAAGGCAAACTAACAAAAAAGTGTTGCCAAATGCTCTTTTTACCCTCCCTGAATATTTTTCTGTTGCCAGCCCAGGGAGTCTAGTCCAAAGTGTGGTAATAAGTATATATTGCTATTTGAAACAACTAGATGAAGGTTTAACTGTCCATTTATTTTTTTTTTTTAATCTGTGTAGTGTTACAAAGGTATAAAACCCCTTATTAACACCGTTTGATGTTGAGTTGGAGTTAATGGCCCTGAGCTACCCTTTGAGCCACCACCTCCTCCCAGATGGTCATTAACCCTCAGGAGATGCCCTCTGCATTGCTCATTATTGCTTAAATAAAGATAATATTTTGTGGATTTAAAAAAAAAAAAAGTGTCACTTCTTTTAGCCCACTTGTTATTCTCCTTCCAAGAAGATGTACAGCGTGGCAAAAATTGTGTTTCGTTGCACCCTTGTAACCCCTCTGTCTATGGGACTGGAGTGGAGGTTTAAAAGCTGGACAGTTTTTAAAAAAACATGTATATATAATATTGCATACGTAATAGATGGGAATGGTTCCAAAAGAATCTATTGCATAATTACCTAATTAATACAATCTGTAATAATTAAAAATCCTTTGGAGAATTTGTGAAAACATTTTACTATGCATGTGTCGTAGATAATTTTTAGACTCAGTGCCTCAGCTGTTTGGGTTTTTTTGTTGTTTTTAATTTGGTCTTTCAAATTGCCAACAGTCTTATTGCTGCCTTGTGGCCCAGGCACTTAACAAATTTCATTTCTCAAATGGAAGGGACCGAATCTTCTCCCAAGAAGTGCAGTTCACAGGCAAGGGCAACACTCAGTGCTAACTTTTCTTTTGCAGGCACAAACACAAAGGACAGGTTTACATAAGTATATTTCGAGGGCTTTCTCAACTGTTGGAGGGACTTCGTAAAGAAAAATAAAGATTTCAAAGTAACAAAAATTGCTTTGGGCTAGGCTTTTAAATAAAGACACAAAAATTGATTTTGTAGATGCACTATAACCCCACTCATCTCAAAATGGTCCTACAGTGCAATTGTATTAGCCGTACTTATTTACTCTCGCAGATCTTCTGGAGCATTATATAAACCTCTACTTCTGGAAGTCTCAGCTATATGGCCTGTGGTGACGCCTACTTGTATGTTTGAGATGTACAGGCAGGATGTGAGGTGCTGCCCCAAAATTGCTTTTACTTGGCGATGAAGGTACGGTGCTCGCGTGCAGCCGGTGGCTCTCAGTCTCTGGCTATACCATCCCTTTTGTAAGGAAAGGTCACCCTGGTTGACAGCAAACTGCTTGGCAAAGTGATACACTTAATTTTAGATAAAATAAGAAGAGGCACTTATTTAACAGCCGGACAACTCTGGTCCTCTGCCCCCATACCAGGAGCTCTTGCTGTTATATTCAGCAAAGCAGCTCTGCAAGCGAGCACAGGAGCAGCATTAGCCCCATAGATGCACCGTTTCTGGTCACTTCTCCTTTCTCTGCCTCTAAGATAGCATGGGAAAGCTTTTTATTTCCCTTTCCATTTCCTTTTTTTTTTTTTAAAAAAAAAAAAAACAAAACCCCAAAAAACTCAAAAATAAACCAAACAGGCATCACAAGCAGAGGGTAATGGTGAAATCTGTGCTGTCCTGGACAACCCCACTGACTGCAGCTGATGCCAGTGCTACAAGCAGAAGCTTTTTCCTCCTTTTCCTCCCTCTGTGATACCTAAAATAAAATGCTTTTGATTTGTTAAATGAGATTGAAAAGACTCTGTCTACTAACACCTTAATATTGGGTAATTAGTTAAAATTGGGCCATCCTGGGACCTGTAACCTTGACTTTGTTCTTATGAAATCTTCAGCAGTTCAAAGGCCAGGCAACAAAGTCTGCAGAAACAAGACTCTCGTCATTAAAACCGACACTGGCTCCTTGTCGGCGGGAGAAATTTTCTTTGAATAAATGATTAAGCATAGTGGACAGCTTTAAGTGTGTGGTCAATGCAGGAGGTGCTCAATGAATAATTATTAGAAAATAAAGGATTTTTGCTTTATCGAAGTGTGGGATTGCATCAAATTGATTCTTAATTGTGAAATCCATTTTTCACCTCAAAGGAGTCACTTTAACAATTTTGTCAGCTTAGTTTGTTATTTAACTTTGCAGGGACTGGAAAGGCTCTCTAGTACCTGAGATGAAAATGTTCACCTTCTTATACTTCTTCTGGTTTTTATAAGACTGACAGAACTAATTCATTCGCCAGTGAGAGTAGACTGGAAAATTTGGCCTTTTGGGCTTATTACTGATGACTGAACTGCAGGTGATGGAAAACATGGTGGAAAAAAACATGAAGGGGAGATGTTGAAGTATGGTCTTCTGGAAGAGATTTTGGGTTTATTTTTAGTTTCTGGAGGCTGCCTGGGGCATGCCGGGCAGCGCGGATGTTGGGTGCTGGCTGGGACGAGAGCTGGGGGAATCTGCCCTTGGCTTGCCGAGCTGTTTGCATGTTATTGCTCTTCATCAGGGATGCCCAGAACATCGTGCCACCACAGAAAGATACTTTTGCTTTCTGGAGAGCACCTGTAACTTAATTTGGGCTTTTTCTTTCCCTAAGGAAGCAGTATTTTCCATCCTCCCTGTTATAAAGAGCGTGAACACCTGTTTTGGACTCAAAGTCAGTAAACAAGGACTGAAGATCAGCCCAAACATGTGCCATTCAGTCTCCAAAATGCGAGACTGCGGTTCAGTGGCCACTTCTTTTCACGAGTGCCGCGAGAAATTCCTCCTTGCCCACTGCTGCTGTAAATGTTCCAATGACAAACTTCGCTCAGACTTTTGGCAGCAAGGTTCAGGCAAGTTGAGGAGCTGTTGTGCTGTCCCCAGATACATTGTGTACCTAAAACATTTAATTCTGGCTGCAGATGTTAAGTAACTTCTTGATTTTTCATAACTCAGGCGACTAAAATACTTCTTTTTTTAATCTCTGTTTTGCAATCACTATGAATCATATGATCAGATTAAGGATATACATTTTGCAAATGAAACCAGATTATTATTAGTCTTAGCTATTTCAGCATGGGGAAGAAAGAAGAAAAGAATGTTCTATGTACATTTTGCAGACCAGTTGCAATTTGTTTTAACAACCTCTCAAATACACGCCAAGGAAGGTAATGACCACATGAAATAGTTTCATGTATGCTGGGTGGCTCGTATCAGTGATAACTGACAATCCTGGAATGCCCCTTTTTGGCCCACAAAGTAAAATAAATAAAAAACTCAAAACCCAAACAAACCATATTTGGGACTTAAATGAAAAGGAGCACGCACGTTTCTCTGATCTTGTTTTGGGTTTTTTCCTCCCCACTGGCAGGAGATTTCTTGAGGGAAATTGTGCCAGCAAATTAGCATTTCCAGTCCTTTAATATACATTCCTGGAGGTATTTTTTTCCAAAGACAGCACTTCTGGGAACGACAGCAACATGCCTGGTATTGTTCCAGCTGTCTGGCAGTGAGGTGTGCTCAGCATCGCTTGCCTTTCGCTGGTTGTTGCAGGGTACCTGTGTTTTATTTGTTGTGTTATACCTTTGAAGTTTTGCCTTTTTGACTCTTTAAAAAGATAACATGCCTGCCAGGCGTTTCTTGGTAGGCTGCCACAACTCAAATGTTAACCTGTAACTTCTCCTGAAGTCACTACTCAGGTGTCACATATTGCTTTCAGTAATTTTTTTTGATAGCCATAATATGGCCATGACTAATGTTACTCTTACTACCTTCTTGTTTTTATTTTCATGTGTCTTTGCAAGCAGTTACGCTAATCCAAAATGAACAGCGGTTGTTTAAATCATTTGTGACCTGGTGGTGTAAGAGGATGTAGCACATCATCTGAAAGGCTACAGTATGTTTTGTGACATCATCGTGACATGAGGTAAAACATCATGTGACAGCTCTTATTGCACAGGTGTCATTACATTTTGCATCAAAACGCTGAAAATACCTTCTGTCAGTTTGCTAATTGCCTTGTACGGTAACATCCAGCACCATCACCTTGGTGAAATGTAGAGGGACGAATGCAATGGAGCTTCTACTCTCATGCCCAATGCTACTCTGTCCCATACCAGCTAAGGTTGCAGCTCACAGCAAGCACAACTCTTACTCTGCTTTGTGGCATTATCTTGGTTGCTTTTGACTCGACAGTGATTTTGTAATGATTTATTGAAGGGCTTGAGGGCTACCCTCTGGGTTAGAAAACCTTCTACTGATCCCAGCTTCAGCCAGTGTCAACTCTGACTTCAGGAAATACAGTCAGATTCTGAAAATTGCACAGAAGTAACTAATGTGAGAGCTTTTAAGCTCTTGGGCCCAGCGATCAACATGTCCAGCAGGGAGGGGAATAAACATACATCAGGACTGGAGGGGTGGCACGGCAAGACTTCTTGTGGACCTTGCTCCGGGAAACTGCCAAAGATCTTCTGACAAAACTGGGAAAATGAAATTCTGGATAATAACACCTTGACATGCAAGGAAAGAAGGGAGGCACATGTTAATAGCAATGATAAATAAGATGTGGTGGGTTTGGGTATTTTTACTTTAATAAGGCCCAAAGGCATTACTGTAGATATGATCATTTTTCCTAGTTGTGTTTTCCCATTGGCTTGAACTGAACCAGGATTTCACTTCTTAAATTTAGAGTTTATCAGAACATTTAGATCATACTGACTGCTTGGGTTGTACCGTTATTATTTTATGTTTTTTTTTAAAGGTCAGTGTCCGCTGCTGCCTAGAAATGCAGTTTTACTTGTTGCACGGATTTTACCATACAAAATGCTTGGCAACGCAGCACAGTTTTTCATTTATACTCAGTCCAGTTACACGCCTTGTGTTGTACTCAGTCAGATGGGTCTGCGAGTGGAGCCCTTGCTGCTTGTTCTGGGACAGCCAGGAGCTCCCTTCTGCCTTCCTTAAATACAATAGACACACAAAAAGCTATGAAAGTACTTTTCTCTCAAGCGTAATTGCATCAACTACGGGAAGGGCATCTATAATATACAAAGCACCACCCACACCCCCCAAAAAAGACCTGTTCCTTTATTTCTAACTTTGCATAAAGTTGAAATACTTGGCCTGTTGTAAGCTTTACAAGAATGAAGTCCAGTGTCCCTCGTTATGATTTATTGTTGCTGGAACAGAAATCTTTCACATCTAAAATCAGTCTGGGCTATTACGGACTCAAATTGAAGCAACTAGAGTGTTACATATGGATCAAATATAGCCCATAATTAACCAATGCCAGCATTACGTTATTACCGACAATTTACAATTACAGTCCATTTACACAGTGCTTTATTCTGTGATTATCCCACGGAAATTTGTGATAACTATCAGTGCAATCAGTAAAGCTTACATTTAAACTTTTTTAAACAACTGAGCATGAGAAATAAGATAAGCTATTGGAGAATTTTACAGGTGTTAAGAAAATTGGTCAAGGAATTATCATCGGTACACTTATGATTCATGTTGTTACCCAGTCTTCTTCTTTGTGTAGGAGCACTTTGCTGATACCTTCTGATAAGAGTTTACAGGCAATTAGTAAGCTATGACCCCTTGCACTTTTTCCTTTAACTCCAGAAATGCGCACATTTAGGACAGTTTAATTATTTGGATTGTTTTAGACATGGAGCTTTATGGGAATCTCTGTTTTCGGATTGAAACCCCCGATTCAAGCTTGAAGCATAACTCTTACACTTCTGGATAAATTGCCTCTTGTGGCTTTGCTTAAGTTTCTCCTCTCACTCCTCCCCGAATCTTAATGTTTTAAGAAAGAATTTGAGCTGGTGTTTTCCCTCTTCCATACATGGTGTGATGAAGCAGAAACTTAAGGAGAAAATGAAGTCGTGAAACCTCAGTCAACTGCGAGTAAAAATAAATGACCAAAAAAGAAGTGAGGTGTGAAGTAGGTAAATTTTTAGTAGCTCTGAAATACAGATTCCCAGTAAATTTGTTGCAGATGACATGATTCATATAGTTTTATTGCATACAAAGTTTATTTTGCAAATTATGGATCCTTTGATACCACTGTGATGGGTGCTTTAGAAATCCTTGAGATGTTAGATGGATGGGAACGTAAACCAGGCAGTGAATAGCAATGCCAGAGCATACACCGAAGGGTTTTATGTTGGTCAGGGACTAGATTTTATCCTGTTTTAGAAGGAGATATTTATTACAAGAAAGTCTTCCTGATAATTTTTTAATGGTGTGCAATGGAGCATTATTTAATTAAATGCCACGTAAGGTGGACAAGAAAAAGTTCAGTAGGGTAACTGCACTTGGGACGCCTTATAATTTGTTCCTTAACTATTAGTTAGGCAGCTGTACACAGTACGTCGTTTCCTAAATGAAGAATCACTGCCTCAGAATATATGAGGAAATATGATTTCAGGCAACCTTTAGCTCCAAAGCCATGGGACACACACCTTCAGTAAGGTACCCCCTCCCTTAAATATGTACAAAGGCTGACAGAAAGGTCTTCCTTAAGGAGAAATGAAATGAGCCTACAGTAAGTGACAGAATGTTGAGTCTGGGGACATCAGGATTGCTAGGGGAAGGGAGGGAGGTGCAGGGGAGATAAGGGAGGGAAAGACAAAGTTCATTATAACAACAATAACAGGCTAAAACATGGTCAAAACAAAGACAGACATGGTCACATATCCAAAAATGTCAATAAAATGTGCCCAGTTTTGTTCACTTTAGGTCTGGCAGTATCAATCTGAATATTGCCGTTTAACCTTCAATTTATATTCAGTGTAAGGTGCCTGCTACCATTTTTATGAGAGCCTCACTAAGAGAGACAGATGCTGATCTGTTGCTTCTCAAGAAAAACCCCAAAGAACCAAACAAAAACCCCAAAACACAAACAAAACCAAACCAAAAATAACCTTGCCCGTTGCAAATAATGAAGGCCCAATACGCTAAAAAAACGCTGTCTGAGTGGCTGCATGTTCATCCGAAAAAAAGTCAGTGAGAACTGTGGTAACCAAAATGTGTAGTGAAGCTCACGGAGTAATTTGGACAAATGAACTGAACACATATTTGCATTTAAATTGGGAGCTGAGCAAAGGCTTGTCACAGTTAAACAGGTCAGAGAGCCTCTGGCTTGGGCAGTTTGATGTCCAGAAAGCTATGCAGTAAACTTCCATGAGCTCAGTTTTATCCAAGACATGGTTCTCTGTGAAAATGAAAGCGTTATTTGGAACACTCAGGGGGAGTTATTTTTCATATATGCTCATTCATATGCGTCTAATTTCATTCCATGTAAATTTGCTGGGATTTTAACCACAGCCATCAGTTGGAGTTGAGTTAGGCCAGTACTGATCACTTCAGTTGTCTGATCAAAATGCCTTTGATGCCTTTATTGCAAACATTAACAGAATTAATACCACCTAGAATCAAAACAAGAGAGGAACTGACGGGGATAGAAATAGTAAGAAAACCATTGATATGTCAGAAGACCAAGAGATCTTGAATTGAAATCCTGACACAGAAACCTTAGGGTAATTTCACACCTTAGAACCGCTTTCCTTTGGGAACTTTCGTTAGGGAAAAGCAATTATCTAGCAAAAACATTTTTCTTAAGGAAATTATAACTCCTTTCACCTGATTAACATATTGAAGCTACATTTCATTCCTTCCATGCGTACAGAAACCTTGTGCCCTCCTTCAAGGCTTGCTTTCCCTTCCCTTTCCCATGGATGAAATACCCCCTCATGCCCTTCTCCCACCAACCTGGAGTTACTCGGCATCTCTGGGACATTCACACCCACATCAGAAGATCCTGCCCGTTTACCCAGTAAAGAGTTTCATTCTTAAAAATCAAACCGTTTAAGGGTTGCATATCAACAAACAGGGAAGCAGCGCGCAAAGAATTATGCATGTTAATAGAAAACAGGATTTTTATTGTCAGCAGTTTTAGGCAGTGGCAGAAGTTTTGCTGAACCACTGAAAGGAACTAACACTAACAAGAGGAAGATGAGCAGAAAAATGTGTTGCAGTAATCAAATCCGATTGTAATAAAAGCATTAAAAAGAATCACTGTGTCAGATATGCAAGAAGATGTCTTCTTCTGGAAACACTGTTTGGAGGAGGACATACTGGAAGTGCTAGTAGTGTGCTCAGTTGTGGAAAGTCGAGTGTCGAAAAATGATCCCAGATTAGCTAAAATATCCCAACAGCAAGATACCTGTTGTTGCAACACAAAGAGTATTGCCCCTTGTCACAACCATGTTCTGCCAATCACTAGCGATCCATTCTTTTCTTCATTTAGTCAAGCCCTACTACAAGTTTTCTGAGCCTAAATTTCAAACCATTCAAAAATCAGAAGATTCTCATGCCAGAATGTGATGGAAAAATTATAAATAAATAATCTGTTCAGTGAGGAAAACACCCTCCCTAATGCTGCTGTGGTAGGAAACGCAGTATCTAATGAATACTGGTGGAGCTGGAATAAAACTCAGCAGAATAAGACACAGTTTCAGTGTGGCTGGAGGTATGTTAAAGGAACAAACGAAATCCTGGCGCCAGATAGGACAGAAACCAAGCACTTAGTCCAGCACAGGACATTAGACAGTCCAATAAAGCTACATGGTTCACAGAACTGAAGGCAGCTGCAATCTCTAATAACATGAGTACAGTCAAGGACCCTGCAACAGAGTTAATAAGCAGATCATTACAGACTCTGACCAAAGCAGTCTCCATACTGACCTAATCGAAATCCAGAATGAAAATTATCGTAACATGCATGATGAACCAATTAGCCTGGAGCTGGGTTGCTTCCACCTGCTCTAGTATCTCAATTTAGAATGGTAAATTAAAACCAAAAAGAGATGAGAGAACATGTCAGAAGAAGAAAATGTGGTTCGTTAGCACAGGAAGATGGCACAGACTTTAAGAAAACGGGGCTCCTCTGTCTGGCAGCAGTGAGCTGCCAGTAGACCAGTTTCTTTACGGGTCTCCATGCTCCCATTGAGATGGGATGGCCATTCCCCAAAATAAAAAAAAAAAAAGGGCTCGTCTAAGACAGGATTTAGGCTGTCTGCAGGGATGTAGATTAAAAACCGTGGTGCCTGAAGGCTCTGCTCTGTGGCCCTCTAAATTTTTTCTCCTTTATCAACCTCTCTGCCACTTTGCTTTTGGCTGGGCTGCCCTGAGCTGCCCGGGGCTTGGGTGCCAACACCACGCTGGTGGCACAGCTCCCACATCCGCACCCACTGAGGACAGGTCCCCATGAACAGGGCAGGAGGTGGCAGTTCTTGTGCAGGCAGCTGCCAGGGGGTGGCTCTGTTCCCTACTCCTCGCATGAGAACATTGTGACTGGAGCTCTGGAGCCCTCACCAAGACTGTGGAGATGTGGGGAAAGCTTGCTTCCCTCCTTCCTGAGGATGTTTTCCATCTCCCTTCTCCAGGGACTATTGTGACCACACAGAACTAGGAGAAAGCGCCTAAAGGGTTTGGTCGAGCTGGGCCACTGCGCACTGATGAGCAGAGGACTTGTGAGAAGCAGGAGGCTGACTGTGTGTTGCAGCTTTGGGTACCCATCAAGGAGGGGCAGGATTTGAATCTTACCTCCTGATACACCCATGCATTTTGCACTGCGCTGGTGTTCAATTAGAAAAGAGACCGTGAATAACCTGGAACGCAAGATTTTTGGCTTGCTCTCCTGACTCGTGTTCCTGGCTACACTGTGGTATGGTTTCAGTCAAGGGAGTGCAACTTACTCTCGCTAATTCTTAGCAAGCTCTTAGCCAATGTGTTGTACAAGAAAATGTGGAAAAGCATTACCCAGGGATTTACCATGTAAAATAAGTTAAGAGTTGGCCTTTGCTACTTGCAATAGCATTTGGGTCCTTCCCTCTGCTTGTGGATCCACCTGTGAGTACCAGAGCTGTGTATATGAGAGTTTTGAAGAGTTCAGAGATGGGCAATTAGCACAACTCCCATACGCAGATAGATTTATAAGGTCATGACAGCTTAGCTCAGGAAGTAAGTGAACAGGAGTGTGGCAGAAGTAGTCCTAAACATAAAATAGGTGATTCTTACTGCATTTTAGAAAAATCGTCAGTCAGAAGGAAAAATAATCACACAGCCTAGGAATGGCCTGGGAAACTCAGCTACCAAGTGATCCTTCCAGAGCCTAAACTGTTTACTAAATGAGAGATCTGTGGTTGCATTCTTTTAATGTCATCCAGTAAAGAGCACTTACTTACATCTGTCTTAAAGGTGTTTGATGTCTTTCACTGTCAGCATAACTAGACCATTTGACCGTTCCTATAATCCGGGTTGGCAATTTTTTTCCTAATGTTTCATCTTTCTTTAATTCTGTTTCAATATGCATCTGGTAAACCTTTTACTCAGACACTAAAGAATTTGTGCCAATTGCATGAGCTCCCATTGAACGGGACGTAGTGCGATGGTGTCCCAGCTCACCTCGCACGCACTGTGGCTGCGACCAAGCAAAGTTGCTGGCATATGTGGGTGCATGTACTGTGTTCAGTTCTGGGCCCCTCACTACAAGAAAGACATTGAGGTGCTGGAGTGTGTCCAGAGAAGGGCAATGAAGCTGGTGAGGGGTCTGGGGGACAAGTCTGATGAGGAGCAGCTGAGGGAACTGGGGCTGTTTAGCCTGGAGAAGAGGAGGCTGAGGGGAGACCTTATCGCTCTCTACAAGTACCTGAAAGGAGGTTGTAGAGAGATGGGGAATGACCTCTTCTCCCTAGTGACAAGTGATAGGATGAGAGGAAATGGGTTCAAGTTAAGCCAGGGGAGGTTTAGGTTGGATATTAGGAAAATCTTTTTCACTGAAAGGGTTATCCAGCATTGGAACAGGCTGCCCAGGGAGGTGGTGGATTCTCCATCCCTGGAGGTGTTTAGAAAAAGGGCAGACGTGGTCCTTGGGGATATGGTTTAGAAGTGGTTTTGTCAGGTTAGGTTCATGGTTGGACTCAATGATCTTAAAGGTCCCTTCCAATCTTAACGATTCTATGATTCTATGATATTTGGTAGCAATGAATAATCTACTGGCAGATTTTGCCAAGCTCAGGTTTTAGAATCAGACAATCATTGATTCTATGATTCTAGATTTTGCAAAGCTCAAGTTTTCTTTGTTTGTAGATTTTACTAGTGGCTGGGGAAAAGGAAGGGAGGAACAGCTGCAAACAAAAATATAATTGCTCAAAATCTCATTCTTTGAATGTTGTTCTATGTTGGAAGGGCAGACATTTCCTGCTCTGCAGATTGCCCATGCCAATGGCCTCTTGCATCATGAGGTGCTGCTGACTCGTGTGACTTACTGAGAGCCTCATGATTTTGCATGTTTTTTCCCCTTGTGGTTTTGGAGAAGAATTTGAGACTAAGATCTGTAAGATTAAACAACAACAAGGAGAAGTAGGAAAATGAAAGTCCATAACATCTCACTTCAGAAGAAGTCCTCGTGCTCTGCAGTGTAAGCTTGGGGTTTGGGCTGGTGGCTGGAGGGTGGACAGAGGCTCCCTGAGCACACGCAGCACCGAGCACATTGTGCAGATGAATCTGCGTTGCCTTGTGCCTTGGTCGTTTAAAGCATGATGAAGGATGCAAGGACCAGGATGGCTGTAGAGGACTGACATGTGAAATAGATGGTGAGGAAGAGGGAGTACAAAGAAAGGCTCCAGGCCCCCAAGTACACATACGTATCCCAGAGTCCTGGCTTTAGCTGGGAAATGGGAAAGGTTTTAATTTAAAATTTGATTTAAGGGAGAGAGACTTTTTCATTAGCGTAGCAGTTACTCACTCAGTTGGGAGCTATTGGAAGATATTAAAGTACATTTGGCAATCTGTATGCTTCAAGCAGGAATGGGATCTATCTATCTATTCATCCACCTTTCTGCTTAATCACATAAATTCCATGATATCTAGTGTTACGTTTTCCCTTTCCTGAACCGCTGCAAAATCTGACTGCCTGAAACCCCAATGAAAGAAGAAAGTTATTTTTTTTAATAAAATCAATGTCAACCAGTCTCTTTTAAGTTTTTGTATTACTTTTTTTCCCTGCTGTTAACATAGGGTTGTTTTTCTCTCAATCAGCTGAAAAAACACACTGAAAAAATTTTCTTATTGTCTCGTCTTATTTTTTTTTTCTTTCCAAAGACGTTTTTCATGGGGGAAAAAAGGGAAATCAGGCAAAAGGAGAGAAATTTAAGTCAAGCAAACCTTGACAAAAAAGAGGGGAGAGTGGTTCGGGGAAGTGTGTTGTGTACATAGTCCTGTTTTGATATGCAGTTACCTCCTTTCTCATAGAGCTTAGCATAAAGTTTTGGAAGTTGCGGGTTGTTTTTTTTTCCCTTTTGTCAAAAAAAATTATGAAAGTGTCACTTTTCCTTTGCGGTTAATTCAGGAGAGATCCTCAATTCGAGCAGGGCACATTTTCATGCAAATACAGCAGCACAGTTTCCAGCCCCCTAATAGCTTCTTACAAATGATGTGCCATTACAACGAGGTTTATTTAAACAAATTTAATACATCTTTAATCAAGCTGGAGAGCATTTTCAAAGGTCACGCTCCAAATCAGGATCACTGTTCAGAGCTTATCAAAGTATTAGCTTAAGGGGGAGGGAGAATTATTTCTTGGACAAGTAATTTTAGGCAAATCTTTATTTACATTTTTATTCAGTTATTAAATTTTATTCCTTTCCCTCCTCCTCCTAGTCTCCATTTATGAACCTATAAGAAAGTCTGTAAATGGAGCCATAAGCATATCACAGCAGTTACTATTTCCAGGGGCTATTCCTTTGAATCTAGTGGGCCTATAAAAGCAAGGATGAAGTCACATTTTGTTTTAAACACAAGCTATGTGTATCCGTTTCATACAACAGAATCATGCCTGAGGATGTGATATTAGGATAAATATGCGATTAGATCTATTTTAAATTAACAAAACAAGTTAAAAACAAATTTTGAGCATAATGAGTATTTAAAGGTGTTTGCATATTCCTGCTGCGAGAGGATGATTGACCATGTTAAGTCCCATTAAAACTAATGAGAGCTGCACCAACGTACTGGGGGAATCCACCCCAGTTCACACCTCTGGTATTGTTCATTAGGCATAATGAACAAATAGGTCAGAAATGTTTTAACTTGTATGTAGCCGGTCTTCTGTGCGTAAGACTGTTGGTGTCCCCGGTGTCCCCTCTCTTTTGTCATGTACCCTGAAGTTAGTGCTCTTGGAGGTCACACTTGTGTTCGTAAAACTCAATCCTCTGGCCTTGCCTTTACAGAAGTAACTAATGAGGCACTGGGAGTGAAGGAGGAGCGAACTCTGCAAGCGCAGAGATGGAAATACTCCTGAGATTTTAATGCTCATTAGACTGAGGAGCCTTCAAACTTTTCATTACTGGGAAGTAAGATGGGGTACCTGAGAAGATAATGAGGAGAGCTCATGCAGGCTCTGTTAATTCTCTTTTTAAGGCTCACCTTGCAGCAAGCATTTGGTAATAGGGTTAAAAAGGAACTACGCTGAAGTAATGAAAAGGCACTTCTGGAAAGATGGTTTTGCTGCCCACTGCCTGACTTGGTTGCTGTGAAGGACAGTTTTATACCCAAACCTTCAATCCTCACCCAGAAATCTTTGCGTCTAGCACCTATGGCATCACCATGGCTTCCAGCTCAACGGGCAAGGGAGTATGAAAATAAATAAAAGTGTACTCGTATCACCCGGTTTTTGATTTCTGAACCAGAAGATGTCCCTTGACGTTTTTGGCAGAGCAACGATGCAGATCTGGCATCCAAAGTATCAGCCTGGGTGCATTCGCTCATTGCTTCTTGATGAGGACTGTTGGTAACTCACAGAAAAATGTTGTTTTTTCTAAACTGCACTGACTCAAAGGTCTTTACAAAAACGGGCAAAGAAATAACTGTCCAGATGTTCAGCTGCAACTAAGCATCGCAAAACACAAATGTTGCTTCACTACTGGACGCAGGTTTCTTACTGAAAACTACAGGGACCTTCAGGCTTCTGCCGTCAGAGAAAGGAAACAATTCTATGTGATATTTATGACAATAAAATCCCACTGATTCAAAATAAAAAGGAAGGCTGTTGATCTGGTGGGGGTCATTGGTACATTGGTCAAATTCCTGTATTGAACAGTTAGTTATAGACTGTGCACAACCATCCTCTGAACAACAAAATCAAAACACAAGTTTGGTCAGCTTAGGGTGAGGAAATGCATGGTTGTGTCCCAAAAACAAATCTGTGAGAAATGTACAGGGTTTTTTTTCTTTTTTTTTTTTTTTTTTTTTTTTTGAGTATTTGCCCTTCTTTGCTTGGCTACACAAATTCCGTATTTACCTGCGGCTGGCAACTAAGTGCTAAGCACAGGTGTGAATCTGGGCTGATATTGGCATATCTTGCTATGAATTAACACAACGAAGTGCAATGTCCCATTTCTAGAGACCTGCCCTAATGTGAAAGGAATGTGAATATTTTTATGTGAAATAATGAATATTCACAGAATAATTTACCGAACAAATTAGGGTTTTTTGTGTTTTTTTTTTCAACTTCCAAATAACACTGTTCCATTGTGGTTATGGATTTCTTTTTATTTGTTTTTTAATAACCATGAATCATTTTTCAGTGATGGTTAGTATTTAACACCCATACTTTGCTGCTGGTGACATAAAGGACATGATATTGTTTCCTTTCATTGCTTAGATGGACATTTTAAGGAGGAGGACTTTAAGAAACATTGAACTTTTGAGCAAGTTTATAAAGCAATACCACATCTGTAGAATTAGGAAGCATCAAAGGACATTTCAGTGCCTGAAAGGTCTGAACTTCCACTTTTGCTGTTGTTAATGGGACTGTGGATTCAAGTCCTTCGCTTTCTGAGACTCTTGCCTCATCTTTTCTTTTTTTTCTCCCATAGAGAGCATTCCTTAGAGAAAAAAACAACCCCCCAAATTAACAAAAAGGATACTTCATGAAATGTAATAGCTATGCATGACTTTAGGCTGAGTTTTATCATAGTCATGTGGCACCATATTGGCTTGTTTGGGGATAGTTTTACTTATGCAGTCAGCTGCCTGTGCTGTCCATTCAGTAGCCCCTGGGGTGAACACTAAAACCCCAGAGACTGAGCCCCAGCCCGTGACCTTCCTATGGTAGGTGCTGCATAAGCACGGAGTAAAACGACTCCTCCCAGTCCAAAGGTGGTGAAATAGAAGAAGATGAAGACTGCCAGAGGGAGTGTAGAAAAGTTAATAAACTTTGGTAGACCTTAGGATGGACTAAGTATTCCTGCACCAAGCTTGAAAAAAATGTTAAGGAAGAAAAGATGAGAGGGAATAGCTGCAGCAGGCATAAATTTTGGGGCTGTACAGCTAGAAGTGAGCACACAAGGACATTCGACCACTGTAGGTAATCTCAAGATCTGGACATTGGGCTGAAAGTTAAATGAAATCCCGTTTGTCATAGTTGCAACAGCACGTCTCCACTCTGGTGAACAGATGAGAAAGGAATGCTTCAAAGCTCCTGTAGTTTTCTTTTCCACCAGACTTGTGTTGGTGGTGATCCTCTTGTCTACAGGTGCAATGAGATTCCATTTCCTTGTAAATTCATGTGACATTTGAGCAATAGTTATTCTCACCAGTCATCCATCTATTTCTTTTTCTTAATATTTAAGAGTTGATAAGAATTTCAGTATTAATACTGTCTTTTCTGTGACACTTTCTAAATTACTGTGTTGACATGTTTTTTTTTCGTTCCATATTTGTATTATGTTGGATTTAGTTCCTTTTCTGTTTTCAACAGTTTATGTGTTTGTTATTTGAAAATCAATTCTCTGGAATATTTTGTTTGAATATAATGCATCGCTTGACCTCTTTGGGTTCCCAGCTCACAGCAGGGAGTTAGTGCTTGTGCTCGTAGCAAGAGTTTTGGTCCCCTAATTTGACAGGCAGTGGCTCTTCCCAGTATGTACATGGTGTATAGGATAAAATATTCCTGGAGCAAATATTAATGCATACAAAGCTCTCACCAACATTTAAAAAATATGAGGAGGAGAAAATATATATGTAGGCTTGCAGTGAATAAATTTTAATTTTAACCTCATCCTTAAGAATGTACAGTAAAGAGGCAGTGATCAAGCTCCAACTTGAACATATACCTATGAAAATAAAATGCAAAAAACCCACCCACTGTCAGTTTACTCCAAGTTTCTCTTAGAGCCCAACAGTGGAAATGTATTTGTTAAATGACTGGGAATATTCGTTTTGCAGCCACTTACCGGTGTGCTACATTGCATTAAAGTATATATTTAAAAGAAATAATATTAGAATTTTTGAAGTTTTATGGAATATTCTGTTCTGAAATTGTGTAAATCTAATGGGTGATTGGGAAAACTGAATTTGTTGTCATATTATAGGGTCAAGAAAACTATGTCTAGCTTGGGATAGGGTAATTTTTTCAGAGCTAAGGATGTCGTGGTAAGATGGGAAAACTTATTTTCCTTCCCTTTTTCTTTTGTCTCTATGTTATTAGAAATACCTAAATGTAAAATCTTTATTCAGGTAAAGGTAACTGTCAACTGGTTAACTGTCTATTAGGCTCCTATTCAAAATTGCAAAAACCTTCATCCATCAGTGATAATGTTCTGCTTTTTTCATCAACAGTGTTACAATTCTGTGATTTGGGTTTGAAGAAGGAAAATATAATGGCTAAAATGGCATTGTGGAACAGACTTGATGCGTATGAATTGCATCTTCCAGTGGGTATATGCAAGTCTGAAAATATTGCTAAAATTCCCATCCTTTTTTATGCTATGTGACAAAATTTGATATGAATTAATTAAGTGCCCTTTTGATCTCTTATTTTGCTTCTGTTAAATAAGTAGTGGTTTGAGAAGAAAAACAAACAAAACAAGACTGTTGACACTGTAAACCCTAAGGGTTCCTTTAGAGATATACTTAGTTGAATCGGAGCAAATAGGTCAGCCGCTATGCAAACTGCATCCAGGGCTTTCCAGGACTGCACGACCCATCAGGCAGTCAATAATTTTGGCCAGATAGTGCCTTAATGTGCTCTGGTAGAGCCAAGAAGACTCTTTCTTAGGAAATATCCAAAATAGCAGAAATGTAATCACCCATATTTGTGCTCTGAGGGTAGTGTTCTGTCGTGTGCTGTGATAAATGCTTAACACGTATGCCGTAATGCTGTCATTTATTCATTGTAATAATCCAAAGAAGTGATGGTTATTGTCAACTCAAAGCATTGAGTACCATGGCTGCAAGTTTTGCTAACGTAATCTAAACAAGTGCAAAAGAGGAAAATATAAAGCGCAGGCATTCTTCACGATTGTGGTGTTAAATTTACACAGCTGGAAATTTTGAAATTTAAAGAATGAAAATTAATTTTTCAGTGCTAACCGAAGTACATTGCACAACATGAAAAATAAAATGGATATTTAACCGGAATGAAAGCAACAGGAAATGGATATACTAGATAAGATGTGAATATATAAATTCTGATCACTGCGCTAAGTACATGCGTATCCAAAAATAGTTGACCTGACGAAAACAAGCAAATACACCTCTGTAATATGATACTGATCTTATAACAACATTTCTTTATATTATTAGTACCCTCATATATCTTTTTTATGAAGTTCAAGTTTATAGCCTACGCTATAGCAGAAATTTCAGGACTCTCACTTAGTTCTCATATACTTTATTGTGGAAAGTCTGCAATCATTTCTGTCTTTCAGCATACACCTCCAGAAACAAGATAGAGATGAGGATGTATGAGTGAGTTTTAAGATGTGAAAATAAAGGCTACATGTCATTTTAAAACACAATCAAACAAGGTTGGATGGGGCTTTGAGCAACCTGGTCTAGTGGAAGGTGTTCCTGTCCATAGTAGGGGGTTTGGAACTAAGCGATCTTTAAGGTCCCTTCCAACCCAACCCATTCTATGATTCTATGACTCTTTGATCAGCAAACAACATTTATCAACAGCATAGGACTCAAGAATAGTATATGTTCTTTGGACGTTTTTGTCTGGCAGGTCAGAGAGTTGTTTTGGATGAATGCTGGCTTTGCCATGGCATAGACTTGAGGTCCTGATGTTGGGATAGCAAGTCACGTCTTTGTAGAGCATGTTTCACAACTTGCAAGAGGCTGTGTTTACTCTTTAATTGGTAGCTTTGGGTCCTATTCTGAATTCCCATATTACCTTAGTGAAAAACTATGATAACATTCACCATACATATATGAACATCTGTCCTTCGACAAGGAGCATTTCTACTCATTCATTCAAATCTCTTCCCCTTCCTGAAGGACAGAAACCAGTGTGGGTATCCATTCTACCATACAGTAATTGTGATGAGAGAAGTACTTTTTCATTCAATATATGTGGTCCGTCAGAGCAGCGCTCATCCAAATGGAATACAATTTTTATTTCCGTAACTCCTCCAGTGGTCTTGTGCCACTTTCCCTGTCCCAAGCCCAATTTTACAGCCATCCACAGCATCCGTCTTTTCTGTGCCAGCACTAAGATCCAACCTCTGCACTTAACCTAAGTGGTATTTCATTCTACCTACAGTTGCACAATGATTTTGGGAAAAAGTTCAGTTTACCATAAGCTTTTCAGTATACAGCTGTCCTGCACTTCCTTACCAGAGAGATCAGGTCTCTGCCCAACATTTTACTGACCCAGTTCCTGCAGTATTTTCTTCAGAAAGCTGCTGCCTGTTTTTCCTCTCTTTTTTTCCCTCTAGATGAGTCTTGAGTTACTGGTTGTTTTTTATTTTAATCTCTGGTTTTGGAAACCTGGGCCAGTTGCCTGTCTAGTGATAAGTATTGCATTTTCAAGATTATGCCATGAATAATTATTTCTTAAGAGCCTTTTTTTTTCCCTTGCAAATCTCTCTTGGATTATTTTCTCTCCCACTTGCGCCTCCTAACATTGTGTGTTTAACATTTGTTCAATGCCAAGCTGCCAACAGGATAACATGTACCTCCTCCTGTCCTTCATCTGAAAATTGTTTCCTTGGTGGGGTTGTGAAGTCCCATGGGAGGGCTATGTAACTGGTCTGCAACTGGTGGGAGAAAAAGAGAGAAAGGGAGGAAAAAATAAAAGAAAACCAAACCCTGTATGCATTACATCAGCAGTGATCGCAGAAAAGAGGTATTGACAAGTGCTTAAGTACTTGGTGCATACTCTGAAAGGAAATATTCCTGAATTTACAGACCGCGAAGGTTTTAGCAGTGTCAGCCTGAATAGAAGATGAGGAAGAAATGACTCTGAACCTCCTTGAGTTGCCAGGGTGGGAGCTATAGACACGGAGAAAGCAGAGCCTGGAGAAGAGATAATCAGTTAATATCCTTATCGCCTTCGAGTCAGTAGCAAAATGCTCTCTCAGTGGTGTGAATATGTTCACCGAGGAATTCAGGATCACATGCTGAGACAGAGGATGCTAATAGACGCTAGCAGACCCACTCATAAAGTCTATGTTCAGGCATCAGTGATTAAGTAAGGGAAAATTTGTCCTGAAATGCCTGGGAACTGGCTGGCTAAAGCCTTCAGGAATTAGTTGATGGAGGAAAAAATACCCTTTGCTGTAACCATCCCTCCCACCTGAGGTTCTCGGAGTGTCCCACGAACGCAGGCGGAGGTTCAGGAGACCTTTGAACGGTTGTTGATGGTTTGTTGATGGAGGGAAGAAGTCAAAAGCCGGCTTCCCAGCGAGGGAGCGTGAGAGGGACCTCAGCGGCATGAAAACAAGTGAGGCTGCAGAGGGAAATGAGGTGATATGTAACAAGAGTAATTATTTTGAAAAAAACTCATTCACTGATGTTTTTATTACGGGGAGATTAGAGAAGACAACCCAGAAGAGAGGAGTGAACCGTCTGCTGTTGCCCTCTCTCCAAGCTGGCGTCCAAGCTGATGTGACTCACTCCGTGCTCCTCCAGGGAAACGATCCCTGTTCTTACTGTATATGGAGAAACATCTCGTTTTCCCACATTTTAAATCAATCTCAGGTTTAAGTGAAGGTGCAGGCTTAAAAGTTATTACAGCTCCACTGTTTCCCCTGATAAATTACATGAATAACATTTGAGACAATGCATTGTTAAATATTTATGTCTAGTACTATAGAACCAGAAAAAGCACAAGAACCCCTAGAAGAATAAATATATTTACCTAAATAAATTACTAAGACAAATATACTCCTATGTGCTCTGTACCAATAAACAGTAGGTATTCACTAAATTGTGGAATATAAATGGCTCATTTCCTCTAAATGTACACTGAAAGATCTATAACATGTTACACATTTCCTGTGCTTTGCATATATATTTCAATATTCATCATGAAAAGGCTTGCTTATGTGTCAATATACATTACTTTGCATACATTAAGAAAATATTTTTTTAATTTTACCATTACAGATGTGCTTTACTATTGGGGGGGTGGCGAAAGCGGAGGCCTTATTTCATGATTAACCCTTTCGTGGCTCGTCCTTTTTTATCAACGTGACATTTGCACAAAATGAATTGCTTGCTTAGACACAGCTAACTAAATAAAAGCAGGCCAGAGCTGATAGTATGAAAAATGGATTTTCATTACTGTTTCATTGATTCTTGTAAATAAGGGCCTGAGGCCTGCTCCAAAAAGGCTGCAAACAGTAATAATTTAATCTGAGGTGACATAGACCAAAATGTATGTGGACAAAAATCATCCTTGAATATTAAACAACAGCCTCAAGACAGAGAAAAGTGTTGCAGGCGAATTTAAATGTATGCAGATCGGTGGGTAACATATTTAAAAACAGAAATTAAAGATTCCTGTCATAAATCACATTTGCTGCCATGGATATGCCTTGTTATGCTGGCGTTTAAGAAAACCTGAAAGGTTAAGGCAGTCGGTGCATTAAATCGTACAAGGATAATTAATACTTTTCTTGTGGCTATTTATAAGAAATGGAAAATATAGTTAGATCAGCTGTGGCACTGCAGTAATTTGAGGGGGAAGAAATGAAAGTATGAGTCAATAGTTTTAACTGGACAAATGTCAAAAGCTTAATGATGTAGTATCCTAATTTGGAGGCCTTTTGAAAGTTATATATGAAAAAATTAGATAAAATAGTTCATTCTTCTATTGCACGTATAATTTGTTTGCCTTTCAAACCTTATAACCTGTTTAATAAAAATAATTAAAAATAATTTCTCAAATTACAGTTTTAAAAAAAAGTCAAATCTCTTCCATGGAAGCAAAGTGTAAATCAGCTCTCGACTCTAGAATCATGAACTTTGGTTTTTCTTATACATCTTCTAATTAAAAAGACCACTATATTTTGCCATAAAATAGCCTGAAACTACATGTAAGAACATTATTTCAGTTGGACTACTTTGACTTATTACAGTAGTACCTAATGCTCGGGATGCCTCGTAGCAAGACTAATGTAGAAAATAATTTTCCCCTTCAACCTGCTGAGGGATTAATCCTTTTTTTTCTTTTTTTTTTTTTAACTTGGGGTTACATTCAAAAAAACCCTTCTAACTACTGTAATTCCCCAGAGGAAAATACTCCTTCATCACTCATTGAGCTCAGGTTTATGATCGGCCTATTATTTAAAATTCTTATTTTTCTTTTTTCTTCACTTTCATGAATAAAAACAATAAACTTTAGTGGTATCAAACATTATTAAAGGGTCTCAAAGCAACAAGACAGAAGGTTTATATGACCAAACTCTCTTAATATAAAGGAGTTGTATATTTTCAGATGTCACTGCCATTCATCTCTTCTCTCTTTCTCTCTCTCTGCACCCCTTAAGCTAGGAATAAAGATCCTATTTAAAAAATCTCACCAGCATGTAATAACTTTTCACCTGTTTCATGAAAAGTTAAACATTTGGAATACAATTTGCCTCGGTATTACTTTTATTCTAAATGAAAACAGGAAGTATTTATTTCTTCAGAAATGATAAAAAAAAAAAAAAAAGACAAGTCATCCAGGAAAGCTATTTTCAATCTGAAAATGACTATTGCTGTGGGGGAATGTATTTCTCAGACCTCATTGAATTTCTGATCTGTTTGGAGAACATTTAATCTATCATTATAACAAAAAATTAGATTTTTGAAATTTTAACCCTGGTTTTGATTTGCAAATATTCATAAAAATTGCCATGGCTGCATGCAGATCTTTGGAAACAAAGATTAGCAATTTTTTTCACAGCTCTAGCTAGAACACGCTGTCTTTGGCAAGTTTCTGTTTGCAACAAACAAAATGTGATACTTTATAGGTTATAATATTCATCATTGCCCTGATGTGTCATTGGTATGTGGTGTCACACCCTGCTACTTTCTGGACAGTGTTTCCGATTTGATTATGACAAACCTTTTCTTAAAAACTGCACTTTTATGAAAAAAATCATAAGAAATTAACCTAAACAAAAATAAAAGAAAATTCCTATTTCCTTTCAGATGAGTACTTTACAACTAAAAGATTCGATGTGGAGTACATTCAGCGTGCTGACTTCCCAAGAATTATCTGGAAGATAATCCAAGTTCAAAGGGAAAAACAAGGTGTGAAATCAGAAATTTCACAATCCAAAACAAACAGCTTTAAAAAGCTTCCGTCAAAAGGGAGAGATGGAAAAACATTCCTTTGTAATATTCCTTAGACAGCAATGTGGATTTAACAAATATAGTGATTTTGGTGATATCAGTATGATTTTTGTTCTAATATATGGTATCTTCCTTCTGCAATGATGTAAATGTTGGAATATCAGAAGCTGAGCTGGATCTGGACTTTTCTGGTTAATACATTAAAAAAAAAAGGAATAGTATAATGATCTGTTAAATGAAAACACTTATATTCAGTCACACTCTACTAATTCATGAACCATATCTTCATAGCTGAACAATCTCCTACATTATAGACAATCAACAATTGGTTGTGTAGGTCAGAGCCTTGTGGATTTTTAATTTTTTTTTTTTTTAAATAAAAGCAAATGGTTTCACAGCCACTCTATCAATAAAAGAAGTGTAACTTTTTATCTCTGGTACAAAGCACACTTTACATACAATAACTATAAACTGTGTGCAAAGTTATTCTGACAGTGGTATGTTCAGCAGAAGGAAAATGTCTCAAACATTATATTTTGATCCGAATAAGCATGCGAACCAAAAAGAAAGATGTTAAGGCTCGCATTCACAGAGCAAACAATTTTTTTCTCTTTTAAAATTTTTAAACTAGTAAACAAACAGTGGAAAGTCACAAGATCCAAAAAGCCTGTAAATCTCACCCTAGAATTTTAAAAAGTGGTTTGAACACAACTGTGTTTATCTTTATTTTGCCTAGACATCTGCCAGTATATTTTAGGCTGCTGCTGATCGGTAGGGCTGAGCAAATAACTTGCAATTATTAATGTTTTCCTTGAATTTATACTACGTTTTCTGTTTATGAAATATGTGAAGAAGATCATGACATTTTCAAATGTCTTTGTTATTCAAAGTTATTTATGAATTTTTCCATGGCATATTTTTCCCTGTGGGTGGTATTCACTCTTGTGCATGCACAAGGACTAAGCAGTACTTAGACCCCACTTAAATCTTCAAAATATGTCTTTTGCAGAGGATTGATTTTCATGCAGAGAGACTTGTATATTTGATCAGATTGATATTCATTTTCCTATTCAAACAGATAGTAACAGGAGATAAGTTGTAACGTAGCAGTGCCATGTAAACGGCTGAATATGCAGTCCGGCAGTTGTAAAGGGACCGCATGTAAATCAGGCTATTTCTATAAATAATGTACAGTTCTTAGAAGTAAAACTTAAAAATGCAGAGCAGCAAATTATACTGTTGTTAATATGTTAACTCTCGGTGAACACAAAGCTACCCATGAGCTACAAGTTTTTATATCTAACAGCTACACATTTTTTTCCCCCTTCAAGTGCAAACAGCAGTTTTCGCTGTGTCATTGGTAGTTGCATTAGGAAATCAACGCTGTGATGCATATTTTTTTGTTTTTAATATGAATGCTCCTTTTCATCATGTGGCTGGAAGACCTCCAGATTAATTGACAGACTATTGCTTTCGGGCTAGGAAAATAACAAACCCAAACAGTGCTTTGAACTTATCTTTTATGAGGACGTGGGCTGTGTGAGTGGTATGGAGGAGACCACAGTGCTATGAAAGCAAAAGCTCTACGTGCAATAACCTTTTCCAAAGCCAGAGCCACCAAGGAGGAGGCACAGAAGCAAGGGAGAACCGGTAACCCCAACTTCCACATCACAAATCCCCAAATCATGTCATAAAGGGGCTGCAGTTGCTGGAGCCAGAGGGTTCATTCAGAGGTGAAGGGGGTAAAGGGATGCACAGAACAGGAAAAAACTGTTCTTGCCTGAAAGACTCGAGGTCAAGCATGACTTTGGCGATGTCCTTTTCTCTCTTCACTTAGGCTAACTCAGGCCTCAGCTTTTTCACGCCAAATCTCCAAGGCCTACACCTCTCCCTTTAATCCTATTTGGCACTTTCTCCCTCTTATGAGAGGCCTTCTTAATTGGTTTCGTCTTCCTCAGGCCAAATGTTGCGAGCTTTCTCTGCTCCCCTAAGCACCAGGGATGTTGCTTCAATGTCCACTCCCATTAGATGACTCCCATTACCAGTTCCACCTCAAGCATGATTCATAAAGTTTAAAGCCAAAGGGAATGATTAGATCATCTAGTCTGACCTCCTGTATATCACAGGCCATTAAATTTCACTGAGCTACCTCTGGATTGATCCCAATAAGTTTTGTTTTTCTGAAGAATATCTTGGAGAAATCACCCAATCGTTGTTTGGAGTGATCAGGGACTGGATCATCCCTTTTTCCTCTCGGTGGATTATTCCTGTGGTGAATTGCAATCGATTGTGACAAAAGGACTCAGAAAAGCATTAACACAGTCTTTGTTAATTGCCAAAGAATAAGTAGCACCCTCTGCCTAATAGATGGATAATAATCTTTTATAGTGCATGTCCTGTTTCACAGAATCTCCACAGAAGTACGATACATTGTATGTTAAAGGGTGATTTTGGCTCAGAAATCGTGTTTTTTTCCCAGTATTCCTGCAATAATTTTTTTTTCAGGTGGCATAGTAGACCAAATCCAAGAAAAATATGTCAGTTTTATGATTGTATTACATGTACGAGTGAGTATACTGTTTCACTTCTGTGTAAACTGTGACCCTACAAAGATCAACCCAAAATTTGATCAATAGCCTGTCTCCGACAGTGGACAATAGTAGATTGTTATGGAAAAATATAAGAAGAACAGGCCAGAGAGACAGTCCCCTTGGCATTTCCTCACCAATCCTCAGTCAGTGAGTTAGACACCCCCTGAAGCAGAGATGACATCAATATCACTGTATCATTGCATCATGTTTACTTAACTGTTACTGTTTATTGGATAAATACTCCAGTAATTCATCTAATCCCATTTAAAATTTGTTTTTTGCCCTCCACATCTTCTTGATGAGTTCCACGACTCAGTTATGCACTGTATGTCTAAAGTACTTGATTTTGTTAACTTGCAACTTGGTACCTGCTTGTCTGAATGTCACTAACTTCTTGGTTTATTAGACAGTGTGGGAGTTGAGGTTTTTTGGTAACTCGTTGAACCATACACACTTCAGTATGATTTTGTCATACTCTTCTCAAATCATTCCAGTGCTGACTTAATAGGTGTTTTTTTCTTTCTTTTTGACAAGTGAGTCCAAACTCTGATTATCTTCATTGCCCTTCCTTGTTCTTTTTCTGTGTGGATTACATACGTTTCAAGGTGAGAGTGATCAGAATACTGGGGCTTCAGTATTCAAGACATGGGCACACTGTAGACTTTAAAAATGTCATGACTGATGTTTGTTCTTGTTTTCTATTTCTTTCCTAATAGTTCCTAGCCCTATTTTACTTTCAGAATCCAACTGATAATTGAGATGCCATCCATTTGCCACCCATTAGTGACTTAATGACTCCAAAACTTTTCTCAGTGTGTGGTAACCGGTGATGTTAGCTAAATGCATCCTATCCTGTAGAGAAAGTCATCGTAGATGTTTGAAATTTTTCATATAGGAAATAAACTAATGACTATTTGTTCAAATGGAGTTCTCTTGAGGATGCCATTGACACTACTGTGATCTTGTTGTTTACTAGTCTTTTAGTTAGCCAAATATTATCCCTATCCTGGATTCCATCCAAAGAGGGCTGCAATAGATGACCGAAAAAATTCTCTGTTACTGTTACTCTTACGGCTGCTATTGTGTTTGAAATGAAGCACTTCAGTATTTAAAGCACACACACGTTCCAAATAAAACCCCCAGAACAAAGCTAGAAAAATATTTAATACTATAAATAGACCAGTTAGCCCTGAAGAGCAGTATAATACATTTGCTTTTACACAGGAAGAAAGAGCTCGTTACGCATTGGTCCCACCCCTCATTCTAGACCCTTACGGTATTAATGGAAATACATGTGTTAAATAACCCACTGCTGCAGCAATATACTCTATTTATATTTTATATAAAATAATATTCTGGGCCATGGTACTCTGAATGGTTCACAGAAGCACAAGAAGTCATTAACCTAATCCGCAACATAACATGATGTAAATCATATAAGATGTCATGCATTTTTAGAGGAAGTATTATTTTGAGTGAATACAGACATAGTTATTTGGCATGATTTCTTGAAGGGGATGGGAGTGTTATGACCCAGAAAATGTGCTGCATTTATTGCTTTGACTCAGGATGTCATGAAGCTTCACATAAAAATGGAAGTTTCAAAACAACAACTTAAAAAAAAAAGTTAAATACCAGGAATGTCTTTGTCTAGCTCTAGATTTGGGTTGTGCTGAAGTGAGCATTCCAGCCCCTCAGATTCATGTTTTTACAGAGAGTCACTTCAAAGAAGACTTACACAAAACAGAAATTTCTTCTCCATAGAGGAAAAAAATAAGTTAGCGGTAGGACTTCTGGTGGTATTACATTTTTATTTTTTTTCCTGAAGAATGAGAAGAGGAAAATCTGAGCAATTACTTAAAGGACAGTGTATGTGATTCATTTTTTGTCATCACAGCTGTCTACACAAGGTCTTAGAAGTCTACCTACTCTTGTACATGCTTGGGTAATAAAGATACAGCCCATATAAAGGCAGATGCAGAGCTTGCTGAAATCACAGGGAGGCTTTGTAAGTATTCTTGGATGCAATCTACAGACTCGGTCCTACAAATAAGGTTGTAGTAATATCTTTCATATGAGTAAATCATGTAATATTTTTCACAGAAAGTGAAGTATGTGCATAGATGTTGCATGCTTGGAGTATTAGTTCAGAGAAATGGAGTAATCATAAACAATTTCCTGGCTGTGTCCCACATGGAAGGAGAATATTTGCAACCTCAAAATGCTAAACGACACTGACTACAATCTCCTTTGGAAGAGTTACAAATCACTGCTTTTGAGCTCACCTGGGAGCTCCACAAAAACAACTTTAGAAAATTTCTGTATAGACTTCCATGAATTTTATACTTGTCCCTTCCATGTATTCCATGGCTGTAGTAATATAGGAAATCAGTGTAGTGTGGTGACAGCATGATGACAATAGGCTCATTGCTCCACAACGATGACAACACAGTGGTGGAAAACCACATCCACTAAAGGTTTCCTCATGCATACAGTATGAGTTGCACTAGAAATATCTGTCATTCTGTGTAGCTTAAACTGTAAATGACAGGTAGATCAATACAACCGATAACAACTGATCTCAGTTTCTTCCAGTCTCTCAAATTAAGTGGGTTTTTGTTTTGTTTTTTTTTTTTTTTGTCTGGAGGTAGTTCTTAAAATCCTGATATAGCTGGACTTGTGACTCCGAGAGAAAAGTTGATGCCCTGTTATTCTAACCTAAACTCAGAGAGGAGCAGCAGAGATGTAGTTCTTGCATCAGTTTGCAGTCCACTTCTGCAGGCTTAAGTGGTTTATGTAGTTAGGGCTCTTACCCTAATGCGCGAGCGCTCAGCTAAATGGAACCTATGATCTCCTTTGAGGTTCATCCATCATTATTCAGAACCTCTGCTTTGTGCCGTCATGCGGGCAAATGCTTTCATGTATTTATTCATCGCATTGTAAGAATTTCTGCAAGCATATGCAGACCACTAAGGCTAGCAGTGATTAAAGCCATGCAGTCTTGAGCAGATGTAGACACTTTAGTTCACCCTATTCATTCCGCTGAAAGAGTATAAATCAAGTATTTTCGGCACCAGGAAGAGAGCTCATCTGTTGCTGAGGATCACTGCTCTCCCCAAAATGTCTTTCTTAATTGTTGCCTTTTTATAATATTTGCCTGTTTCATGATTCCTTTTGTACATAACAGAGCAGTAAAATGGGTGCTGAACTTTTCTTACATACCGTGTCTTTGGATGGCTACAGTAAAAGGCTGCTTATAAGGAGGGAATGGGAAGGAGCTGTGATTCCTGGAAGAGGGAAGAAATCATATCGGTTTGATAATTTGTTATTTTTCCAAAACAGTGAAGCTATGGAGGGAAAATGTGAGAGGAAGCATCATCCATGGAAAGAAAGGATTCAGCCAAAATAATTTTAATTTTAATAGGTGATAAAATCCAAGCTGAAACTAGCTTGTAACATACACACCCGCTATTTACAGCAACACACTTTTAACCACAGCTATAAAACATATTTTTTTTGTCTAAGGAGCATTTCTCTACTTGGTTAATTTTTGTAAGCATTTCATTTATACAGTAGGTCATCCTCCCAGACAAGCTTTCTGCTGGCCCCAGAGCTCCAAAGCAGCATTTGATTCTTGGCTTGGACCCTGTCCTCTACCTCTGTTCCTTACCGGCCCAATTAGCCTTATACTACATTGTTGTCAGTAGCCTAACTACCTTGGAGCCATCAGATAAAAGTTTCTCTTTCCCAACTACTCTATTCATCAGGAAGCCAGCACAGCCAAGGTTTGGATAACCTGCTATGATGAACCCTCCCACTCAATTGATTTCTGGTCCCTAATGAACCATAGGCTGATGGACAATTACTCATCTCGTGGAGACATGTGGGGACTTTTAAAGGCAGGGTACTTGGGAGCTTGTAAAACTATACGCTTTCTTATTTAACATTAGCTATAATTTTTTACACAGGAAGGATTATAACAGTAACTGTTAAACGTCAGCCAGACTATCTCAGTAATGGCAAAAGTCATTTTTTAAAACTCTCTGGCCCTTCGTTATTTACTTGCAGATAAACATGTAACAATAATTTTTAACAATCCGGTACATTTACAAAAAGGTACAAGCCCCCCAAAATACACTGCTGTAGAATTCGACATTAATAGCTCAAAGCAGTTCAGTGTGGCTCTTGTGAACTGTACTGTACTGGACTATAACTCAGAGGGATACAATTAAAAAAAGGGTATGATCGTTGCTGTGACTGTACTGTGTTATGACTGCTATGAAGTGCTTCAGCAACCTCAGTTAGTGCTTTTAAGCAGAGGTTTGCCACACTGAGTGCGTTAAATCTTAGCACTGATGATGAGGATACTGACTGGAATATTAGAAAAATAATCTATTCCTATACTTAAGCTCGCTAATAATTAGACAGCTAAATTTGTTATCCCCAGGGTCATAAAACTCCTCTGGGAAATAAATTATTAAAATCTCTCGGTTTGTAAAGTGTAAGGTAGGCGATATGTGTGGCTTTCTAATGAAACGGCTTGAAAAACGACTGTCTGATTTTTAACTCAACTTACCTTGTTGATCATTTACAACACAATAACGTGATTAGAAAATGCACCACTTATACCAGCGATTTCACTTCTAGTTTAAGCAATTGGCCTATAAAGCATTGACAGAATGGGTAAACAAATATATAACTACAGAAGTAGCTGTATTGTAAACTGATTAAAATAATGACAACAACGACAAAACCCTAGTGAGGTAGTTCATCAGCACACTTTTGAATCTGCCATGTGAACAGAGATATTTGCCCACGTTATCTTCTGAGAGGTGGATCAGATGATCTGATATATAAGTGCTTTGGGGAAATCTTATTATTCATCTGTGTAGATGGTAGGGACAAGTGGGAAAGTGTTTTCGGTTTCGTTTTCCAGTTTCTGTCCCATTTTTATCCTCCAGCCGTCTGTCACACTTCCTGTAGAGTCTGATCCGGTTTGCCTCATAGCCTCACTCTCCTCCTTGAAATCACTTATGCTCTTTTTCCCATTTTCCTTTAGCAACATTCCTGCAGACCTGAATCAGTCCAATATTTAAGACTGGATGCATTGTTCTTACATACAGTGCATGATCTTTAAGTCTCTGAACGTGGCTTCATTTGTGCTCTTAAAAAACCATTATGGCTATTGCTATTTTTTAATTATTTATAGGGGCCCCTATAGATGGGTATTGTAAAACATAAACAGATAAGTCGATGACCCTTCCCCAGCAACACTGATTTTAAACTAAGATATGGGTTAATGAGAAATGTAGTAGTTAATGGAAGCAAAAAGTAATGGAAGGAGGAAGCAACAAAACCAATACTTTTCTTTGGTTAATATTGAACATATCTTGGAAATATGCACGAAAGAAGTTCTTGAGCTGTCATTTCAACCACCATTTTCTAGGTTTATCAAAACCTATCTTAAACCTAATGTACCTAAAACCTACTGCTTCTAGTTGTTGCAGCCTCTTACTCTTCCAATACACAACTTCGTGTTTATTTTGCATCTGAACTTAGAATCATAGAATCATAGAACGGTTTGGGTTGGAAGGGACCTTGAAGATCATCTCGTTCCAGCCCCTCTGCCCTGGGCAGGGACACCTCCCCCCAGCCCAGGTTGCTCCAAGACCCGTCCAGCCTGGCCTTGAACACCTCCAGGGATGGGGCAGCCACAGCTTCTCTGGGCAACCTGTGCCAGTGCCTCACCACCCTCAGAGTGAAAAATCTCTTCCTGATATCTAATCTAAATCTTCCCTTTTCCAGTTTGAAGCCATTCCCCCTCATGTTATCACTACACTCCCTGATGAAGAGTCCCTCCCCAGCTTTCTTGTAGGGCCCTTTCAGTTACTGGAAGGCCTCTATAAGGTCTCCCCAGAGCCTTCTCTTCTCCATGGCAAATTGTGCTTATCCCATTCATCCTTGTGCTGACATCATCCTTTAGCGGACGATCCCCATCTTTGGCGCTGTATCCTCAGCAGAGCTGTGTCATAGCCCCCAGCGTGCTCTTTGCTGGGGTAAACAGGCAAAGACCTTCTCCTCATTTTTAGCATAAGCTCTCTTTTCCTGCCATCATCTTCTGTTAGTCCTTCTCTGAAGAGTAGTACTCACTCTTCCAGGTGAATTAATACTTGTACATTTGTCAGCAATGTTTTTTGGAAAAAAAACTTTAAATCTTGACTTTGCCTGGTAGTCAAAAGAACACTCCCCTTACCCCTCACCACCCCACCATTATTTCTCATTCCCCATCTCAGACCACGCACACGAGTGGCCTGGAACAGCCCCAGATGTGGCCACATGAAGGCAAGAAGGCGGCTCTGTTTGGGCTGAAAGAGACAAAATTTTATGAGGATGGAGCAAACCGTCTTCCACAAAAAAAAGGAAGCATTGGGTTGCTGTTTTTTTTTTCCATCTTGATCTTGCTATTTTCCAAAAACTTTTAAATTTCTGTGTATTGTCAGGGCTGTGAAATCAAAGCGCTGAAATGGCAGGGCAGAGAGCAAGAGAAATGTTGATTTCAGAAAATGGAAATTTCTGTTCGAAATTTTCGAGCTCAGACCTCAAAAGTTTAAAAATGTCATTTAAAAACAGACTGCCATTCATATCGGCTCTTCCAGCTTTTTGCAGTGCGCCACTCACTGGTTTGTCCCTTTAAAGCAGTCTATTTTTTTTTATTATTTTATGGGGACTGAAGGGCAAATGGCAATTGCAATTCCAGTAGTCACTGGTGTACTCCCTAATATTCCCAGAAGATCATGTTGTATCATGAGAAATAACTGGCGGGTGTCCTGAATGACATGGTGTCTAGTCTTTTTTGTATGACAACTTCCATCCAGTAATCTCTGCATGCGTGGGGTATAAATATTTTGTCAGCTCTAACCCTCAGACTGGGATCAAGCGGTGCTACTCAACTCATCACTTTTTTTTGTTTTGTTTTGAATCCTTCTGATTCTGCTGATTCTGAAAACCGAAGGGATTTTAGCAACTGGTTTGTCACAGGTGAAACAGGGTTTCTTCTAATTTTGGGATCATTTAATGTTTTGAACTTTGTCAAGAAGTGTAGGAAAGTAATAGGAGAAAGCCTGCTTGTTTTTCACCTCCGAGGACGTGGCTAGCAGTGAAGGTCAGGAGTTATAAGGAGAAACCAGGATACGCGTGGTATTCACAGCCAGATTTAAAGAAAATATTTAGGTGTCTGAAAGTGTTCTTGAAAACTTAATGCCGATCTATGTCTTTAAGCACCCAACTTGCTATTAAAAGTCTGGCCATAAAGCCTATAATGGCCCTTTTTATGACAAAAATAGCCTGCATTCACTCACGGTGTGAGAAAGAAAATGTCCTTTTGGGTTGTGAATATTTTGCAGAGCAGCATCACGGACTCTGATGCTCTGCACAAGCTACAGCTTCCCGAGTTTCCCAAATGTGCTTTCCAGCATCG